>CM053560.1:103693209-103722093 GCA_028646485.1 Cryptoprocta ferox | reverse complement strand
GTGGTTCTTCTAGAAACCATGGAAGAGCCTCTTCCAGCAGGCTTCCAGGAATAGGACTGCCCCCAGACCCCTCTCCTGCATTTCTTCTGCTATTCTAGCCCTCCCCACACGAACGCTTCGGGTCCGTGAAGGGCTGGCAAGGGGAGAAGAGATAGGGTTAAAGTGGGGATTTTATTTAATCCTCTGAGCTGGCTTAAACCGATGCCACATTGGTTAGAACAGGAGAGACGTACAGAAAGGCTTGGTGGGGGATGGCGGGAAGGGGAGGGCATTAGTGAATAATCACTAGATACCACGACGCTTGGCCTGCCATTGAATTTAGCGGACACTACCCTCCTGGGCACTCTCTACCCCAGGGCCTGAGCCTCTACGTACTAACCCACTTCCAGGGGAATAACCCATTCTCCAGGGTACTCGCCAGTGCAGAGCAGCGGAAAGATCACAGGCCGCAGGTTGAGACACATCTGAAGGCAAATCCCAGTCCTGCTACTTACTTGCTGTGTGACCTTAGGCAAGCCACTTTACCTCTCTGAGCCTCAGCCTCTTCCTCTTCTAAAGGGGGGCCGAGCACACCTTCGTTGCAGGCATCCTGGGAAGGAAGGCTACCTGAGCTCACGGCTGTAAAGAGGCTCAGGGGAGGCATTGAGTCAGATGTGAGTGCTATTATTACAAATCTCATATCCCTTATCTCTCATCCAGGCCCATCCATTACTCTTCTGCCTCAGCCTGCTTGCGTCTTCGACATTAATAACCTTAATGATAATAATCCTTCCGAGCCAAACAGCATTTGTATCATTTAAAACCACTAAGCCTCCTACCCACTGTGGGCCACAGTAGCCCTGCTAGTAGTAGCCAAAACAGAGGCAGACCCTCAGTCCCCAGATGCATCTCCCCCCAGTGTTTCTAAGTGGCAGTTTTGGCCCTGAGCCCAGAGACCCTGAACAGACACGCTGTCTCATGGCAGGCAGACCTCATGGGGGCAGGGGTAGCCCCTGGCTTATCAGAAGGGGCCAGGACGCCCCCCTCCCATCACCTTCACAGCTGACCCTCCATCTGGTCCACTACTCTGACGACGAGTTAGCTGCCCCTCCACGTTGGCCTCCGACTCTCCAATTCTGACAGCCAGGTGGGCAGCGGCTGGAATCTGGCCTTGGGTGCTGCGATTGCCAAACCGAACGCCAAGGCCAGGCTGTGAGCTCCTTACCCTGACAGAGCGCTCTGAAAAGTGTGGGTTCACACCCCTGATCTTCTTACTGGTTCTTCGACTGTCTGTCACCATCCCTGGGATCCACATCATCATCGTGTTCCACAAGAGGAAACTGAGGCCGGAAGCAGAAGGGTCCAGCCAAGGTCATGCATGCGGGTTGGGGTTGAGCTGGGGAGTGAACTCAGTCTCCTCTAATTCCTGGGCACTTTTCACTACCCTGGTCTGCTTTCCATAACAGGGAGGCCCCCAAAGTCTCTCCAATGAACCTGGAGCCCCGTGCCAGAGTCCAGGAACTCTCCTCCAATATGGGAACTGCCAGAATGCGCATCTCTCCCTTCCCTGTCACCTTCCCCTCTTCAAGCCAGTCGCCACAGAACTCCTGGGGCTGGGGAGCGCCGTCTCCACTGAGTAGCTCTCGAGTGGAGCCCGAGTGCGCGGGATGGGCGGCAGAGGCCAGCAGGTGGGGTGGGCTTTCCCCTCCGACCGCCTTCCCAGGACCACAAGCCCATCCCCACACCCACTGTCCTGCCAGCGACGCTCCCCGTGGGTGGCGCGCTCCAATGGGGGACACCGCGCAGCTGCCCAGCACCGCTCTCCAGGGGTTAAAAATGCAGCGCCCTAACCAAGGGTTAAAAATGCAGTCGCGGGGTGGGCCGGTGCGGAGGGCTGTCGTCCCAACCACCGCGGCTGCTACAGCGGCATCCAACCCCCTTCCCTCCGCAGTCCCTGGGGGCCGGAACGACTGGCGGGACCGGGGGAGCGGAGGAGGCGCGCGCCGCACCTTCCCGGCACCAGGGCCCCCTCCCCAGGCCCACACCCCCGCGCCCCCAGCAGCCGAGGCCGGGGGCTGCAGGCGCCGGCGGGTCCCGGGCGCGCGGCGGGCGAGCGGCGCTTACCTTTGTGACAGTCATGCAGAAACTCCGGGGCGGTGCGGGGGCGCGGGCGCGGCGTGCGGGGGCGGCGGCCGGGGTCCTCCGCGGGCCCGAGGCGGCGGCGGGAAGCGGTCGGGCGCGGCGCGGGCAGCTCTGGGCGCGCTCCCCGCGCCCCGCGGGCGGCTCCGCGGAGCCTGGGGCCGCGCTCCGGGCGGGCAAGCGCGCAGGGACCGCTCGTCGGCGCTCGCCCGCCGCTCGCCGCTGATGTCAGCCCCGAATGTGCATTTATAATAGATGAGCCTCCTTCGCCGCAGGAAGGCGAGGCAGGAAGAAAGGGAGAGGGGGAGAGGGCCCAGGCTGGGGGGCGGGGGGAGGAAGAGGGGCCGGGAACTCGCTACAAAGGAGGAGGCGGAGGGAGGAGGAGGAGGAGGAGGAGGAGGAGGAGGAGGAGGAGGAGGAGGAGGAGGAAGCGCACGCCCGCCCGCTGCCCTGCCCAGCGCCTGGGGCTTGCTAGCCCGCCGCCGGGCACCGCTGCTCCCGGAGCCCGGGCCCGGCGCCCAGGCCCGCGGCCTTAACCCCTTCGCGCCCGCGGACGCCAGGCGTCCGGGCAAGGCCGGGTCCTGGCACCTGCTGGCTGCGGGCGCGCGCCGCCACCCCGGCGCTCGGGGGCCCCGTTGGCCCGGGGACGCTGCTGAAGTCACACGGTGGACGGCCGAGGCGCCGCGTGGGTCTAGAAGTCCGCGGGGCTCGCCCCCTGGAGGTTGGCGACGTCCGCCGGGGCCGAGAGTGCGGCGCGCCGGCGGAGAGGGGCGTGGCGGCCGCAGGCCCCTCCGGACCCGCACGGGGTCGCGGGATGGGGCCCTGCTCGCAGTCTTTTGAACCGAAGTCCCGCAGCCACTGGCCAGCCCGGAGGGAACTGTAGCCAGTTTCACGGAGGAGGAAACTGAGGATCAGGGTGGGAAGTGACTTAGACAAGGGCACACAGCCATCGTTGGCGCCAGGCGTTTCTCCTGGCGCCCGCTTTTTCCACGTCGCCACAAGGTCTCTACGGAACCCCTAGTTATAAAAGCTGCCTTCTCGAGATTGGAGGAACCCTGCCCTAGGTGTGTCTACACTAAGCTCGGGTGCAGCGCTGCTCTGGGGGAACATAGGGGCGACCTGTGTGGTGCACTACTCCTGACCTGGGTCACACCACGTCCAGGAGCTGCCCACGGACTTGAGGCACAACCACCCGAAGGGAGCCCCCCCTCCGGAGCACCTGAGCAGAACGGGTTTCCCCTGCCGAGCACTTGAGCCAAACAGGTTTCGGCAGATCCTGAACCGCTGAGACTCAGGAGAGGAGGGGTTCGTGGAGACGGAGGCGGAGTGATCTCTGTGCGCTCCTCTCCTTCTCCAAGCCCGGATGTGCTGGCTTCCTGCTCCACCGCGATTGTACAAAGTAATGAACTACGACCGAGGGGACCAAGAGGTGTAGGGGCACCTGGTCTGTGGAAAGTGCTGGAAGAACAGGGGAGATGGGCTGCCTGCCTTCAGGAAGCCTACTGAGTAGACCTCTGCAATAATAGGGTAATCAGCGCCTGTAGAGTGCTTTGCGATTCGCCCTGCTATGTTTATTTTCATTTCCTCCTGTAACCCTACATGCAAGAGTATGAGGAAGGAATTATCATCTTCATTTAGATGAGTGATCAGGCTCGCAGCTCTCACAAACCCTGAGATCATGACCTGAGCTGAAATCAAGAATCGCTGCTTCACCAACTGAGCCACCCAGGCGCCCCCAGAAATCTTGTTAGATCAAGCACAGCCTTGTGCCTTGGCTCTGTGCATTCCAGGGTGCAGTCATACCTGCTTCCTTATTTGTCCTGGGAGGTGGGAGGACAGCTTTTAGTCCTGGTTCCACTCCTGAGGAGTTTAAATGGCTTACCAGTTCTCTTGGAGAGCAGGTGTTGCTTCAGGCCACCACTTGCACCCTTCCTGTTTCCATGTTGGACCTCATGCCTTTGACCCCATTGCTTGAGTGTGGAGAATACCGTCCTCATTTTTATGCACTAAGCCAAACACTGCCCACCCCTCAGGGCCCTACATCTTTGCTGCACCCGTGACAACTCCAGCCCTTGTCCACTCCTCTTGTTGTACTTGGGTCTGAGTGCCTGGTCCTGTTCTCATGAGCTTGCTGTCAGTGTAGATGGTGAGCTGACAAGTGTCCTGGAGCATAAAGGCGTGGCTCTCTTACTGCGTATCCCTGGGGAAAACAGTAGGTGCTCAGTGAATCTGTAATACCATTAACAATGAATCAAGCAAAATAAACCTGTGACCTGAGCTAGAAGAAATTTAAATTAGAGCCACAAAAGCATTTCATCTAGCTATGCTGCATCAGAAATGGGTCGCATCCCCTGTCGCCACAGTCTTGGGCGGGTCAGCCTTCAAGACAGGATGGACCCCAAGACCTTTCCAGGGCCCCTCCAGTCCTTCTTGGAAGCCGTTAAAGGACTACTCAAGAGCGCCAGTCGCCCTTCCCCCATGGGATATGTAAAATCCCAGATTGTTAGCCTCAGCTACCCAACATGCCTCTTGGCACCTTCCCCACCATCCGCAGGCATTGTGGGCTCTGGGAATGAGACAAATACTTAATATCAGCTCGAGCCAAATGTAATTAGGAACATCAATCTGCTGTCCACAACCCACGTGACGCGCTCCAAAGGCAGACAGAAAACGTTCCTGATCCCTCTCATGCTGGTGGCTCACCCCTCTTGTCTCATCTCCCCAGTCAGGACGGAGGGCTGGGAGCACCAGGACCCTCTCAAAGAACTCCGCATCCACTTGCCAAATCAAGGGTTTGGCCCACAGAAGATACCCAGAAATGCGTTTTCTGGAGTGCAGTTGTCTAGACCACAACACCTCCTGTCCCGGGTCTCCCGCAACACAGCCCCTCTTCCTTTGGATCCCCCCACCCCCCGCCCCAGCCTGAGAAAGGAGTTGGATGCCGGTGGTCCAATTGGAAGGTGATCCCCGGAAGTAGGAGCAGGAGGGTGGAGCAGGGGTGGGTCGTGAGACTGGGAAGGAGGAAACACTCACATGAAATTGGCTTTATGTTGTGTGTTCTCAAGGTCACTGCTGGCAGCAAGGGGCCCCCCGTTTCCCCCAGGGATTGCTTGCCGGGAGTCAATCAGCACGGAGTTTACCGACAGGCCCCCTTCTTCACCGTTTGAGGGCTACCCCTGAGCAGCTTGCTTCGGATTGGAGAGTGCCCTGGGGCAGAGTGTGGAAAGACCCCTAGCTCTTCCTTGTGGAATGCTGTCAGCTCAAGTCTGAGCTTTTGGGGACCGGACACTGAGCTGCAGACGGAAGCCGGGGGAAACTGAGGGAATGTCCTGCGAATCGTAGAGTAAATGAGAGCGTGCTGCAGCAGCTCTGGTCTCCCCTAGGCACTTCCGTTCATCGATGCTTTAGACAATGCTCTCTCCTTCCCCTCGGATGCCTCTACCCCTCTTTCTCTGCCTGGCAAACTCCTATTCATCTTTCAAAGCCCAGCTCCAATGGTACCTCCTCTAGGTGTCTCTCCTGACACAATCTGCATGATGGCCTGATTCACACTGTGTCATAATGACCATAACTAAGCAGATTTGTCCTGTCTCTTCGGATGGGCCATGACCATGTGTTCTCTCTTTCTAATCACAAGGCCTGGCTGACACATGGGGCATGCTGGATAAACTGCTCCACCAATCCAATAAGACGTCACCTTTAGCTTCAGCCTTAGCAGCCCCTTGGCTCCAGTCCCAGCACCCCAGAGTGAGGCACTGGGTCTGTCAACGTCAGACTCCGCCCTGCCTGGTGTGTTAATTTGCCTGGGCACCATGTTGGGTGCCACTGTATGGAATGAAAAGGGCTTGGTCCTTTCCCATCGACGTGGGGACACATCCCAGACCATGGGTGGGTGCTGCACTGTGGCAGAGGGCAGAGGGGGATTCCCAAAGCCGTGGAGCCTAGAGGAAGGCGGGAGTTCCTCCTGTGCTCACTGGCCGCCTTGTTCATGCCATCCCCCGACACGCAGACACATTCCATCTGCCCCCGGGGTACTCCGTGGTAAGGCCCTGCAGACCTCACTGGCCCTCAAATCCTTCCCTTCCTCTCCATCCCCACTACTGTTGCCCCAGTGCAGCAATTTATTTTGCTTGGGCCACCCCGACTGGTCCTCCTGCCTCCTATCCTGTGCCCACCAATCATTCTCTACCCAGCAGCTCATGCACCCCTGAGCAAACACACACACAGACCTGCCTCCTGGAAACCCATCAGGGGCTCCCTGATGCCTTCAGGATGAAGCCCAAACAGGGCCCTCCAAGGCACGCCCCAAGCCCTTTAATCTCCAGGCTTCCTATCTCATCACATCTCTCCCCCTCAGCTTTCATCAGAGTCTTCTTCATTCTTTCCTCAGCCGTTGCCTCCTCCAGGAAGTCTCCCTGGACTATGACCAGGATGATTCAGATGCCCAGCCTCTGTGCTACTTTCCATACTCGCTGAGCTTCCTTCTGCACTTTTGCATTGTTTTGTCATTTCCTGTTTGTGTGTTGGGCATCCTGCAGGAGGATGACACGTGGGGCATGCTGGATAAACTGTTCCACCAATCCAATAAGACTTCACCTGCTTGAGGACAGGGACTGCTCTCTTTCTTGGTGATTCCAGCACACAAGAATTCCAGCACATTGCTTTGGCTTTTCCCTCCATACAATTCTCCTGGTCCCCAGTTCTCCCTTCCCATCTCTTTTTCATTGTCTCCCCAGTCTCTCTCCCCTACTACCCGCCTCAGTTCCCGGGTTCTCTCCACCTCGTGTCTCCACTGCCCTCACCTTTCCGTGCTTCGAATCTGCATGTCTGTGACTTCCCCACACTTCTTAACCAACAGACCCCACTCACGCCTGCCTTTCCCCGCTCTGCCCTTCACCCCCCACCCCCACCCCTTCCACTGCTCCTCGTGCCTGACTGGGGGCTCTCCTCTCCCCTTCCCTCTGCTGGACATTCATGCTCTCTCTTCCTCCTGCCTGTCCTCCAGCTCTGCCCCCCGCCCTGTGTGTGTTTTTGTCTCTATGTCCCTATCCCTGCCTCGATCCCTCTTTCACCCACTCTCTCTCCTTGTTCCTCACTCCCTTTCTCCATGGCCCCTAGACAATGCACTTAGTGCTGACTTTGGCCAGGGGACCCTGATCTAGGGTGTCATCCTTCACCCTGTATCTGAGGGGTGGTGATCGGTGAGCCTACTGGCAGGCACATCTGTGTCCCTGGCTGGGGACACCCTCATCTGCGCCACAGGCTCTTCACCCGTGACCCACTCTGTGAGCTTGTGTGAGCGTGTATGGGTGGGTGTGTCCATATGTGTGCTGCGTATATGTGGGATGCACGGAAGTGGAAGAAAGAGAAGAAGTCGCAGAATGGGGCTCAGTGAGGGAAGCCGGGGATCAGCTCCCCCCCGGCCCCAGTCTGCTCTTCCAGATCTCTCTGGGGCCATGATGGTAAATAGGCACGTTTCACCACACGGAGGGGGGACGGTTTGCCCTGGCAGGGCTCCCTGTCAGACACTGCATGCGCAGCCCAGAGGCAGCTGTGCTCCAGAAATACTGCCTGCTTTCATTGCGTGCAGCGGTTAAGTGCTGTGCTCTGGGGCCATGATGCCTGGGTTCAAATCCTGGCTCCCCACACGATCTGTGTGATCAGATCAGTTACCTCGGTCTCCTCTTCTCCAACATGGAGGTAATAACAGCACTGGCCCCAGAGCTGTTATGGGATCCCAGTAACAGCACTGGGGACAATGTATCAGCCCGAGTACCTTGTATGTTAGGACTCCTCCAGGGTCCAGGGAAAGGAATCAGGAGGCCTGAGTTCAAAGCTCAAGCTTTGCCACGCGTGAGCATGTGGCTTACCAAAGCCCTGTAGCCCAGCCAGCCCACGGTCTACTCATCTACAGAACGGGATTACAGAAACCCATCCCTTTTATCACTGGCAAACAGTTAATTAAAGATGAAGAATGTTTGGGGTGCCTGGGTGGCTCCCTTGACGAAGCGTCTCACTTTGGCTCAGGTCATGATCTCACAGTTCATAGGTTCGGGCCCTGCATCTGGCTCTGCGCCGACAGTGCGGAGCTTGCCTGGGATTCTCTCTCTGCCTCTTCCCCACTTGTTCTCTCTCTCTCTCTCTCTCTCTCTCTCTCAAAATAAATAACTGCACTTAAAAAATAAATAAATAAAGATGATAAATGTTTGGGGAAAAAACCCTGCCATGCCGCCAACCACCAACAGAGGGTGTGAGCAGTTCCTTGTCCAGAGCCACAGGGGACCTGGGAACCACATTTCCAGCCTTGAGCTCCTTTTGCATTCCAACTTTGATAACACCTACATCCGTGCTTCTCGAACTCGAAGTGTGGGTCCCAGACCAGCAGCAGCTTCACCCGGGAGCTTGTTATAAATGCAGATTCGCAGGTCCCACACCAGCCTTAACTGATGCGGAAACTCTGGGGGTGCGATTCCGGCAGTGTGTTTAAATGAGTTTTCCTGGGATACTGAGAAGCACTGATTTACACTATAGAGTGTGGTGGGCATCCTGTCGGCCGACAAATAAGAAGGTGCTTTACACACCACGCAGAACCACTAGGAAGGGGTTGTTTCGTTTCCGTCTCTTAGGCAGTGTGCTTGAATGTTAACTTGGGCTTCAAAATCTTAGCCAGAGGCCTTTAAAATCTTTCCACCGAAGACAAGATTACAGGCATGTCAGGGACAGTCGGAAGGCGAGGAGAATCAGCCTGAAACAGCTTCAGAGAGGGGCCATGGCTTTGGACTTTCATGCTTTGGCTTGAAACTGTGTGCAAACTTAGTGGCTCCAGGTCCCGTTCAGGGTTAGCCCCTTTTGGCTTTCCCGAAGATGCCCCCAGGAATTAGAAAGGCATGTATCCAGATTGCCTCCTGGGGGAGAAGCTCTTCAATTTGGGGGGCAAGAGTGGGGCCTCAGAGATCCAGAGAAAGGTCTCAGAGATCCACTTACAGCCCAGCTGTCCTTCCGGGATATACTCCAGCCAGACCAGTCCCGGACAGTGCCTTCCCCTGCCCCACCCCACCCCCCACCCCCGGTCCTGCTCACTCTGCCCCTCAGTGCCTGGTTCCCCTACCACCATCCAAGGAACACTCGGCCTCAGTCTCCTCCAGGCTGGCTCAGCAGACAGCCCTTTCATTCTGAGGACACACCCCGTCACCCGGACACTCTGTCCTCTCCCTTTACTGAGCCCCCAGCACTCACCAGCTTGTCCATGTTAAATACCCCCGAGGTGTCATTGCTGCATTTCAGCCTCTTTTGTAAAGAGCAGGCTTTGGACCAGATGGTCACCAAGGTCTCAGCCTGCTGCAAGATGTTCTGACTCTGGTTCACAAGAACAAGGTTTATCTCCACCTTCGGTAGAGCTGCCCTTAGTGAGTGTGGAGCCTTGTGGAAATTTGTGTGTCCGCGAGGATCCATGTCTATATAAACAATTTGACTTTAAAATGTGCTACGCAACTCTTGGCCCATAGGGGGCGCTGCGATTTATCAATGAAGATTTCTAATAATGCGTAGAGAAAAGGAACTAACTTACTTGTTTATTGTCCCATCAGTGCAGATGAAGATTCCTAATAGAATCCAAGAACCATCTTTTCTTATTCAACCATCTCTTCCTATTTATTGTCCAATATGTCATTCCTGGTTAATCCCTTCTCTTGCACCATGAGAAAAAGGGGAGAACACTGCTATTATTCTCAATGTCGTGGTTCTTAGGAATCTGCTATATCAAAACAGTGTGGCTCTGCTCACCTCTGCAGATCCTGCTATTGTTTCTTTCATGCCAGCTGCATCATTATTCATGATGCCAATTCATCCATTGTGCTGTCCAGAAATACCGGCCTCCAATGCCTTTCTCAAAGGGTCTTCATCTGTTTTATTGATGACGCCCATAAATGCAATTCTTACCCAATACGTGGGAGACTGAGAAGGATCATTTGTTTTCTGGTCATAAGTTGACCGAGGGTGGAAATGACAAATGCTTTAGGCCACAGAAGACCACATTGGGGTGGAGAAATGCCCTGGCTGCCCATGGAGGTTGGCCCCAGGGCCAAGGTTGCTCGCTACCACTCCTGCCACTCTGTGCCGTAGGCCAGAGGTGACACTACGGTCAAATCACAGACGGGCCAGAGTCACCACAAAGACTCACACACAGGGCTCAAGCCCAAGGGTCAGCAGCAGACTGATGGTAGCCCAGAGGCCCAAACTTGTCCTGCGTCTGCACGGGAATTGCTCATAATCAGTGGGGCAGCCTCATTTCAGTGGCTTGATCTCTCATGACTGCAATCCTGCAGAAGCAACAGCAGCAGCCCGGTTGTAGGAACTATCCGCCCACCCGTCCCCCCTCTTGGAGCTGAGAGCTGGTTACAGGGCTCTGGGACAGCTCCCTAAGTGTGAGTCCTGGAGCTCCTGGTGGGGGGTTATCTAGCCAACCCCATGCCCGGGGGAAAGGCCAAAGCATACCCAAAGAAGACAAATGGGGGATTGAGGCCCAGGCAGGGTCCAGGCCAGGCCCCCGGGCATCTTGCTCTGGGGGCACTGTAGGCCCTGACTGGTCTCAGGTACTAACTAGCAGGGGATTTTAAAAGTTTTGAAGAAGGCACCCCACAGAAGCATGGGCAGTACTGCCCCCTGTAGATCTTTGCCGTCCTGGGAAGGGTTTTGTTTTGTGTCTCTTTCTATCCCTCTCTGCCTCGGCCTTCCATGCTCGACAGTTACTAGTGGGTTGGCTGGGGTAGGTAAAGGCTGGGAACACCTTCTACTACCACGTGCTGTGAAGACAGGGCTCCTCAGACACATATGAACCCCCTGGGCGTCTTGTCAACCTGCAGATTCTGGTGCAGTAGGTCTGGGGCTGGGCTAACACTCTGCATCTCTAAAAGCTCCCAGATGCTATTACTACTCTCTGCAGACCACATTGAGTAGCAAAGCTCTCCCCGGATCTGGGCTTCTCTCCAAGACGGTGGCACCTGCTTTCAAAGAGAGCGGTGAAGGTGACGTGGGTGGTGGAGAGGATGCTGGGCTGTGGGTCGGGGGGCCAGAGCTTCGTCACTTACAGCAGCCATATGGTTCTGTGTAAGAGGCCACTCCCACGGTGAGCCCTGGGAGGGCTTCTCACAGGAGGAGTCGGGTGTCTGCACCCTGTGGCCCATGTGGCCCAGGCTCCTTTCCCCCAAATCTTACCTTCCCCCTGGGGCTATCTCCATTCCATTGTCCCTTCGTCGATCAGGAAAATGGTAGTAATTTGAGGATTCGTTCAACAAATATTTAACAGGAACCTAGCGTCTACCATCTACTGTGCGGATGAAAGCCAAGGTCCTCGCCACCCATACGCTTTTGTTCTGTGGGTGTGAGGCCAGGGATGCTGACAATGAGCCAATCATCAGGTAACTACATGTCAGGGGGTGAAGAGTGTGAAGCAAGGTAAGGAGTAAGAGGGGGGTGGGGGAGAAGACCTAATTGATACAGCGACCCTTGAGCGGAGCCTTGAGGCGACCAGGATGGGAGTCCTGCAGGTGTCTGGAGACAAGAAGCCCAAGCAGAGGATGGGGGTGAGGCTGCATAGCCTGGTACTGTGGCCCACATGGCTGGATGCATGGGGGGAGAAGGATTCTGCGCTGTTGCAGGGCAATCCTCTAGGAGCTGACGAAGAAGCCAGGGCACACGTTCTTGGGCAGTTCTTTAAAGAGATGTTTGCCATCAGGTCTCCATCCCCAAACTCTTCCACAGCCTGGAGTGTGCCCGCAGCCAGGTGTGCTAACCCCTAACTTTTTCCTTTTCCTCCAAACTTCCTTCCAAAAGGACAAAATCCTGCCAGGGACCCCCTGGAGGTGGGAAGATGAGTGTTTTCTGTCATCATCAGACATGGGGCTCCAAGGTCAAGAATTCGAAGATGACCAGTTTTAGAAGGCTTCCCTGTGCCGGGTTGCTTTAGGTCCATTGTCTCAATCCATCTTTACCACAGTCTTAGAGGGGGTTTATGTCCATTTTACAGTTGAAGAAATGGAGGCTCAGAGAGTTGGAGCCCAAGGTCAACCCAAGAGGCCATGATGGAGACAAGATGTGCCTCTGGGTTGGCGTGGTTCCTACCTGGGTCCTTTCTGCTGCATCACATCGGTCTCTGTCTTTTTGGACAGAGATCTTTCCCTGTCCTCCCTGCTGCTTAGCTGGGACAGGCCCGGCTTCCACAGTTTCTGCCGAACCCCAGGGGACAACAAAAGGAGAGCGTGGAAGGGTCCTGACTTTCCTCCTTGGGGTTCCCTGGGCTTTCAAATCAGCCCAACTTTGTGGGCACTTTGCTTCTTCCCCAACATCTTAGCCCCTGGTCTCTTCTCAGTGTGAGGACACCCGCTTATGAGTCATCATCCGGAAGTTTCCTCCAATGTCTTACTATTTCACAGTCAAGACCCTCAGTAGCCCCTAACTCATTCTATGGGACCAGAATTACCCTGACACCAGATCCAGATGAAGACGTCACAAGAAAAGAAGACTCTAGACCAGTATTCCTGATGAATATAGATAGTCTAAAGTCTAAGTAATTGCTGTGACACCAGTGGTCCTTTGATACCCATGCAGAGTCCCCTCTGACCAACAACCCCAGGGAGAGGCACTCATTTTTCAGGTGTGAAAATGAAGTCTTGGAGGGTAAGTGACTTGAAGGCAGCCACACAGCTGAGTAGCAGGGGATCTGGGATACAGATTCACTTCCAAGTGTACGCCAGACAGCTCTTCCTACGGCACCACCCACCCATTCGCAGAGGAAGAAAGACACAGCCGGGCCTGCAGGTTGGCCCTTTGTTCCAGGATCACGCCTGCAAGGATGCTTGCTCAGGTGACCACCAGAGGGTGACACTCTGCCTGCTGGGAAGGGCGCAGAACCCACTGGAAAATGACTCCTGAGGCAAAGAGCACACTTCAGCCTACACAGTGTGAGTTTTGTGCACCAGGAGAAGGGGGAGGGGGAGGACAATCCATCACCGCAGGGGCAAAGCCTTCACCTCTCTGCTCCTCAGTCTCCCCACCTGCAAAATGGGAGCAGAGCTCCCCAACGCTGACAACACCCAACACTGGTGAGGGTGTGGAGCCACGGGGACTCTCATTCATTGCTGGGGCGAATGCAAGATGGCACACTTTGGAAGACAGCGTGACAGTTCCTTATAAAACTAAACAGACTTGGGGCACCTGGGTGGCTCAGTCGGTTAAGCGTCTGGCTTCGGCTCAGGTCATGATCTCACAGTTTGTGGGTTCGAGCCCCGCATCGGACTCTGTGCTGACAGCTAGCTCAGAGCCTGCAGCCTGTCTTCGGATTCTGTGTCTCCCTCTCTCTCTGACCCTCCCCTGCTCACACTGTCTCTCTCTCTCTAAAAAATAAATAAAACATTAAAAAACAAAAACAAAAAAAAACACAAAAAACCTAAACAGACTCTTACCACACGGTCCAGCAATTAATTATACTCCTTGGCATTTACCCAAAGGAGTTGAACACCTGCATCGACCCAAACATCTACACGCGGTGTTTAGAGCAGGAAACAGCCTTGTTCATAAGTGCCCAAACATGGAGGTAACCAAGATGTCCTTTGGCAGGGGGAATGGATAATCCTCACTAGAACATCCAGACAATGGAATATTATCTGGCACTGAAAAGAAATGAGCTCTCAAGCCAGGAAAAGACACGGAGAAACCTTACGTGCATATCACGAAGTGAAGGGAGCCTATCTGAAAAGGCCACATACTGTACAATTCCAGCTATATGACATCCTGGGAAAGGCAAAACTATGGAGACAGTGGACAGATCAGAGGTTGCCAGGGCTGAAGCGGGTGATGGGATGAATGGCAGAGAGGAGAGCATTTTAGAGCAGTGAAACTATTCCGTACACTCCTGTGACGGTAGACACATGACATCACACATCTGTCAAAATGCACAGACTGAACAACACCAAGCAGGAACCCTGATGTGAGCTACGGAATTGGGGCAACAATGACGTGTCCGTGTATGTTCATGGGTTGTAACAAGTGTCCACTCAGGTGTGCGCAGGACATTGACAGAGAGGCGCTGTTTGTGTTGGGGGGGAGGGGTGTGTGGGGATTCTGTATTTTCTGCTCTATTTTGCTGGGAACCTAAAACTTCCCTAAAATATAAAAATAATTTTAAATGTTTATTGATTTATTTTTGAGAGAGAAGGAGTGCGAGGAGGCGAGGGGTTGAGGTGGGAGGCAGAGGGTCCAAAGCAGGCTCTGCACTGACAGCACAGAGCCTGATGTGCGGCTCAAACTCACAAAAGGCCCCAATAAAAATCTATTTTAAAAAAATGGAGGCAAAGGGCGCCTGGGCGGCTTAGTCGGTTAAGCGGCCGACTTCCGCTCAGGTCATGATTTTGCGGTTCGTGGATTTGAGCCCCGAGTCAAGCTCTGTGCCGACAGCTCAGAGCCTGGAGCCTGTTTCGGATTCTGTGTCTCCCTCTCTCTCTGTCCCTCCCCTGCTCACACTGTCTCTCTCTCTCAAAAATGAATAAACATTAAAAAAATTTTTTTTAAAAAGAGAGGCAAAATGATCAGGTCTCAGGCTAGGATAAACAAGCTTGTGCCCCAAAGACAGTTTATAGACAGCGAGTCAGTTTATTGGTCTGAGGAACTGGTGATATTATGTTCATAAATCCCAGCTCTGCCAGAAATCGGCCGTGGAGTTCAGGTCGGTCATTTTGACTTTTTGGATCCCGATGTCCTTAGTTACAAACCATGAAAAAAATACTTGCTCTTTGTTTCCGTCCCCATGACAACGTCTCAGAGAGCAACTAGTGACAATGAGGATAATAGCTACATTTATGTCTAGGCACTATGTTAAGCACTCTGTACATATTATTTCATTTAATCCTTACAACCATCCTGATTTTGCAGATTAGAAACTGAAGCGTGGGAATGGGGTAAGGGAGGTAGCAGCAGGCGGGGTGGGGAACAGACAACTTGCCCTGGGTCACCCAGCCAGTCACTGGGCAAAGAAGGTTCTGGAAGGCCCGATGCTTGTATTCAACCTTCAGTTTTACCCCATGCCTTCCAGCGGTTGGCCCCATTGCCTGATCCCTGGGGACCGGCTTCATAATAACAATATTATTATTATGGTTGACCATAGCCAACTTCTCTCTAGAACTTACTGTGAGCCAGGATTATCCTTTTAAGCAGGTGACGTACACCATCTCACTTATTTCTCATAAGAACTCTGTTTTTGTGCCCACTTTCAGATAAGAAAATTGAAGCATGGAATTCAAAGAACAGAGAACAGGAAATGTCAGACCCAAGAAGGAGTGTGGGAATCAGCTGGGTGGAGTTTTTTATTGAATATTTTGCACCATGGTACCCGCCCCCCAGGTCCTTGAGCTGTTACAAGGTCAGTAGAGTCAGGTGTGAGTGAGCAAGCGAGAGGGAGAGAGAGAGAGAGAAAAAAAAATGCACACTGTGCTGAGCTGTTCCTTTCGGGACCCACTGAAAGGTCGATAGTCAAGAGAGACCAAACCTGGGCCCCCAGAGGTCTGGCACCTACCACGTTCACCCCAGGACACCCACGCCACCCATGCAGGAGGCCTGGGGAGAAGGGATGGGTCACAGTGGAGGGAGGGGGCAGGCAGGAGCCTTGAGAAGCAAGGCATCCAGGGCCAGAAGCAAGTCTGCGCAGTATTGCTGACTCCCTGCAGGTGTGACCCAAGGCTGGAGGGGAGAGGACGTGCCCGTGTCTCTACGGGCACCTCCTGTATCCACAGGATCGAAACAGGTTTTTAAGTGGGGGCCCCCGGAAGAGGATGTTTTAGGTGGCGATAAGGAGCCTAAGACTTTAGAATCAGCCGTGTAGGAGTCCCAATCCTGTCTCTGCTACTTGCTGGCTGTGTGACCTTGGTTGAATTACCTAACCTCTCTGGGCCCCGTTTCCTCCTCTATCAGAGACAATGATCGACAGCAGCCACCTGCTGGGGCAAAGTCTGTACCTGGCCTGGGATGAGTAAGGGCTCAGACTATATTGGCTGCTTATCTGCTGTATATCGGGATTCCTAATAATACCTGCCTTGTGAAAGTTAAATGAGTAGCATACGCGAAAATTGCTTAGGAAGGACCCTGGCACAGAAAAGGTGCTATTTTTAATATTAACACCCTCTTTCCTCCTAGCCTTCTCATGTGTGCAGGGCACCGAGGGCATGGGGAAGGGGCTGCTGGACTTTAGGATGCAAAGAGCAAAGCTAGCAGTGTGTTCAGCTGTCCCCCCATGGTGGCAGAGGAAAGACGGGGCTGCAGGAATTCGTTAGCACCAATTAGCACCTTGAGGCTCCCTTCTGCTCTCACCCTGGTCTGCCTCCCTGCTGGCTTGGGGCCTAGAACCACATGGTAGAGGAAGCAGCCAGGCCCTGGGGCGGGGGGTGGGGGGGAGATTGTGGAACCATCAGCTCAGGCTGGGTGCCCCAGCAGGTGTTATTCCTAGCTGGGCAGGAAGGTTCCAGAAAGCAGTGAGGCAGACACGGAGCATCAGGCAAGCCTGGTCTTAGGGCCATAGAAAAATGCGTCTCCCAGGCAGTGACCCTTTCTAGTGCATCTGACACCTGGAGCGGGGGCCATCCCTTCCCCGACACACCGAACTTACTTGTAGCTATGATCTTGCAATGAAAGAAATAATAAAAATGCCTGGAAAAGAAACGCAGACAGTAAAAATGATTTAGTTTTCTTTTAATGTTTATTTTTGAGAAAGAGACAATGCAAGCAGGGGAGGAGCAGAGAGAGAGGGGGACAGAGGATCTGAAGCAGACTCCACACTGACAGCAAAGAGCCTGATGTGGGGCTCGAACCCACAAACCACGAGATCATGACCTGAGCTGAAGTTGGACGCTTAACTGACTGAGCCACCCAGATGCCCCAATTGTTCATATTCTTATAACCTTAAAAAAAAGTTTATTTATTTATTTTTGAGAGAGAGAGGAGAGCGCCTGAGCAGGGGAAGGGCAAAGAGAGAGGGAGAGAGAGAATCCGAAGCAGGCTCCACACTGTCAGTGCAGAGCCCAATGCAGGGCTTGATCCCAAGAACTATGAGATCACGTCCTGAGTCGAAATCAAGAGTCAGATGCTTTAAAAACAGTTTTTTTTTTTTTAATGTTTACTTATTTTTGAGAGAGCGACAGAGCACAGGCAGGGGAGGGGCAGAGAGAGAGGGAGACACAGAATCCAAAGCAGGCTCTAGGCTGTCAGCACAGAGCCCGACATGGGGCTCGAATTCCAGAACCATGAGATCATGACCTTAGCCAGAGTCAGACGCCCAACCAACTGAGCCACCCAGGTGTCCCTTGTTTTTAAGTAATCTGTACACCCAATGTGGGGTTCGAACTCACAACCCCAAGATCACGAGTCTCATGGACTGACTGAGCCACCAGTCGCCACTTTTCTTCTAGTTTCTTAAAGTATAAAGTTACATTGCTGATTTGAGAAGTTTCTCCTTTCATAAGGTAGGCATTTACAGCTACAAATTTCCCTCCAAACACTGCTTCCCCTGAATCCTAGAAGTTCTGGTATGTTGTGTTTTTGTTTTTACTGTATTGTTTTTATCGTATCGTTTTTATCGTATCAACACTGTATTGTGTTCTCATTTCCCTTGTGATGTCTTCTTTGACTCACTGGTTACTCAAGAGTGTATTGTTTAATTTCCACATAGCTGTGAATTTTCCAGTTTTCCTTCTTTGTGGGTTTCTACTTTCATTCCTTTGTGGTCAGAGAAAATAGTATGGATGATTTAAATTTCTAAGATTCATTGAGACTTGTTTTGTGACCTAACACATAGTCTATCCTAGAGAATGTTCCATGAGCATTGGAGAAGAATGCAGATTCTGCTGTTGTGGGGTGGAATGCTCTGTATATGCGTTTCAGGTCTGTTTAGTTTAAAACTCTGTTCAAGTCCTTTATTTCCTTATTGATCTTCTTTCTAGTTGTTCTATGCATTATTGAAAGTGGGGTATTAAAGTCTTCTATTATTCTTGTAGGACTGTGTGTTTCTCCCTTTAATTCTGTCAGTGTCTGCTTCATATGTTTTGGGACTGTGTTGCTAAATGCACATTAGTTTATATTGTTATATCTTCTTGTTGGATTGGCCCTTTTATGAATATGTAATATCCTTGTCTCTGATAACAACATTGTTTTATTTATTTATTTTGAGAGAGAAAGAGAGAGAGCCCAAATGGGGGAAAAACAGAGAGAGAGGGAGGGAGAGAGTCCCAAGCAGGATCCACACGATCAGCGCAGAACCTGATGCAAGACTCAAACCCATGAAACGTGAGATCATGACCTGAGCCGAAATCCAGAGTCGGACGCCCAAACGACTGAGCCACCCAGGCGCCCTGGTAACAACTTTTGAGCTAAAATCTTATTTTGTCCGATATTAGTATGTATAGCCACTCAGCTCTATTTTGGTCTCTATTTGCATAGAATATCTTTTTCCATCCTTCATTCCAACCTATTTGTGTCTTTGGGGGGCTTCCAGGCTAGGGTTGCCAGATTTAGCAAATAAAAATATAGGACACCCAGTTAAATCTGAGTTTCAAGACACAACGAGTAATTTTTTAGTATAAGCATATTCCGTGTACTCTTTGGGATGCGTTTATACTAAAAAAATTATTCCCTTTTCATCTGAAATTCAAATTTAAGTGAGAACCCGATTCTAATAAGAATGTAAAGTCGCACACTCTGGAAACTTCTGATGTAAGGGGACAAATCAGGACCTGGCTTGGACAAGGCTCCTCAAGGGGGAAATACAATCCTTGTACAGGGGCTTGCAATCGGAGGAAAGGGAGGAAGGGGAGGGGCGGCACAATTTCACCACGAAGGCAAGGGGGCTAGTCAGGTCTTTACATCACAGTCCCTGCTCCTTCTCGGTTCTCCCAAGGCTCCCCCGCCCACACTTCATCGTCCACCCAGTGCCCAGCACCCGAAGTCTACCTTTTCACCCAGTGTGTAGGAGCTGGGGAGTCAGGCACGAGACACGTGGGAGAGCAGGGCACTCACAACACCCCCCCCCCCAGCACGTGCACCCGGTCCCCACAACTCATGGACACGCCCACAGGCACACCTTCACTCGGTGCACATTCCCATGCACACTGCACACACAGGACCACCCCACACACCACGGGATAAACATGGTCTCATCTGCTCTGTTCAAGCCCTTTATTTCCTCATTTATCTTCCTTCTAGTTGTTCTATGCATTATTGAAAGTGGGGTATTAAAGTCTGAGACCTGTTCCGTTCACACGGACGCCTGGTCCTGCACACATTTGCCTACTTGCGTATACTCTCTCAACCCTGTGCCCAACGATAGATCAGACACAACAAACCTCATGTACTCTGCCCGTCCTTTCTCAGGCGCTCGTGTGAGTGAGTGTGTGTGCGTGTGTATGCGCGCGTGCGTGTGGAGGGGGGTGGATTTTTTCCTGCTAGCTCTATCTGGATATCTGTGTGTAGCCCTCCCGCCTACCTAGCTGTCTCCCCCTCCCTGCCGGAAGGCTGAGGGAGGGTGGGCAGGCCTGGTCTCCATGACAACCAAGGACCCCCCACTCTGGAAGGAGAAGGTGCTGGGAGGCAGCCTTGGCTTTTACCCAGGCCCTGGCTCTGAGTGGGGCCGGGGGGTGAGGGCAGTGGGGAGAGCGGGGTTGGCGAGGAAGGCCGGGGGGTGGCCATCTGGAGCCAGGAGAGCAGAGCAGCAGGCACTGCCCAAGTTCTCCATGATGGCAGACCGACATCATGGCGCCCGAGGGGCGCTGGCGGGAGGGACACAACCCAGCGCTCCTCTGCAAGCACCCTCAGACCTCACTGATTCTGGAAAAAACCCTTTCCTGGGACCCCAGCAACACGGGGAGGTGGAGTTGTGTTGGGAGCATGTGTGGGGAGCACACAAGCCCCTTAAAAATGCCTGGGCTTTAGGGCCCTTGTCCTTCATGTGC
The DNA here is from genome assembly GCA_028646485.1 of Cryptoprocta ferox. Lineage (NCBI taxonomy): Eukaryota > Metazoa > Chordata > Mammalia > Carnivora > Eupleridae > Cryptoprocta > Cryptoprocta ferox. Next base: position 103,701,991 of record CM053560.1, on the reverse strand, counting down.
CATTCCCTTGAGGGACATGTGGCCCCTACCACATTCCTATTTTGGATCCTCTCCTGGGGGGAGGCAGGGAGGGAGAAGAGTGCTCTGATTGTCCCAGTGGAAACCCAAAGAGCGGGTGCTAATTTGCGCCAACCCCACACCAGGGTGAGGAGGGCTGGGCTCTGGTTCCTCTGGGCACCTCTCTGCCCTGACGCTGAATCCATCAAGGCCCTGATGCTGTACTTGAAGGGGAGGGCCTACCAAGGGCAGCTAGAGGGGGCCAGCTGGCGATGGGTGACCTTGGAAGTGGGTTGTTTGTGGAGCACCGTGCTCTGAGGGGTGGGCAGGGGAGGCTGCTGCTGCTCCCGTGCCTCCTCAGGAGAGAACTTACAGACTGGGCTCCAGGGGTCCCTGCTGAGTGGCTGGAGTTTGTGAGGCTTCTGTCAGGGGCTGCCTCTCTCCCTGCCGGTCCCTCTTCCTCCCTCCTCAACAAACCTCCTGCACCCCTAACCCTTACGACAGAACTCAGAGTGACACAGATGCCAAGAGCCACTGTCCTGCGCGCCCCTGTGGAAACACAGGGAGGTCTCGGAGCCCGGGAGTTAAGGAGGCTGTGGGCCGCCCTGCCCTCTGGTGGAACCCTCTGGAACTACATCTCCCGGAGGGGAGGCCCGTTGGGAGCACGGACCTGTCTTGTTCCCGCCTCAGGTTCACCGAGAGACTGTCAGGGATCGCTTTACCAATGGGGAGACTGAGGCCCAGAGAGGGGAAGGACTAAAGACTGATGAGGCCGCGGGGTGCCAACATCTTGTCCTCTGCCCTCCATCTTGTCCCTTCAGCTCTAATTGTGGGCACCCGCTTGGGGGCCTTCAAGGTTGTCCTCTTCCTCCCTTGGTAGCCACCGGCTCATCCTTTCACGGGCCTTCCCCCGCGCTCCCCGAACCCCCATGACTGCCCCCCACAGGCCCCTTTGTCCTTCCACCTTCTACAGCCAAGGCCACCTTCCGGAAGCCTGACCTTCAGAGTCCATTCCTTTCTGAAGCCTACTGTAGTGCTCCCTCCTGGAAGGGCCTCTACACTGTGCTCCCTCCTCCTACCTGGCCATTCCCTTCCCTCACCCAATCCTCACCAAGCACCTCAGAACCGCAGAAGTCCCATGACCCCCCGTCCCCGCTGAGGCCAGCTTGTTTCTTCCACATGGACAGAGTGCCCTGCACCCATGGCGTCTCAGAGACTTTATCCCACATGGCGGGTGTAACAGTCCCTTACTGCTGCCCTAACAAATTACCACAAGCCTAGTGGCTTCATAGCAACACAAGTTTATTCCCTTACAGAAAGTCCCAAGTCCAAACTCAGTCTCAATGGGCTAAAGTCAAGGCGTCAGTAAGGCTCGTTCCTTCTGGAAGCTCATTATCCAGCCTACCTATTCGGGCCGCCACGTAGGCAAAGTTCAACCCACGCTTTCAGAGTGTAGGAAGGGGGACAAGTCTTTGTTTTCCTAAGCCAAACTGACCTTTATTGAGGCGCTCCAGTGTATTGTTTTTTCCTCATACCAACAAATGATTCTGCAATTCTCCAGGGACACTGGCCAGGTGTCCCACACATTTAACTCAATTCTGACAATTATCTACCTGGGATGGTCTCAGATCCCACAGGGTAAGGGCACAGTCCTAAGAGATTGCCCCCTCCCCACCCTCTTCAGATGCTAATCCCAAGTCCCACATTGTCACCTGTGCTTTTTATTTTAAGTTTATTTATTTATTGTGTGAGAGAACATGTGCACGGGAGTGGGGAAGGGGCAGAGAGCGAGGGGGAGAGAGGACCCCAGGCAGGCTCCGCACCCACTGTCAGCGCAGAGCCGGATATGAAGCTCGAACCCACGAACCGTGAGATCATGATCCGAGCCGAAATCAAGAGTCAGATGCTTAACTGACTGAGCCACCCAGGCGGCCCTCATTTTATTTTGAAATTTTTATTCATTTGTTTATTTATTTATTTATTTACTTACTTTTTTTTTAAGCTTCATTTTACACTTTGAGAACAGCTGTCTCTGTCGGCACTGACGCTCCATGAGAGGGGCAGCAGGGAGCAGAGCCATCCTCCCAGGCCTGGTCCCATTGCGGGGACACCCCCCTCACCACAGGCTGTGAGGTCTCCCAGCTCGTGGCCTGTCCCCCAGGGCTCACTGAGGCCGTCCCTCCCAGGCGCTGGCGGCTCAAGGGCTCCGTCTGGCCTGCCCTCTGACCTCCCCAGCCTCCCGACTCCGGTTTTCAATGCCCACAACGCAATCCTGCACTTCATGCCGCGCAGCTGCCCTTGCCAGTGGCCTGGCAGGATTTCCCAGACCTCTGCGCACCCCAGGTCTTGTGGGCCGCTTGCTCACATGCAGATTCCTGGGCCCCATCCCCAGAGATGCTGCAGCAGCAGGGGCAGAGTGGGGCCCGGGTGTGTGCTTAAGTGAGTGCTCCCAGTCATTCCAATTCAGTCCTCTGATCACACTTTGAGAAAGATGGGCTTCGGGCTTCTAAGAAAAACGCATGCGTGTAAGTTCATTAAAGGCTTTTAATTCCCACCCCCTGCCCCGGGCAAGGGAGCCCCAAACTCCCCCAGAGGCTATCACTCCTCCTGCAGGAGTGGGCAGGGAAAATTTGCCCGTTTATTTTTTTCTTATGCAAAAACAAGAAAAGCTTTGCTTTTCTTATGCCAGCTTTGCTCCTGGCAAAACAAAGCACAGGGTAATTTCTACATTAAGGCATTAGCAAAACGCCCTGCCCCTTTAACTGGCGGGGGTGTCCCTGGATTATAATTGTTCCTTGCCCCTCAGGTGTCTGCTCTACTGGTAAAGCACGGCCGTACCTCACACATATCTGCCAACCCACCCCTCTTTCTTCGTGCATGCAATAGTGTCCAGCCTGTCACGGGCTTAGTAAATATTTGCCAAAATGAGGACGATACGGCGCTGAAAGAGAAACATGCATCCTCTGTGGCCTGCATTGGTCACTTCCTCATCCATTACTTCTTTTTATTCCCCACAACTCCTCAGTGGGGTGCATATCAGGACCTGGAGATGAGCGAACCAAGGTTCAGAGAGGGGAATTAACTGACCCAACGTCACACAGCAAGTCAGGGCAGAGCTGGGATTTGCTCCAAGGTGTGTCCAGCTCCTTGCACCTGCCTCTCCCACAGCTGCCAACAGGAAGTTAGCAGGGAGGCCGGTGGCCCCATATCCTCCTCCGTTTCTCTTGCAGACCACATCCTGTCTGGCGTCCAGGGGAAGTTACCCCCACCCGCCCCAGCCATCTGGAGCTTCAGCAGGACCCCTGGGCCTGCCAGGCAGTGGCAGCAGGAGACACCTTCCAGAGTGTCTGGGTTTAACTGAGAGATGCATTATGTTCGGGGTCCCTACTGATCTCCCCCTGCCCCGGGTATCCCCCAAGCAGTTTGGGACCCAGCCTGGCCTGTCAGCTTCTCCTTGTCTGCTGAGAATTGCCAGCCCCAGCTCACTCACTGGTGCCTGAAGAAGCCCCTGTGCCCCCTCTACACTCCCCGCTGTCCCGTCCTGGGTGGTGCCCACAAGCGCCTGCTGGGTTGCCCTGCCTGCCATTGGGCTAAGACATCCCTCGACTGCCAGGACCACCCTCCCCCGCAAAGGCCTATCACCGTTCCCAAATGCCCAGCACTTGAGATATGTCTTTGGGGCCTCCCAGTACCGAACAGAGGAGGCGCGCGATGCCAGGCAGCTTTCTCATCCATCAGCCACCGCACCCCTGTCCTGGCCTGTGGAGTCCTGGTTAGCCGTGTAGACTCTGATGCAGGCTGCCCAAGGTCGAGTCCCGGCTTTGCCACCCATCAGCTCTGTGACCTTGGACATTCACTTAACCTCTCTGTGCTTCAAAGTGATAATGAAACTGATGGTATCTACCTCCCTGGGTTACATGCAAAGCACTTAGACCAGTGACTGGCTCCTAGGAAGCCCTCAGAGAAGACACTCTCGTGGTTATGATGTGGCCTTAATTTTGAGAACCTGGGCATGCAAAGGGGAGGTCAGGGTTGCCCACTCTGCACCGCCATTTCCCAGACGTCTGACCTTAGGTAGATGAGCCCTGAACCTCAGCTTCCTCATTTGCAGCCCTCCCAGACTTCTGTTGAGGGTTAAACTCCATATTGCAATTCTCCACGTGTCCCTTTCAGAGCACTGGCAAGAACGTAAGCGGGACAGATCTTGTGTTGAGCTCTGTGTCCCCTTCATCTCACTGAGGCAGCCTGGCTTTGCATAGCCCTACCCCGGGGACATTCACGGCCGACAAGAGCCGTTTGTTTGTTTCCAAAAGCTTCCAGAAGCTGGAAGCCTGACTCAACTCAGATGCCAAGACCTTGAGAGAGAGGTCTGCGGGGGACTGATTCTGAGAGGCAGGGAGAAGAGCCCCACGGGTCCCTCAGGAGGGCTCCGGGAAGTGCTCTGGTCTCTGGGACGGGGCTCCAGCCGAGGATCACGTGGGCTTGGACGGTGAGGACGTCGGCAGCCGGTGTCACGGAGCGAATGCTTCCCATTCTGGTGCCATTCTGGGAGGGGGAGAAGACCCCTAATAATAACCAAATAGACTGCTTCCCAACCTGGTGGGATGAGCTCTCTGCAGAATAAAAGTGATTTCATGGAAATGAAGAGCAGTTCAGACACACGGGGAGGGGTATGGGCTGGGGTTCACCTTGCTCCACAAACAAAGTGCTTTGGCTCTTGTGGGGCTCCTCTTGGGGTCCATATGACCTCAGCGTCTCTGGCCTGAGCCATGGGAGTCTGGGCTTTATAAACCTTACATTTGTGGACTTTCCGAGCGTGGTGGATTTCTAGATGGGAAGGCCCACAGCCCTATATGCTTACACTTGCATTACACTTGCATTACTGTGTGTGGAAAGGCAGGAGGGGCCAGTGATGAGTTTGGGAAAGGGGGGACATGCCTCCCAGTGATGACCCACCCATCTGGGGGCCTGGGTGAGCCCTGCCACCCTGGATCCCTGCAGAGCTCAGGAGGTGAGGGCACTGCTCTTTCCCTGGCGGCCCCAGCCCTCGTGACCCCAATCTCTCTTCCCCCCATGCATCCCTGGTATCAGGAGCCATTGTGGAAAGATGGTAAAAATGAGTGGGTTTCCCTTCATCTGCACTTTTCTCCTTTCTTGGCCCCTGAATTTCCTGTCATCCTTCGGGGTCCCAGCCAGGAACTTCGGGGTCCCTGTACCCCCTGGAAGCTGGGACCTGGGAAGATAGGTGGGCCTTCTCTTCTTTCCTTTTCTGAACTTACCCCCCTCCGCACCAACCCTTACCCCCTCCAGTTCTAATGCGCCCACACCCTCTTCCCCAGCCCTCAGGTCATGGAGGGAAGGCCAGATGGTCATCTGCGGCCTTGAGACTGACCCGACTGACCTTGACCCCTGACCCTCAGCACAGACCCTCCTGAGGGAACCCAGCCCCTGCTCCCCTCCCTCCAGCCTCTGCCATGCACAATCAGAAGAGCATCGGAGAGAGGAGGCAGCCGCGTACTTTTCCTCGTCTTTGGAGAGTTGGGGAAATCATCAGCTGGGAACAAAGTCCTTCGCTTCTCTTCGGTGACAATATTTAATATCATACACATTTCATCAAGATGGAAAAGAAGATCTCCTACCGCTGATGCGGTTTTGGAGTACTGGTGGGGGTCCACAGCCAACGGCCAGGAAAGAATTCTCGAGACATCTTTGGTGCAAGAAGGTGATTTTATTAAAGCACGTGGGGACGGACCCCGGGTAGGAAGACCTGAGCTGGGGTTGTGAGGAGTGACTGAACTTGGGAGCTGGGGGAGGGGAAGGAAAAAGGGAGATGTCTAAAAGCACTTTCATATGCTAAAGACGATTCGTGGGGTCCTGGAGGCCTTGCTATTGCTGAGCTACAATTATTTCCCCCCCTAGGAAGGCATTAACATTAAGACAAGACTGTTGGGAGTTTCTCGGAGGAATGTTCTACTCTGCCTGTCTCAAGTATTCGTCAGCCGGCCGCAGGTTGTAAAGAAGTTTAATTTGATCTACATTTTCTTCTTGCCTTTGTTCCCCACATCACTGTGGAGGGGAGGGTGATGTTAGGGCTTCTGGACACGGAGACTACAGGCTTCTGGAGATTGCCTTCTTCTTGTACATCATTAAGACATTTGTAAACTGATGGAGACTCGCGTCCAGCATGACTGCGATCTCTATCAGTTAACCATTAGTTTTTCCTTTTCCTTTGTTCTTGGACAGCCTGGAGAGCCCGAGGAATGTCACACATGTCCCATGGCTGGGGGGGGGGGGAGGTTGTTAGTTTATGCTTTGCCCTCAGCTTGCATTTTGGCTCCCTCATCACCACCAAGGGCCCTGGGAATCTGGGCCCCTCTGCCAACATGTTGCACACGGACTCTTGAGCCCAGACACAGGATGGAAACACAGGTGAGAGGAAGGTGAGTCCCAGCGCCCCGGGCTGCCGCCGCCTGCCATCCCTAGGGGCCAGCTTCAGACCCCCCCCCCCCCACCGCTGTGGTGGGGAGACCACTGATTTGGGATGTAGAGATGTAAGTTCTGACGTGCGTGAATTGGGTCACCTTGAGTAGGGGGCTTGTTTGTTCCCCCAGTCCCTCTGTTTGCTCATTTGCAAAAAGAACTGGGCCTGGCCTAGAGCCTGCTCTAGTTTTTTTGGGGGGAGGGAAGAGGAAAGTGTGGGAAGGGAACTAGCCCGTTTGTGGAGAGCCACCTGGTGTGGTTCAAGATGGGAGGGCCCAGCCACCACCAGCCCTGACTTCCTGGCCACCTGGGTGGGAGGAGTCAGGACTCCTGGGCGTCTGAAGTCACCCAGCATGGAGGCCATGTCACCGGGGTTAAGCGATCTCATCCACTCAGAGCCTCCCAACAACCCAGGAGGAAGCAGGGCTGGTCGCAGGACCCATGTCACATGCAGTGGACTCAGGGGTTAGGGGTCAAGTGGCTGGCCCAGGGTTGGGGAGCAGAAAATGATGTCCCTTGCTGGGACATCACTGGGGGACAAGCTGGGAGGACCATGACCCAGGGGTGGCTGGGGAAGATGCAGCAGGCCCTCAGCCTCCAAGTCCCACCCATTCATTGGCCAACGAAGCCATTCTGTGAGCTCATGGAGAAGCCACAGACTGTTCCCCGGGTCACAGGCAGTACCACAGGGGCCTTCCTGACACAACGTCTTCAGTGACAGTGAGGGCAGGTATGTGTGAAGAGGGACACCTTGGCCTGCCTGAGCCTGGGCAGTGTGGGAAGGGGCTTCCCACCCCAGGGCCCGCTGTGGAGCAGGGTGAGGTGTGCAGTGGGCTGGGCCCAGGCCCCAGAGAGAAGACTTGGAGGAGCAGAAGGCAGACCAAAGTCTGGTAGATAAGACCTTCCAGAGTGAGCAGAGAGCAGACAGAGCCCTACTTGGAGGGTCCAGAGGTCTGGGCCCACTTTCTCATTTCATCTCTGATTAGTTGTGTGACCTTGGACATGGCAGCTTCTGGCAAAGTTCAAGCAGGAAGGGGCTTTGGAGAGAATCCCGGTGTGTACACTGAAATCACCTGGGGACATTAAAAATGCAGGTGCCCAGGCCCCAACCCAGAGTCTGGTTTAATTGGCCCCAGGGGCAAGGCCTCAGCATCTGTATCTTTATTATTAAGAAAATTTTGGGGCCGCCTGCGTGGCTCAGTCAGTTAAGCGTCCGACTCTTGGTTTCGGCTCAGGTCATGATCTCACAGTTCACGAGTTCGAGCCCCACGTCAGGCTCTGGGCTGACAGCACGGAGGTTGCCTGGCATTCGCTCTCTCCCTCTCTCTCTGCCCCTCCTCTGCTCTCTCTGTCTCTCTGTCACTTTGTGGGCAAAGTGTTGGGGCTGCATCGGGCATGTGGGGAGTGGGCGGGGGTGAATGAGGCCTCTCCTCTCTTCCTTCAGGTCACCCGGGAGCACCCAGGTGGCTCAATTGCCCTTTGGGTCTCAGGGGGTGCAGTGGGGTGACATCTAGACCCCGATCTGTTCTAGGGAAGCCCTGGGCTTCGGAAGCGGACCAGCTCTTGATTTCCAATAGATTTTTTGGTTTACTATTATCATTTTTCTTTTTGTGAAAGTAATATCTATTTATTGTAGAGTATGTAGAAAATTCAGAAAATTACAGAGAAGCAAGAAAAGAGAAAAGAAAATCACAAAAACAAAACGAAAAAACCCAAAGTACCAGATTTGTAGCCAATCAAGGTTTCACTTCGGCATATTGCTTTTCAATTTCTTTCTTTGCAACTTGCCTTGGTGGAATTGTTTATACCATTAAGATATAAGTATTTTATATTACACATATTTTCCCATATCATTAAGGATTTTTTTTCAAACACCTTTTTTTAAGGCCTCATAATCTTCCTATGAGGGACCCTGAATTCCATAACCATTGCCCTGTTGTTCGTTAGACTGTTTCCATTTCCCCAATTAGAACATGGCCATGAGATACAGCTTTGTAGATAAATCTTTTCTTCCGCATCTCTGCTGGTTTCCTTAGGGCCCATTCCCAGAAGGGAAATTACTGAGCAAAAGCAAACGAGCCTTTTTCAAGCTACAGATTCTGAAGCTGCCCTCCAGACACGCCTCTTCAGTCTCCCAGGGTCTCTGCCAACCCAGCCACCTTTGGCTCTGAGAATGTTCTGCAGTGAAATAGCTATTTCTTTGATTTCTCATAACGGTGAGCATCTTTTTCCATCTGTTTCCTAGTCATTTGCTGATGGAGCCCACCCCCCAACCCAAGATGGGGGTCATACAGGGTGTGAAGGG
>CM053560.1:103614470-103693109 GCA_028646485.1 Cryptoprocta ferox | reverse complement strand
GAGGTAAGATCTGTTCAGGCCCTGGCAGCCGCAGGTTTTCCAGGTGGGACTCCCTGGCCTCCAGGCAGGCATCTCCAGGCCTCCTGGGGGCTTTGCTTTGCTTGAAGCCCTGGGCAGGGCCCAGATGAGACTCTGCGCTGGAGTCCACCCACTTGCCCCATGTCCTGAGCCACGCACCCCTGGGTGGTCCAGCCACCGCTGGGTCTGAGCGCAGTCTCCTTGACCTCCTCCAGCCACTCACCCCAGCCCCCCAAATGTGACCAATGGCACCACCTACCGGCAAAGCCAAACGCCCCATGTTATTTGACTCTTCTCCCTCTTCGTATGCCAACAGTAGGGGGCCAACCAGTCCTTCTACCCTGTCACTGCCTCTCCTGCCTGTCACTTGCAAACTCATTACCTGCTGGAATGCTACTCCGCCTCCACCTTGGTCTCCCCACATCCTTCTTGTCCCCTGTAATCCTTTCTCCATTTGGAAGCCAGAATGACCTTTCTAGGATTCCAATGGGATCCAGCCACCCCCTGCTTACAATCCTCAATGGCTCCCCATACCTCTCAGGGACACATCCGTATTTCCTTTTCATGGCTGGTAAGGCCTTGTGTGGTCTGGCCCCTGCCCTGATTTCCCTTCTCATCTCTGACAGAACTCCCCCTCTCCCCCCGTCCTGCTCTCAAATCCTCACTGTATCATGCTTGGGGCACAGGTGTGCCCTCTTGCTTTCTGGCCTTTGCCCAAGCTGATTCCTCTGCCCCTTTGCTGGATTCACTCCTACTAACTCTTCAGAACTGCTAGACATCACCTCCTCCAAGAAGCCTTCGCCCCCACGAGTTTCCTGTGGTTTCTGTAACAAACCACCACAAACTCCGTGGTTTAAAACAACAAAAATGTGGGCACCTGGATAGCTCAGTTGGTTAAGCGTCCAACTCTTGATTTTGGCTCAGGTCACGATCTCATGGTTTGGGAGTTCAAGCCCTGCATCGGGCTCCGCACTGACAGTGTGGAACCTGTTTGGGATTCTCTGTCTCCCTCTCTCTCCACCTCTCCCCTGTTTGTGCACGTTCTCTTTCTCTCTCTCTCTCTCTCCTTCTCTCTCTCTCTCTCAAAATAAATAAACTTCAAATAACAAAAATTCACTCTTTTATAGTTCTGGAGGTCAGAAATCCAAAATGAGTCTTACAGGACCAAGCTGTCGGCAGGGCTCTCTTCCTTCTAGAGGGCTCAGCGGTGAATCCAATCTTTGCCTTCTTTGGCTTCTGAGGCCGTCTGCGTTCCTTGCTTCATGACCCCTTCCTCAAGTCACTCCAGCCTCTGGCTTACATCAATCATCATGGGTCCTCTCTGACGCTCCTGCCTCCTCCTCCTCCTTCTTTTTTTAAAATTTTTAAATGTTTATTTATTTTTGAGAGAATCGAGAACCCAAAGCAGGCTCCAGGCTCTGAGCTGTCAACACAGAGTCCGACGCGGGGCTCGAACCCACGGACCACGAGATCATGACCTGAGCCGAAGTCAGATGCCCAGCCTACTGAGCCACCCAGAGTCCTGTAAGGACTCTGTGATTACCCTGGGTCCACCCAGATTGTCCAGGGCCATCTTCCCATCTCATGAATCTTGATTTAGTCACACCTGTAAACATTTGCGACATAAGGTAACGCTTGCAGGTTCTGGGATTTAGAGCATGGACACCTTTAGGGAGCCCTTATTCAGCCTAGCACGCCCCCTCTTCCTCAGCTAAGGATGGGATGCCTCTCCTTGTGCTTACGCAGCTCCCAGAGATCTCTTTATTGGAGCGCACCCACCTGTATTACCCTCGGTTTCCTTGCCCAACTCCCCTGCGTGGTCAAGCTGCAGGACCGGGCCGTCCTGTGCGCCCCTCTGTTCCGAGGGCCTGGCACACTGCCTGGCCTGCAAGCAGCGCTCACTGAAGGTCTGCAGAGCATGTGAATGTCTACCTGTCTGGCTCTTCAGGCACCCAAAGGCCCACAGCAGGGGGCCTAGCTCGTAGGCAGCCTCTGCAACAGTCTCACATCCCTCTCAAGCCGCAAGCCTCCCTCTTCCCCACCCTCTCTGCCCCTAGGAGGCAGTGGCCCAGGAAGCCACTAGGTTGGGAGGCAAGATCAAGGATGCTGTTGTAATTGGAAAGGCTGACAACTCGGGGTGGCTGAAGCAGGAGATTCTGTGATGCGAATGGGGGGGACGGCAGGGAACGAGGCAGGAAAGGGTCCTGATCACGTGTTGGGGGGGGGGCCTCAGATGTGTCCGAGAGGCAGTTTGCAATCAGGAAGGAGATGGTTGCAGCCAGCTGGTGTGGAGAAGACTGGAGACCCACAGCCACACACTTGCACACGGCCTCCCTCTGGTGGTGCGGTCACCGAGGCAACAGATGAAGCTGGTTGCCCAGCAACGAGGCCCACCTCCTCCATCCCTCTTATGGCCGTTTCTGCCCCTTGGGAGCTTTGTGCCCTTTCTAGATTGCTCCAGTGTTTAGCTGGAACCAGATTCCCTCTGTGTCCAAATACCAAGGATAGCAGATAAAAGGGGCTGCTTTTGTGATCACTGTGGTCGGGGTGGTGGACTTGGCACCAGGAAAGAGGCAGACTGAGTTGGCCTAGGTGAAGACAGAGGAACAAGGGGGTGTTTCAGCCTCAATCTTTCCTGGGGATTTTTCCTTTCCCATTTTTACTACAGTGAAGCCTGGGAGTCAGGAGACCTGGTGTCCTGGCCTGGATCTGACTCTTACTTGCTGGGTGATTTGAGCAAGGGACTTCTCCTTAGTTCTTAGTTTCTCTACCTGTAACGGGAAGATTTAAGCCAGTGGATCACCAAGGCCCTTTTTGGGCCTGACGTTCTGTGACTCCAGGACCTTGGGGGGCAAAGACGGAGCAGAAGCAAGGTTCCAGGCTCCAGCCAGGTCTCTGTACTGCTACCCCTCCCCTAACCCACCCAAGCCCGCAGTAGCCGATCTTGGTCTATAGGAGGGAGAAGGAAGGAGAGCCACGTGCCTCTGGGCCTTATATTCACAAAGGGCCCCAAATCTAGACTTTAAAATCCAAACCCAAGAAGTTATTGTCACTGTCATGTTTATACATGGCAACTGTTAATCCGGAATCATCAGTATTTAAAGTAAGCTGCAGTCTCTGTAACTCTAGTTGCCACTTTTCTTCCTTGAAACAGACCATGGTAGGAAGAAATGGAAGTAGCCCAGGCCTCCACATTACCTGTCAGGGCCCGGGCTCCCAGGCCCCAGGGTCTCAGCCACTCAGCGTCCCTCCCAGAGGCTCTGGGGGTCTGGGCTGCCTGGAGATGACCAGGACCTTCAGAGGGAGTGAGGTGGCTGGTCAAGGGCCAGGTCTATTGGGGATGCAGGGGTGGCTAGTGTAGGGGAGAAAAGGGTGGGGAGGCAGAGCTGGGGGAGGGTCCATCTCTGTTCCCTCTGCTCCTAGAGCTGGAAACAAGAGCCAGCCTTGTGCACAGCCCATGTGGGGACCCGGGGCTAAGGATCTCCAAGGAAGATGAGGGCCTTGGAGGCCAGGCTGTGTCTTGAGCCTGCAGGGAGAGCCCCTGGGGAATACCTGCTGGTATTCCCAGTTCCCAGACCCCAGTTCCCAGACCCAGAGAGTGAGGTACTTGGTTGCTGGGGCTGGGGGTCGGGCACGGAATGTGTCCCGGGAAAGCACAGGGCATCCGGCTTTGTGCCCTCTGATGTGCCTCTTTCAGGTCTTGCCTTAGTTTCTCCTAACTGCACCCCTTTCCACCCAGCTGGGCCAATGACCCTTAGGAAGGGCTGAGTGGGGAACCCTGTTCAGGGTCATTTGAGGGGTGGGGAGCCTGGGTCCTCTTCCCCTGGAGGGCCAGGCACCATTTCCCACCGAGACGCACACCCAGCAACGCTTCAGGAAGCCGGTCGTCCCAACGTCTCGATCAGGCTCTGTGCACCAAACAGCCCACGCCCATGGCAGGGAGGAGTGGCCTGCTGGTGGCAGGGAGGCTGGAGGTGTGGGGACAGTACCCGTGGGCGGGCCGTGTGGTGGCTCCCTCTGGGATGCAAGTGGCCTGGGGTTGAGCTCGGGTTGTCATAACTACAGCGGCATGCCCCGTTTGGTCTCAGAGCCCCCTTCTGGAAAATGAGGGGGCTGTACTCTCCAGAGCCCCTCCAATCTCAGTGTACTAGGGCCCCAAAGGGACCTCCCCTTCTGCTGGAGAAAACCTTCCCGGGAGCGGCTGGGAGATTTGCTCTGAGACAGCACCACCTGCTGGGCCTTCTGGGGATGACGCCCATCCCTTCTCAGGGGACCCCGGAATCCCTGACCTCAGCCGTTATATTAAAATGTGCCTGCTGAGCCTTATTTTGCCCCGGTCAATAAATTATTGACCCCCAAAAGGCTGGAGCCTGTTCAGCTGGGGCCTAGCCAAGGGCCAACATGGGAACAGGAGGGAAGGAGCTGGAAGATTTTGTGCCCCAAGAGCAGACACATTAAAACACCTGCTAAACTATCAACAGGCCAATTAAGAAGACCAAAAGCCAAGCTTGGGAGGTCCAGATAAAAAATGCTAGAAAGGAAGACTGACAGATTAAAAAGTGCACCCAAACTCTAGGGAACTACCTCTGTACAGCTAGGTGCCCTCAGTGGGGTGACATCATCACAGGCCCACTTCAAGGGATACACACACACACACACACACACACACACATATATATACACACACACACACATATATATACATTTACATATATCAGACCAACATTCCAGAAGTGGTTATTTCTGGGTAGGAGGATTGTAAGTGATTTTTCTTCCCCTTGATTATATATATTTTCCCATTTTCCCACAAAAACTTTGTATTGCTCATGTAATAAGACAAAAAAAGTGATTTGTAAAAAGGAAGGAAGGAGGAGAATATCTTTATGAGTTTAGGAAGGAGAGGAAGAATTTCTTAAACTACAAAAAGCATAAAGCAACCAAGAAAAGATTGGGAAGGCTGACTAAAAATAGTTGCCCTTCGTATAACAAACAAGGGGTTAGGATATGGTGTAAGAAGAACTCTTAGCAATCGCTAAGAAAAAGGTAAGTAATCCAAGAGAAAAGCGGGCTGAGAATGTGCAGGGCAGTTGGCAGACAAGGACGACAGCCCAGGTCATCAATGAATACATGAGAAGGGGTTCGGCTTCACCGGTTGGCCCGTTTGTCATCCGTCACAGTGACGAGGATGGAAGTCTGGCAAAGATCGGGAGATGGGAATGCTCTCATTTGCTACCGGAAGGAGTATAAATTAGCAAGGCCACTTTGGAGAGCAATTTGGCCGTACGTGGTGAGTTTGAGAATGCCCAACAGCAGCTTAATTTGGAGATCTCTTGCTAGAGAAACCTTCACATACACTCACAGAGAGGTGTGTACATGGTGGCGTGCTGGAGCCAACCCACAGGACCTCATCACGTCCAGTCCTCCCCAACTCTGCATTTGGTGACATCAGTCGTGGTGGGAGTATTTACAACGTGGAAATTAACAAACTCTACAAAGCAAGGCTCTTTTTCTTTTCTTTTCTTTTCTTTTCTCTGTTTTTTTTTTCTTTCTTTCTTTCTTTTCTTTTCTTTTCTTTTCTTTTTTCTTTTTTTTTTTTGGAGAGCTGATGGTTGAACATTTACCAGCACGCCATCACAAAGATGTTCTTTGCAGCTTTGAGTTCGATAGAAAGAACGCTAGCTAATTTGCATGTCCATTAACAGAAGAATGAATAAATAAAATGTGGTATACTTATCCTGTGGAATAGAGTGAGAAGTTAAAAGAATTAAATTTATGCATCAACACGGACTGATCTAAAAAGCATACGGTTAAGCTAAAAACAAGTGGCTGAGGAGCGCCTGGGTGGCTCAGTAGGTTGAGCATCTGACTTCAGCTCAGGTCATGATCTCACAGTCTGTGGGTTTGAGCCCCGTGTCGGGCTCTGTGCTGACAGCTCAGAGCCTGGAGCCTGCTTCAGATTCTGTATCTCCCTCGCTCTCTGCCCCTCCCCCGCTCACTCTCTGTCTCTCTCTCTTTCTCTCTCTCTCAAAATAAAATAAAGACATAAAAAAAAGTGGCTGAATGAAATGTTCGGTAGGATATGACTGTGAAGATGAGAAACAATAATCAACATTATGCATGGAGCATGTATCTATTTTATTTTATTTTTATTTTTCTTTATGTTTATTAATTTTTGAGAGAGAGAGAGCAAGAGTGAGCATGAATGGGGGAGGGGCAGAGAGAGAGGGAAACACAGAATCCAAAGTAGGCTCCAGGCTCTGAGCTGTCAGCACAGAGCCTGACACAGGACTGGAACCCACCAACCGTGAGATCATGACCTGAGCCGAAGTCAAACACTTAATCCACTGAGCCACCCAGGCACCCCGAGCATGTTTATTTTAAATTGACTGGGAGAAGACCTTCAGGGACTCCTGTTATATGTACAGAAGGCTCCTGGGAGCTGCCCCACAGCTCAGAGGATCTGTTCATTTTTTTTCCTTTTATTCTCCATGTTTCATTCCGTTTCTATGATCATGCCTTTAAATTCACAGATCCTTTTCTTCTGCAGTTTCCAGTCTGCTGTTAGTCCCATCAAGTGTATTTTTCATCTTAGATGTTATGTTGTTTGTCTCTAGCAGTTTGGTTTGTCCCTTTTTGTATCTTCTATGTCTCTACTTAACATACTCGATTTTTTCTTTACCCCCTTGAACGTAAGTTATGATAACTGTTTTCCTGTCCCTGTCCGCTGCATGTGTCACCCATATCCTTTCTGGATCTGTTTCTACGGCCTGGTTTTTCTTCTCATTAATGGGTCATATTTTCCTGCTTCTTTGCATGCCTGTTAATTTCTTACTGCATGCCAGGTGCTATGCATTTTACCTGGTTGGGTGCTGGATATTTTTGTAGTACTGTAAATGTGCATTTTTTTTAAATGTTTATTTATTTTTGAGACAGAGTGTGAGCTGGGGAAGGGACAGAGAGAGGGAGACACAGAATCCGAAGCAGGCTCCTGGCTCCGAGCTGTCAGCACAGAGCCCGATGCAGGGCTCGAACCCACAAACCGTGAGATCATGACCTGAGCCGAAGTTGGATGCTGAACTGACTGAGCCACCCAGGTGCCCCTAAATGTGTGTTTTTAAATTTTGTTCTAAGGATTTAAATTACCTGAAAATAATGTTTTTTTTAATTCAATTTACTTAATCTAAAAAAAAAAGAGAGAAACAGAAATCCAATTCAACCATGGCTCATTTTTTTACCATCACTTTCCCTGTGCTGTAATTTTGGCATTTGTTTTATAATTTGCTTCATTTTGTATTGTATTCAAACTTATAAACCAGGGGCGCCTGGGTGGCTCAGTCGGTTGAGCGTCAGGTCTTGGTTTCGGCTCAGGTCGTGAGTTCATGGTTTGGCAAGTTCGAGTCCCGCGCTGGGCTCTGCACTGGCAGCCTGGAGCCTGCTTGGGATTCTCTCTCACCTTCTCTCTCCCTCTCTCTCTGCCCTTCTCCCTTCTCTGTCTCTCTCAAAATAAATAAATAAACCTAAAAAATCTTGTAAACCAAAATGAAGTCTTTTTTGGAATGAGACAGCTTATAAATTAATTTATTTTTACAATCCATCCAATGGGTAAGATGTTATCTAACAAGAGAAGAAGAAAATATCCTGAGTGGTTGCTGAAAATATTAGCTCATATTTGTAGGTGCTTCTTTTTTTTTTTTTTTTTGTCCTGGCCTAAAGGACCAGGTGATGGAGTAGACAGAAGGCAAACACCAGCTAAAGTTGAGGGCAAGGTCAGTGGAAGAAAAGGTCAGTGTAATGTCAGAGAGGGACAGGAATAAGTCTAGGTCAAGGACATAGCAAGGCAACATTCATTTGTTCTTTCATCCAATAACTATTGAGCACCAGGCAGTGGATCAGAAGCAGGCAGTCTGCAGGGGAGGGAGAAAAAGCACTCCACAGGGCAGTGAAGACAGGCCAACTCCAGGTGCCCCAGCTACATATCCCAGGCTCTAGAATTACCAAAAAACTCAGCTTGGGAAACCAACATGGAGCAGCCAGAGGATCTGGGCTGGGGGTGGCTGATCGTTCTCATCTCGACAAGACTCCCCCAGGTCCCTGGAAACCTGGGAAGTCCTTGGGGGAGCTGAGGCAGGATTCGATCTACAGAAAGGCATCCCACATACAACTCAAATTGGTGCATAGTATCAGACAAGTGAGGAAACAGAGAAAACCCACAACTGGGTGGCAGAATCTCAAAGCCAAGTCTTGGGAGGTCTCGGGAGCAAATGGCTCAATGTCTCTGAGATGGAATTCTTCATTTGCAAGAGGAACACCAGCATCCCTTGTCTGGCCAGCCTCCTGGCAGGAAATGGGAAGGGGAAGAGGGCTGGAAAGTAATGGACAATCAACAAGAGAATGGCTCTGTATTCAGAAAAGAGCCCCCAGTCCATTTTCTGCCCAGGAAATGGAGGGCGGCAAGCACAATTCGCTGCTGGTGTTTTGCACTGGAAAATGAGTGACAAGAGTTGGCAGAAAAGGGAGAGTGAGAGGGGTGAGGTCGGGGGTTTAAGAAACCCTGTGCGTGAGGAAGCGAGACCTTCTTGGGCGAAATGCCAAGTCTCTGGGTGGCCACCGACCCTGGCAGCCTTTCCAGGCCCTGGCACAACCATGTGCCATTTTCCTAACCACAACCTTGGGGCTGGAGGCTGGGGACGTCTGGGCCTGAGCTCAGGAGGTGACCTTGGCTCCCGCCACCCCCGTGGGCCCATGCAGCCTCCTAGACGGATCTCAATGATACTGGCTCTTTACCCTACTGAACTGGACAAAGGGAGTTTTTTCTTCTGAGAAAAGGAGCGTTTCAGTGGGCGGGACGTAAGGAAGGGAAACCCTCTCTGTCTCCTTCAAATGCAGCCTTGGCTGTTGCTCTGTCCCCCACCCCCCCCCGCCACCAACCCATCACATCACCACCTCCTTGCCCCCAGCTCCATCTGGAGGAGGACACAAGGCCTTCACCTCTGGGAGCTTCAGGGATGGTGGGAAAGGCCATTGTAGGAACCCCATTCTTTATGTCAAGAACTTTAAAATGCACGGAGCAGCCATCCCCACACAGACATGCAATCCCGTCTATTCTAATTATATTCACAACTCAATTCAGAGGATTGAATTTACCACCTGATGCAGGCCAGGGCCACAGGTAGGTTGGGTAGGAAGGCCATGCACTTGAGAGTCACTTAAACCTGAGACCTAACATTGACAGCAGCAATCACTGTTGTTGTATCAAAACAACGAGAAAGTGGAAATAAATGAATTGACCCCCAGATTGATAAGTTAGGGGAAAACCCATGAAGGCTCAGAGGCAAGGTGTTCATTTAGTTGCACCTTTCTCATTGATGGAATACCCCATTCGTGCCAGGCATCGTAGCTCTGATTTATCGTTACGCTTTCAATCCGCACAACCCCACCAAGGTGGGACTATTATGGCCAACATTTCACAGGGGCAGGAAATGAAGCGCCGAAAAGTTACAAAACCAACAGATGATTCAACCTGTCTGTTCTTCATCAGCTTAATGAGTGTTGCTCAATTCCTGCAGGACTGGGGCCGTGTGCCAGGCACCAGAGGGAGCACGGAGAGCTCTATGCTGCCGTCCACATCCTCTAAGCGTTTGGGGTCAAGTTAGGGTGTGGTGCTGCCCCCTCCGTCCACTTCAGGCGCTCTCCCCCAGGTGGAAGGACCACTTGTGTTCTCTGTTCTCTGTTTCCACTGCATGGACGCAGTTCTGTACACGCATGTCACACAGTGTCCAGGCATTTGTTGACCTGGTTCTTTTGTCTCGTTGAGAGAGAGCTCCTTGAAGGGCTTGGTCTGAGTCCTAGGCATCTCTGTGTCACCAGCAGCTAGCTCAGAGCCTGGCAAAAAATGAAGGGTACGTGCATTTGTGTCAGGTGGGTGGGTCAATCAATGGATTAAATGATGACTAATGCCACAGCTCACAAGCGACACACACACACACACACACACACACACGCACCGCACATTATTACATGTTATCTCTCAACGACTCTTCTCAAATATCCTCTGAGGAAGACACCATCCTTATCTACCTTCCACAGATGGGGAAACTGAGCCACAGACAGATACAGCCATTTGCTCAGGAGGGGTGGAGCCAGGGTGTGGATCCCGCTTCTGCTCTTAACCACTACCCTACACAGTTGGTTGTCTACAGTGGGGGCTGTAAGCACTTGGGCTGGGCTGGTGTGGTCACCAGGGTGGGGTCTGAATAGTCCGCAGACAGAGAGAAGGATGGGGGTATGTGTGTGGATATTCTAGAAGCAAGCATGTGACTTGTCCAGTAGACTGACTGTTCAGAGAGAGGGTTGGGGCGAGGTGAGGGAAAGGGTCCAGAGCTACAGTGGGGCTACGTCCTCTCACCTGGACAGCCAATGAGGGCTGGGAGACCCGGGTTGGGAATCATAAGCAGGGTGGATGAGGAGGGTTGAGGAGAGACCAGGGCAGGATTGAGGGGAGATTTCTACTGTTGTCCCAACGAGGAGGAGTGGAAGCCCTGAGCTCAGAGACAGGCACAGGGACTGGAAAGAAGGCATAAATTCTAGAGTCATTAGGAGGGAAGTCTCCTTGGAAGCAAAGGGGAAAGTCTCCATGGGAACCATGGACTCCACCCCTGGGAAATTGGCCTCTCTGGCCTTTGAGTTGCATTTTTAGTCTCTCTCATAAGCCCCTGGGGTGATGGTTGGGGGAGAGGGTGAAAAGGTGGGGGAGGGGATCCTCCCCGGCTCTCAGATGCTTTTAGTCTCTGCAATGTCAGGAATGGGTTCAGACACCAAGATAAACAGCTTAGTGACCTGGCCCAGGCCTAAGAATGATGCTGATAGTGACTGTGAATCAGCCCCGGGCTCCGGTCCAGGAGAGAGACATTTCCCAGCCAGCGGGAAGGGAACAAGCCAGCCACTGTTCTGGAAATTTCCACTCGCATTATCCCCCTTTTAGAGGAGAGAAAGCTGAGGGATACAGAGGGGACACGACTTGTTCAAGGTCACCCAGCCAATAAGAAGCAGAACCCGTGTTGGAGAAGCCTCAGCAGGACCTGAGCCCCGGGCACTGTACTTGTGGCCATTTCTGGCCCGCAACGCCTCCCCCTGCTGGATGCCGTCCTGAGTTATCTCCACCAGTCCAACCTGATGCTTCCTGGATTTGCACTGCCTTGGAAGTCCTTTGTTCTACGATAAATTCTGACAACCCAGAAGTCTGCAACAAGGTATTTCTTGTTAAACATGCCAGGCGTCAAAGCGTAACTTAATAAATCCCATATTGACCCACTGATTATCAAAGAAGGAGTGCACGCAATATATGAGTAGGCATTAGGATTGGTCCAAAGTGTTTCCATTTCCCTGTTTCTTGGCATATGGTAGGTAGGACTGCACGTCTCTGCTCTCTTTGGAAGTTAAGTGAAACCGTATAAGTTACCCCATCCTCTGAAATGTGAACAGAGTGATATATGGTCCTTCCATGGGGCTTTAAAAGCCAGTAGACAATTTTGGCCTGGTCTTCTCCTGGCTCAGCAAGTATGAAAGCAGGTGTGGAGATACTGCCTTAGATGGCCTGGTTGCTAGGTGACTCCCATGAGTAAGGCCCCTTCCTTCTGGCCCACACTGGACATGCAGTGAGAGCCAGAAATAAACTTGTTCATTGGGGGTGGGTGCCGCTAAGCATACTTTAGCTGAGTCTATTCCTACTGCCACAGACATTTGTATTTGGAAGTGGAGTGTTGCTGAAACGAACAAAAACTAAAAGATGTGGCATTCTCTCAGAGGTTCAGTGGCAGGCAGGGAGGAAACTGGCGTTGGACGCCGGAAAGTTGATGACCCATGTTATGGAGAAGCATCTGGTAAAATTATGACCTATGGCTACTTGGAATGCACTCTAGGAAAAGAAGTTAGAAGTGTACAAATAGGTTTGGAGTTAGAAGTGAACAGTGTGATTTTCTTCGTGTCGGCTGCATTTGGCAAGGTACTGCAAAAAAGGGATGAGCTCGGAAATTATGTGGTCAAGGATGGGTCAGCCTAATTCTTGGGTGCAAATGGGATGATGAGATCTGCAACATTTGGGGTCTTCCAATTCCAGCCAAGAAGTAAGGGACTGGATTTACCGGTCTACGTGAAACAACTAAAAATATGAAACAGTGGTTTTCAAGACACTGGACCTCAAGCAACAAAGAAAATGATCTCTAAGACCCAAGAAACAAAAGAGGTGAGTCCTGGAATTTCTCTATCCTGCTGCCCTGAGAGAATTTCCAGGCTACAGAGTGGGCAGAAGGAAACACAGACAGATCCCAGCAGACTCCCTCAGTTGAGAAGACAGAGCTGAATCTAGGGAGAGCAAGGCAGGTAGAATTCATAGGGCACAGAGGAGAGATAGGAAAGCCACAGAGCGAAGGGACTGCAGAGATCCACAGAGGGCTCCCTTCAAGTCTTCACAGAGTACCGAGAAGCCCATGCATGGGGGAAATGACATGAGGGAAGAACCACCTGGCAGAGTGAGAGGGACCAGTAGCCCAATCCATCCAGGACCAAGAAGAATGCTTGTCCTCCAGCCTGATGGAACAGTCTCGTAATTCGCAGGGTGTTGGGCAAAGCACTCAGTAGGCTCTTGCTTCAGTAGTTGGGGATAGTTAGCTCTAAAAGGTGTTATTTTGATAAAACAAAGTCACCACTGGCACTAATTCTATGGTACTGACTGCAGAGATATGGATTCCTCCAGGTTTGGCACACTATGGTCTTGTGTCAGGACCCAACCCTTCCATCACTTTTTCCTCTGAGCAAGCTACTATAAAACCTTTGTTCACACGGCCTGACATCATTTGGTGTAAACTTGTCATCCATGTGCTATGCATTCTCCTAGCCTCATGCATGAGTCCCTGAAAATAAATAGTACTCCTTGGTCCCAACAGGACTCTCCACTCATGACAATTAGGACCCTAAAATCACATGATGATACTTAGTTATCAAATGTTTATTTATTTTCTTTTTTAAATGTTTGTTTAAATTTGAGAGAAAGAGAGGGAGGGGCAGAGAGAGAGACAGAATCTGAAGCAGGCTCCAGGCTCTGAGCTGTCAGCAGAGAGCCCGACATGGGGCTCAAACCCACGAACTTCAAGATCATGACCTGAGCGGAAGTCAGACGCTTAACCTACTGAGCCACCCAGGCTCCCCTCAAATATTTAAATAGATCCATGGCTTTCAAGGTGTCAGCCACCTTGGAGTTCCCTGAGAACTCTCAGGGGCTTTACAAGGTCAAAACTGTTTCCATAATAAAACTAAGACATTACTTTCTTTTTACTGTGTTGAAATGTGCACTGATGGGGCAAGAAACCACAGGTGGCTCACGGTGCTGGTGCTTTAGCATAAATCGGGTAGTAGCACCAGGCTACCCTAGTGGTCATCAATTTTGTTTTTCTTTCTTTCTTTTTTTAATATTTATTTTTGGGAGAGTGTAAGCAGGGGAGGGGAGGAGAGAGGGGGACAGAGGATCCGAAGCAGGCTCTGCACTGACAGGCTGACAACAGCGAGTCTGATGCAGGGCTCAAACTCAAGAACTTTGAGATCATGACCCAAGCCAAAGTCGGACACTCCGCTGACTGAGCCACCCAGGTGCCCCCCATTGATTCTGTTTTTCACCACTACACACTTGTAGTGGGAAAAAAAATCAGTTTGGCTTAAGAATATCCTTAATGAGGCAGTAAAAATTATTCATTTTACTAAATATTGAAACTTGAGTACATGCCTTTTTAATATTCTGATTCTGTGTGACAAAATGGGAAAAATGCACAAAGCACTTCAGCTGCATATGAAAGTATGAGGGTTATTTAGAGGACAAGGAGTTGTGTGATTGATTGAATTGTGAGCTAAACTTAGACACCTTTTTCATGGAACACCATTTTTACTTGAAAGACAGATAAACTATAGTTACCCAGACTTGGGTCGCTGGCAGATACAATCTTGAGAATGAATGAACTCAGCCCACCACTTCAAGGAAAAGAATTGACAATAATTGTTGCCAATTATAAAATTCAAGCTTTCAAGTGCAAATCAGAATTTTGGAAAATTTGTATTTGCCACTGTGAGATCAATGGCTTCCCAATACATTGTGGTTGGTCATAACATTAAGGAATGTTTTTTTTTTTTTTTATATTGTGTAATGAGATGTATCAACATTTGGGAAATCTAAATAAATAACTCAGTGAACCAATATTTTCCACATGCTCAGTGCATGATATTTGAAGACTGTGCATAGGCAAAAGATGATCAATACAAGTTCTACTCAGAGAATGTAGATTACAGCAAACTGAAGAAAGAAGGTCCAGAATTCTAAATAAAATGTTTCATTAGAAAACTCCTCTGAATGAAGGTCTTCCTGAAGCCATCCACACAAGTTTCCACTCATCCAGGAAATATTCCCTCTAAATGCAAAGAGTTGGACTCCGCACTGACAACACGGAGCCTGCTTAGGATTCTTTCTCTCCCTCTCTCTCTCTCTGCCCCTCCCCCATTCACACTCTATCAAAAATAAATAAATAAACATTAAAAAAAACCTCCACATAAAATTTGTGGGATACTTCTTGATGAAAAATCTTTGGCTTTGAATGTTTATTCTAGAAAGATATTTTATCAATATTTCTAGCTTCATTCAGAAAAAAAAAACTGGGAAAAGAAGAGCAAATTATACCCAAAGTAAATGGAAAGAAATAATAAGGAGAAGAAATAGAAAATAGAGAAATAGTTGAGAGCTTCAACAAACCCAAAAGCTGGCTTTCAAAAAAAGACCAATAAATTGAAAACCTTGTGACAAGATTCATCCGAGAATAAGAGAGAGAGAAGATACAAATTACTAACGTCATGGGGCGCCTGGGTGGCTCAGTCCGTTAAGCATCCGGCTTTGGCTCAGGTCATGATCTCATGGTTCGTGAGTTTGAGCCCCATGTCAGGCTCTGTGCTGATAGCTCGGAGCCTGGAGCCTGCTTTAGATTCTCTGTCTCCCTCTCTTTCTGCTCTTCCCTCACTCACACTCTGTCTCTGTCTCTCAAAGGTGAATAAATGTTAAAAAAAATTTAGAAAAACAACAACAATTACTAACATAATGAATGAAAGAGAAGATATAACCACAAACTCTAGAGACAATGACAGCATAGTGAGGGAGTGTGATGAACAACTTTATGCCAATAAAATCAACAAATTGGATGAACTAGCCAATTGCTTAAAGCCACAACTTACTCAAAAAGAAATAAGAAACCCACAGTATCTTGAACTTTGTGATATCTCTCCTTAGACTTGTTTGTGTTACCTACCGTGGCCCACTTTGACTGATGGGACTAGCATAATGTGAAAGACCATGAGCAAATAAAATACTGTATCTCCTGACCAGAGAGAGTCAGGAAATAAGACACCAATTGGTCACAGCATCATCAAGCTTGGCTGCCTGTGTTCCTCCAAGAAACACTGGATTGTCAGGCATCAGAAGACACCTGATCTTGAGTTAGGGAGGGAAAAAGACTGATTCAGGGACTCAAGTTGTCTACCCCTCACACCTTTTAAGTGTGCTTTAGCCATTTAATTTTCAAAAGAAATAATTGCTTGAAAGTATAATGTTTAATTAAGTCATTGGGAATGTCTCAGTTCTGCTTCTACATAATGTTTTTGCTAGAATCTGAGTAAAATTGAAATTGAAACTGAAAGTGGAAACGCAAGCACAAAGCATAATTTATTAGATAAATTGGATTAGTAATTTAAAATCTTCCCCCCTCTCCCAAACAAAACACTCCAGATCCAGATGGCTTCACTAGTCAATTCCAGTGCACAGTTAAGAAAGGAATAATACCAATTTTAAATGAATTCTTTCAGAAGGAGGAGGAGAGAATATATCCCAACTCTTTGTGAGATCATCATGTCCTGATACTAAAACAATATAATGACATTATTAAAAAAAAAAAAGGACCATACACTAGTATCTCTCATGAACAAAAAATTCTTACAAAATGTAAACAAAATAGAACTTACAAAAAGTAAATTATTAATCCTTAAATAAATCTTAAATACATTCTTACAAAGTAAAGCTAGTGGCATTTTAAGGAATAATACACCATACAAAAGTAGAGTTTATCTCAGGAATGCAATCATTAACTGCAGTGTTTTAACATTAAAAATCAATCAGTGGAATTTACCATGTGAATAGAACGAAGTATAAAAATCATATAACCATCTCAATATATGCAGAGAAAGTATTTGAGAAAACTCAACAGTAGTTTGTGATAAAATTGTCAATAAACTAGGAACAGAAAGGAACTTCCTCCATCTGATAAGGAAGATCAGTTAATGGTAAATGATTGTGGTTTCCTTGTAAAGCAAGAAATAAGGCAAATTTTACCACTTTTGCCACTTCTATTCAACATTGTCCCAGAGATCCTACCTAGTGCAATAGTTCAAGAGGGAGAAACCAAGATCACCTGAATTGGAAAGGAGGGAGTAAAACGGTCTTCATTCATAGACCACATGATTGTGCACATAGAATATCCTAAGGAATCTTTTTAAGAAAGGTTACTAGAACCAATGAGTGACTTTAGCCAAGTGAGGGAATACCAAGCCAATATGCAAAATTCAACTATTTTTCTCTAGCAACCACAACTAGAGGTCAAAATATAACAAAATAACATTGACAGTATTATCAAATAACAGGGGATACTTAGGGATAAATTTGACAAGCTATAGGGAAGACCTGTACTCTAAAAGCTACAAAGCATTACTGGGAGAAATCAAAGAAGACCCACATACACGGACATCTATATTTTGTTCATAGATTGGAATACCGCTAAAATAGTAATCCACCCCCAAATGACCAACAGATTCAAAGCAATCCCAATGATTGCAGGTGCCCGCTTTTAAAAATAGGCAAACTTACTCTAGAATGCATATGGAAATATAAAAGACTTAGGCTAGGTGGAACAAGTTTGGCGGAAAAAAATGCTGGAGGACTCCTATGACCTGATTTCAGTGCTTACTATAAAGCCCAAGAGAGGGGCGCCTGAGTGGCTCAGTTGGTTAAACATCTGACTTCAACTCAGGTCATGATCTCACGGTTCGTGGGTTTGAGCCCTGCATCGGGCTCTGTGCTGACAGCTCAGAGCCTGGAGCCTGCTTCGGATTCTGTGTCTCCCTCTTTCTCTGACCCTCCCCTGCTCGTGCTGTCTCTCTCTGTCTCTCAAAAATAAATAAAAAACATTTAAAAAAATTTAAAAAAAAAAGCCCAAGAGAGTTTGGTGCTAACGCTGAAATAGTCACAGATCAATGGAACAGAATAAAGATTAATAATAATAATAATAACTCAGATACACACTCCGTTGGTTTTTGCCAGATTTCAATAAAGGAAAAGAACACGTGGTCCTGGAATTCGGACGGGGCGGGGGGTGAACCGCAATCCCTTCTGAACACCACACATGAAAATGAACTCAAAATAGGTAAGAGACCTAAAGGTAAAACTAGAAAACTTGCAGGAAAAAAAATAGAAAAATATTGCAACTTTGGGGTAGGCAAGGATTTCTTAGGTAGGACACAAAAAGCACAAACCATGAAAGAAAAAAAATGGATCACTTGGTCTGTGTATTAGGCGGCTAGGGCTTCCCGCACAGGCTAGGGGCGCGGAAGGAACAGAAATGTATACTCTCAAGGTTCTGGAGGCTGGAAGTCCAAGATCAAGGTGATGGCAGGTTGGTTTCTAGTGATGCCTCTCCTTGGCTCGCAGATGGCTGCCTTGTCACCATGTCCTCACAGGGACTTTTCTTTGCACACCTGCATTCCTGGGGTCTCTTTCTACACCTCCAGGACACCAGTTCCACCAGATTCGGGCCTTATCTGCATGACCTCATTTAACCTCAATTACCATCTTAAAGGCCTTATCTCCACACCGAGGAGTGTGGGCTTCACTTGGGGGTTAGGGCTTCAGCCTCTGAATTTTAGGAGAAACACAACTCAGTTCATAACAGTCTTTATCAAAGCTAAAAGTTGTTGCTCTTTGGAAAACATCTTTAATACTTGAAAAGACAAGCCACAGGCCAGGAGAACATAATCACTTTACACATCATATATTTGACAAAGGACTTATATCCTGAATATACAAAGAACTACCGCAATGCAACAATAACAGCCCAACTAAAAAATGTCCAAAGGATTGGAAGAGACAGTTTACAAAGGAGAATGTCGGAGTGGCCAAGAAGCACGCGAAAAGATGCCCGACATCATTGTCATCAGGGAAACGAAGATTAAACACCACCATGAGTTATACGTACACAGCCATGAGAGTGGTTAGTGCTCAAAACCTGAAAATTTCAGGAATTGGGGAGTAGTGGTGTTATTGTAAAATGGTATCGCCGTTTCAGAAGGTTTGGGCAGTTTTTATAAAGTTAAGCATGCATTCAGCATACGATCCAGTAATCCTACCTCTGGGCATTTCCCAAGAGGTATGAAAACATGGGTCCATGAAAGGCTCATACATAAATGTTTATTAGCAGCTTAATAAAAGCCCCAAACTAAAAATAACCAAAATGCCCATAAACTAGTGAGTGGATAAATAAATTGTGGTTCGTGCCTATAATGGACTATTAAGCAGCAATAAAAAAGGAATGACTATTGATACATACAGCCACATGGATGGGTCTCAAAATAATTATGCTGTGTGAAAGAAGTCAGTTATAAAAGAACACATACTTAGAATTCTGCTCATTTAAAATGGAAACGCTAGAGACAACAAATCTTTGCTAGAGTGACAAAAAGCTGGTTAGTGGTTGCCGCGGGCTGGTTGAGGATCACCGATGGACTGGGACAGGGCACAAGCACGTGTGTGAGGGTGAGGAGAGTTCTTTACCTTGATTTTGATACTATTTACATGCATGTATCCATTTGTTAAATCTCTTCGTACTAACTGCACACTCTAAATAGATTCATTTTACTGTGTATACACATATACACGTGTGTGTGCGTGAATCACATTTGGAGCTAAAATAATACCTCAATAAAGCTGTTTAAAACAATTTAAAAAACCCAGCAAGCCAAGCTTCACTCTCTGTCCAGCAGCCCATTCTATAAACAATGCTGACAATCTTGACCTCCTCCGTGGATTGTCGTTTCTGTGCTGGGGACAGATGTGAATTAGGCTGAATTTGAGAAAGGAGTTTAGAGATTTTCACTGAGTGAGTAAATAACAGAAATTGCATTTCTACTTAAAATTTTTTTTTAATGTTTTATTTTTTTTTTTTGAGAGAGAGAGAGAGAGAGACAGTGTGAGCAGGGGAGGGTCAGAGAGAGAGGAAGATAAAGAATCCGAAGACAGGCTCCAGGCTCTGAGCTTTCAGCACAGAGTCCGATGCGGGGCTTGAACCCACGAACCGTGAGATCATGACCTGAACGGAAGTCGGACACTTAACAGACTGAGCCACCCATGTGCCCTGCATTTCTACTTTTTAACAAATGAAGAATATTTCCCCCAAACTCTGTAAAAGTCTCTGTCAAGAGTTGGATTAGTTTCAACTCAGTAATTCATAAAGCCTGATTGAGTCTCATGACCCAGACTGAGGGACACTATCTTTTTCTAAATTTTGACAAGCTAACCGGTAAAGACATCTGCAGTCTTTCCTGACTTTTTTTGACAATGTTTCACAGATAGCTCTTCTTTTCTTTTCAAAATGCTTCAGAATTTACTTTGAAAATAAAGGTTGTATTCTCTCCACTCCTGGAATTCTGAATGACTTCAGAATTCAGAAATGGGTTCAATTTATATGCTTGTCATTTTAGACCATAATAAGCTCCATTAATGGTTAAATGATGTCAGTTTGCTTTATTTTGGGGTTTTAGTGGGGGTTTTTGCTGGGTTAAGCTGCCTGACTGAGAGGGGCAGATTATCTGATTTAGTTATACCCAGATGTGCCTAAATATAAGACAGAGAAGAACAAATACTGAGGAGGAATTTTAGTGAATTTGTTGTATTTCTCATAAATTCCTGTGGGTTTCTTTTGGCACCAGAATTTAATTTATTATTCTCCATTCCTTTCAAATAAAAATCTGATGCAATAGTTAGGGCCAGTGTCAGGCTGGGAGCCTCCCCTTCTAATCAGCTGCTGCAACACAATATAAATCAATTCAGCAAGCATCCCCAGAGCATCTGTTTTGTACTCAGACCCTTGGTGAGCCTGATGGAATATTCAGAAGAAGGTTCTGGCTTCAGGGAGCCCACAATAAAAAAAAAAAAAAAAAGGAGGCATGAATGGTGGCTGGACTTGGAGCTAAAATAACTAAATTTTAGTTAGAAATCCTCTTCTTAATTCACAGCATTTATTCAAGAATGCTACTTAACTTGGGGCGCCTGGGTGGCTTAGTCGGTTAAGAGTCCGACTTCGGCTCAGGTCATGATCTCACAGTTCGTGAATTTGAGCCCCATGTCTGGCTCTGTGCTGACAGCTCAGAGCCTGGAACCTGCTTTGGATTCTGTGTCTCCCTTTTTCTCTGCTCCTTCCCCACTCATGCTCTGTCTCTGTCTCACTTTAAAAAATAAATAAACATTTGAAAAATGCTTCTTAACTTCTTTGTTAAATGAATTTTATGAGCTACAGTGCCATGATTATCAAACTAGGAAACTTTATCCCTGTGTACTCTACCGGATTAAGGTAAAGGTCAAAGAAGATAATATTTAGGATGTCAGTGTATAAAATATACATGCGATACAGTTGTAAAGTTCATTTATTACCATATGATTGGGGGAGATAAGCCTAAGACAGTCGGGTGAAAAGTGTATGAAAATATATATGCTGTATTTGTGAATGCCTTCAGAGAACAGCAAAAATGGAGACTTGAAAATCATTGAAGTAAAATTTTATTCTATTATTTTATTTTTAAAAATATTTATTTTGAGGGAGAGAGAGAGTGCACACATGTGAGCAAGCGAGGGGCAGAAAGAGGAGAGAGAATCTCAAGCAGGCTCCATGCTGTCAGCACAGAGCCCGATGCAGGGCTCTAACCCTCGAACTGTGAGATCATGACCTCTGCCTAAATCAAGAGTCACACACTCAACCAACTAAGACCCCCAGGCACCCCATTAAAGTAAGATTTTAAAGGATAACAAGGTATAGTTCCACTTTGGGCTATGATGGAGAAGCTTGTGTTAAATGAAAGTTTTCATGGAGGTCAACTGAAAAAGCTGGATAAAATATTTATTTAAATTTCTTGGTAGAGTTATAGGACTCCCAAGGTAGCCACTATTCAAGGGACCAAGATTTTGGAGAAATACAGAAAGGTCTTTGAAAGATTTCAATGTTTGGCCATCACTGTTCCCGTTGGGACATTTGGTGTAGGGTGAGAGGTGGAGGGCCTGGCCGAGGTTACCCACAAGGAGTCAGAGAAGCCAGCAGAGCTTCAGGGCATCTCACAGAGCAAGGAAGCAAAAAGCACAGTTCCTGACTTCCAAGGCAGCCAGGACTCGAAGAGTCAAGATTCAAGAACAATGTAGATGCAGGAAGTGAACCTGGCAGTTGACGTTTTTCTCTTTGAGATATCTGCCAATTCTTAGCTATGTGGGGTAAGACAATAAGCAAAAATTAAATGCAGGATTTGCCAAGGATAAAGGACCTAGGAATGACACTAGGTTCTCAGCTGGGACCACTAGAGGGCTATGGTCTGGGAGGAAAGATCAACCAAAGGAAGACCAACTCTTACAAAGCCTGAAATCAGACCTCAAATCAGTTCAGTCCTTGACTGAATTGAGGCAGACAGACAGCCCCTACTCTAGTTGCTTGCCAGAGGATAGGGTGACTCCCCTACAGAAGAGGATGAGGTCATCCAAAGCCTCCACACATTCTCGTATAAGCCCTCCAGTATTCAATCAGAAAAACTAGGTGTACCAAGTTAGGACCAAGAGTAAAAAACAGACCAGAAGAAAAGACAGGGAAAACAAGCCCACAAGTACCTAGATGTTAGGGTTGTGAGACACTAATTTTGAAATAACTCAACAATGTTCATAAAAACACATACAGTAAAACCTTGGTTTGTGAGCGTAATTTGCTCCAGAAATATGCTCGTAATCCAAAGCACTTGTATATCAAAGCAAATTTCAAGAACCAGTGGCTCAATTATGATCATGTGACACCTAGTAACACATACTACTTGTATTGCAGGACATCACTCATTTATCAGGTTTAAGTTTATTAGAAATGTTTGCTCATCTTGCAGAACACTCGCAGAAAAAGTTACTCATAATCCAAGGTTTTACTGTTTGAAGTAAAAATAAAAAGGGCTAACAGTAGAAACAGACAAAATCACAAGTGTAAGGAGAGGCTCTAATATATCTCTTTCAGTAACTGATGAAACAAGCAACAAAAATCTATAAGGTTAGAAAGCAGGGTGACAGGGTTGACAAAATTCACGTAGCCAGCATACACAAAACCTGCACCTAATATCAGTGGAAAACAGATTCATTTCACGTGCACATGAAACATTTATCAACATTGACCATGCGCTAACCCATAAAGCAAATCTCAACAAATTTCAAGTAATAGGAATGATTCAAAATATGTTCTTTGACTTTAGTGTGATAAATCTAAAAATCAGTAGGACAAGGTAATGAAAAACTCCCAGATTTTGGAAAATTAATCATGCTTCACATGGATCGAAAAAACAATAGATTTAGAACTGAATGATATGACAAATATGACATATGCAGCTAAAGCTGAGCTTAGAGGAAAATTTATAACTTTAAATGCCTATATTAGAAAAGAAGAAAGGCTCAAATCAATTTATCTAATATCAATATATCTAATATACAGCGGGGGACACCTGGGTGGCTCAGTCAATTAAAAGTCAGACTCTTGGGGTGCCTGGGTGGCTGAGGCAGTTAATCGTCTGACTCTTGATTTTGGCTCAGGTTATGATCTCACGGTTTGTGAGTTCGAGACCCGGTTCCAACTTTGTGCTGATAGTGCGGAGCCTGCTGGGATTCTCTCTCTCTCCCTCTCTCTCTGCCCTGCCCCTGCTTTCTCTCTCTCTCCTCTCTCTCTCTCTCTCTTCTCTCTCTTCTCTCTCTCTCTCTCTCTCAAAATAAATAAATAAACTTTTAAAAAAATTTAAAAACAGAGTCCCACTCCCAGCTCAGGTCATGGTCTCACAGTTTGCAAAATCGCTCCACGCCGATAGTATGGAACCTGCTTATGATTCTCTCTCTCTCCCTCTCTCTCTCTCTGTGCTTCCCCCCTCTCAAAATAAATAAATAAACATTAAAAAAAAGATACAGCAGAAGCTATGCTAAGGGAGAAATGTATAGCCTTAAACTCCTGTGCAAAAAGAGGGCTGAAAATCAGGTGTATAAATACTCATCTCAAGAAATTAGCAAAAGAATAGTCAATTACATCCAAAGAAGATAGTAGGGAAGATATAGTAGATATAAGAGCAGATATTAATGAAACAGAACACAAATAATAAAAGAAAATCAACAAAGCTAAAAGTTGGTTGTTTGAAAGACTGATGAAATTGATGAGTCTCTAGAAAGACTAACCAAGAACAAAGGGAGAGGGTACAGATGGCCACGACAAATATTCACACTGAATTTATACAGGCCATAGCAGAGTAGTTAAGAGCAGAGCTTCTAAAGCCGGCATGCCTCGGTCTTTAGGGTTTAAAATAGAATTAATATTATTCATGATAGCCAAGATAAGGAAACAACTTAAGTGTCCATCAATGGATAGATGGATAAAGACGTGGTGTACACAACACACATACACACACACACACACACACACGCACCCCATTGGGATAGTCTCCAGCCACGAGAAAGGACCTCTTAGTGTTTGCAACCACATGGATAAAACTTGAGGGCATTGCACTGGGTTCAGTAAGTCAGACAGAGAAAGACAAATACCGTGTGATATCACTTATTTGCGGAATGTAAAAAAGCCAAACGCATAGAAACAGAGTAGCATGGTGGTTGCCACGGACTGGGGGTGGGGGCAAAGAGGAGATGTCGGTCAAAGGGTGCAAACTTCCAGCTATAAGAAAAATAAGTTCTGGAGATCTATGAATAACATGGTGATTATAGATAATAATGCTGTATTATATACTTGGAAGTTGCTGAGAGAGTAGATCTTCAATATTCTCATCACAGAAAAAAATGGTAATTATGTAACATAATGTTGGTGTTAGCTAAGGCCACTGTGGTAACCATTTTGCAATATGTAAGAGTATCAAAACGTACACCTTAAACTATGCACTGGCATATGTCAATTATATCTCAATAAATCAAGGCAAAAGCAAAATAGAACAGAATTATCAACGTAGAGTTAACGATGTAGAATTAACCTGCCCGACAGTTTTGGAAAGTTCTTGGCCATTGTCTTTTCAAACATGGCTTTCCCCTCGTTTCCTCGTTCTTCCTCTTCTAAGACTCCAGCCACACATGCTTGTTTGTGGATGTTGTGCTTACGTTTGTACAACTTTCTGAAGTCAGATATCCTTGGCCCTTGTGTGTCCTAGCCATGTTCTCCGCAGGCTACTGGGGCCTGCTTTGTCCCGAGGACTCTTCTATTCTTGGGTGGGGTGGTGGGGGCATGACCAAGCACACATGTGTAAGACCCTACCCGCTCGGGTAAAACTGGACCCTAAAATACCAACCACGGCTTTACTCTCCAACCCGGGTAGATAATTAAAGGTTGAGCAACTGGGGTCTGGAAAGCCCCTAAGATGTAACAATTGATTGTAACCTAAAGGCTAACTTGTCTTTCAAGAATCTGTTAAGCAACCCCACCCTTTAACCTCATAGTTCTCGATTCTGTATAACCGAATCGCCTCCCCTTCTAACTGTGATTGGACATTTCAAACACCCTCTAAGACAAAGAACTCTAAAGTTGGTAGGTTCCTGCCAAAAGTAACGTTTGTGTGTCAAAATATGATTGACCACCATGCAATGCTGTAAACTGTGATTGGTTAACTAATCGACCACATCTTCTGCCTTGCTAAAACCCTTAAAAACCCTGAGCTCTTGCTGGGCAGGGCACTCTCCTGAGGACTTGCCAACAGTCGGGAGGGGCCGTTCGGCCAAACTAAAATAAACCCCAATAACCAACTCCATTTTTGTGTTTATGGATTCTATTCTCAGTGACTTGCATTGGGAAGAAAGGTCTAACATTTTGGAGGCCCCAGCGAGATCCCGAGAAGAGAAATCCCGTTCAGTTGGGCCCTGACGCCGGGCTGCAGCTTTGGAGATTGGTTTGAGCTCATTTTCCATCACCTCCGGAGGTAAGATTTGTGCCGGTCGCGACCGTTCGTAGGTTGGGTCAGAGGGGCTGACAAGCCTGGAACCTTGCCAACTGGAACCGACCAAGACGTTGGCCAGGGAGTTTGGTCTTCGGACCGTTCGTTTTGGTCTTTGGACCGTTCGCTTAGTCTTCGGGTCGTTTGGGTTGGGCCTGATCACCCCGACCATTTGTCTTAGGTTCTGTGTTTCTTGTTAACATTTCTTGTTATTGGCACTACTTGTGTCTGTCATATATGTTTGGCTTTGTTTGGTTGTCTCCTCTCCATCTGTGTCCTTGTGCTTTGTTCAATTTTCTTGGTCCCATGGGCAGCTCCGGATCAAGAACCTATATGCCTCTAGAGTGCTTTCTTACTAACTTCAAAGCCATCTATTTGCCTGAAAGAGCAGATGAATATGGGATTAAGTTTTCTAGGGGCAAGCTGTGGACTCTATGAATTGGAATGGCCAACTTTTGGAACTGGATGGCCACTGGAAGTTACCTTTGATCCCTTGGTCTATTGAGCTGTATGGTAAGCGGTGACTGGCAACCCAGGGCACCCGGACCAATTTCCTTACATTGACCTTTGGACGCAGGCCTGTGAACAGCCACCCGCTTGGCTGCATCATTGTTCTCTTAAAACTAGTTGCAGGGTTTCAGTAACAGCAAAGAAACCCACATTCTAAAATTCTATGGGAGGGAATGTAATAACCTCTGGTGTGTGTGTGAGTGTGAATGTGTGACTCGGTCTGGCTTGCCTGCCAAGTTCGATTCTGTGGCCCCACGGGTGGGCACCCTTAAGGTCCCAAAAAGCCTACGGAGTCTGAGTGGGCCCGTCTGCGATTCCGAGGTGAACAGCATACAGTCTATGGCGGCATCGGAATAGTTTCTGATCGTAAGTCACAAAGCTGAGACCACTATGGCTAAGCGTCACCTAAGTTCCTTTGAGACATGGCCAGACGAGCATCTGACCGGTCTCCTCATTAGAGGGAGCGTCCCTACCCCTTTGTCTGTCTATACGACACTGCCGCAGGGGAACATTATGGGGTTGGGACTGTACAGAGAAAGAGACCTTATTGGTCTGGCTGAGATAAAATCAGACTGAAGGGGACGCTAACTCTCTGTTCCTCTGCCTAGTAGATGTGAGGGCTTCTCCGTCATTCATTTCTCACCTTAACGGCTATAACTGGAGCCAACTGTAGTTAGTCTACCTCAGGACGGAGACTTTAAGGAAATATTCCCACGCAGTTGCCGAAACAAAATTTGTTTCGGGGAAATTCTGTCTTCTCCGGATTGACATGGACTGCCTAATTCTACTGGTTAAAATAAAACAAAAGAAACCTGAAGTCTGCTGCTCTGTCTGAGCTGAAAACAAAATTTTAAACTGGAAATTTTCTTTCTCTGCCTCCTGCTGGCACCTCTCTTCTTTTTCCCTCCCTTCCCCCACTCCTTTTCTGCACCACCTGGGTGAGAAAAGGCCAGCCTGCATAACTGACTCCTCAGGCCTCAGGCAACATCAGTTCCTCCCTCTTCCTTAGGTGTTGTAGCAAAAAACCACAGAAGTCCCCACCAACTTTCCAGGTCAAAATTAACTATGAGAAACAAAGTGTCTTACATAGGCTCAAGTAAAACTTATTCAGTGTTTAAATTAATTTAAGTTTGTTGGTTTGAGATAAAAACAGAAACAAACTTGTATTCTACCTGGATTTGCTAAAGGTCAAATAAGTTCCTGTTATCTCTGTTCCAATTTGTTAACAAAAGAATGACTTAAAGTGATGATTGATTATGTCTGTCTTAGTTTTCATGGGTAATTGTTAAGATAGTTTTAAAGGTTCTTACTAACCTATAACGTTAAAGTTTTGCTTACATGATAAATTGAGATTGAATTCATTGGCTATCTAATGAGATCAAAAGCTAAAGCACTAATTACTAGATGTAGGTTTGTGCTTTTGACTTGTAAAAAAAACTAAGGATATTTAAACTGTTAAAAAACATGCTTTGTACTTAATTGATTCATAAATTTACCATCTAAGAAAAAATTCTGGTGTAAACACCTTTCAGTTGGTTACTAAGTCCTCAATTGGAGACTAAGGTTTCTAAGAGTTAAAATTCTGCTAAGTATACTTAAGACTGTTAAAAATAAGAAAAGCAACCCTATATATAAAAAATGGGGGATGTGTAAGAAAGATATAAGAAATAAAAATACATTTGTGTTGAGGATAAAAGAAAGTAATTTTTTCCTAAATGAGACTGGTTGTTTGGAGAATGGCTTTGGGACAAAGTTTAAAGGCAAAGGAAAGTTGTAAAACGTTCATAAAAGAAAATCTTTAAAAAAATGTTTATGTGTGCTCAGGATAGACTAAGGTTAAGATAAATAAAATTTTAAAAGCACACTGGTATAAGACTAAAACTATGCTTTTCTCTCTGTTCAAAAGACAAAGTTTTCTTGGATTGTTGATCTACTCTTGATAAGACAATGTAAACAAAGGTTTTCTCTTTTGACTGCTAAGAAAACCAAAGCTTTAGGTTTCATCTCTATCAGGTCTTTGATTGCATAGTTAAAACTTCTCACTGTTAAAGAAACTAGGTTTTGCTAACAATTATGTAATGCTATACTTTCACCTTTAGGATCTTTTATTGCCACTTGGTTTAATAAATAAAGTTTTAAGATTTGTAATAACCTGTAATTCTATTTAGGATGTGTTTTATAACTTGCTAAGGTTTTAACAAATTTCCCAGTATTTAAATGGTAAAGAAGTCTTTTGACCAATTAGTCCCTTTTATTTAGGATGCCAAGTTACTTGGAAAAGCACTGTTGAACAATGACAAACTTAGGTTGTGTTGCATGGGTAAATGCTGCAACTGCCCAAATATATATGCAATTCCTAAAGTTTTAATGTTTTGGTATAAGGTCATTACTTGATATTCTGATTACTTAAGGTGTTATGTGACACTAAATTTCTTTGTCAATTGTATCATAATGAACTCTCATCAGATCTTTAACAATGTCCATTTCTGAAAATTTTGTCACAAAATGTGTTTCTTCTTCAAAGAGATTTATAAAAAGGACTTTTGGGACAAATACAGGTATTTGCCATCTTTAAGATTAGTACTAAAATGGGTAAAAATTTCCAGAGCTAAAAAGCTACATTCAAACTAAACAAGAATTAGAAACATGGGACTTGATGATCTAAAGAAAATTATAGTTTTGTGACTCTTGTTGGAAATATTGCTGGTTCTCTAACGTTTGCTTATCCAGATTAAGGAAACTTTCTCTTAAAATATCTCTGATATACAGAAATGTCATAAAGTATTCATTTATGGACTGAAACATTTATCTTTTCTCTCTAACTAAACCATCTGAAATTTAAAAACTCCCAGGGAGTATTCGTTCTTTCATGGCAATTACAATTGTTTGCATAAGTTCAACAAGAATCTGTTCATTTTGTAGCAGGACGCCATTGGAAATACTGGTTATTTTACCAAGGCTTTGACTGGAAT
Organism: Cryptoprocta ferox; assembly: GCA_028646485.1. NCBI lineage: Eukaryota > Metazoa > Chordata > Mammalia > Carnivora > Eupleridae > Cryptoprocta > Cryptoprocta ferox. The sequence goes on along the minus strand of CM053560.1, from coordinate 103,664,286 downwards.
ATCATATTTGAGAGTCGTGCGTAGGCTCAGATATGACTAGACAGCTTTAAGAAACCAAGGTTGACTTTATGAAACATGAAGCCATAAAGCCTCTTGGAAGTGTTGGCTAGATACCTTGTTTACAGAGTTCCCAGCAGCCTCCCCAGGTGAATAAAGAAGGACACTTCCTGGAAGGTGCAGGAACCTCAGCATATCTTGGGAACCTCATGAAGAGGAATTTGCCCAATTCAGCAGGTATTGCAGGCCTGTCTGATGAAAGGTACTTGGCTTGGCTTCTGGCCTGGAGAGGCTACTAGAAGTTCCACCTGGAGATTCCTTATAAAAGGTCCCAGCAAAGCAAACTTTAAAAATTCCTCATAAACAATCCTTATTCTTGCTGAGCTTATGTAAATAATTAGGCCAGGGTTGTTAAGACTGGACTTATTCCACAAATGCATTGGTCTCGATTTGGCTATCTCTGGAAATAGAGGTTTTTCTTAGAGAGAAAAACTATGTTTCAACAACGCACCACAATAAATGTTAAATTCTAGTTCTAAATGTCTTTCAATGTTTGTTGTTTGCCTAAATTCAGGCATCACCCAATAGGTCCATCACCATGGCTCCCCAAGAAGGTGGCTATAATTCATTGCAAGGGACACCAATGGGGCGATTCCTAAATTCCTTTAAAATCCTGGAAAATCAGGTCACAGATAAAGAGACAAAAGCAGTTGCCCAAGAGTCAGTGGGGAACATTAAGCAGCTGGTCTTCCATCCCTAACCCACGCTACCAAACCCACACTCATAAAGTTGGGAATTTAGTTTCCATCTACAGGAGTGATTGAAACCTCACTGGAAGGGACAGTACCCAATCATCCTGACCACGCCAACTGCTGTGAAAGTTGCAGGACACTGCCTGCACACACAGCTCTCATATCAAGACAGCACCCCCCGAGACAACCCAGGATGACAGGCCATGGAGAATCGTCAAGACGTCCAACCCTACAAAGATAAGACTGGTTCATTAATAACTGTGGCCTTTGTGTTGATATATACTCCTGTTTGTATGGGGACCCAGGTCATATATCAATTGGCTCGCAATAACCACTGACCCCAAAATTGGACCTGGGACTTTTAACCCAATCTGTAACCCATTTGGAAGGCCAAGTTGATTCCCTAGCTGAAATGGTGCTCCAAAATCCACGAGGTCTAGACTTGCTCTTTATGAAGGAAGGAGGATTATGTGCAGCACTGGGAGAACAATGTTGTTTTTATGCCAATAAGTCAAGGATAATAAGAGAAACTCTCGCCACAGTAAATCAACATCTGCTAACCAAGTATAACTGAGTAGAGTCAAATAATGGTTGGTTCCAATCTCTATTCAATTGGTCTCCCAATTTGTCTTTCAAGAGTCTGTTAAGCAACCCCACCCTTTAACCTCATAGTTCTCGATTCTGTATAACCGAATCGCCTCCCCTTCTAACCGTGATTGGACATTTCAAACACCCTCTAAGACAAAGAACTCTAAAGTTGATAGGTTCCCGCCAAAAGTAACGTTTGTGGGTCAAAATATGATTGACCACCATGCAATGCTGTAAACTGTGATTGGTTAACTAATCAATGACATCTTCTGCCTTGCTAAAACCCTTAAAAACCCTGAGCTCCTGCTGGGCAGGGCGCTCCCCTGAGGACTTGCCAACAGTCGGGAGGGGCCGTTCGGCCAAACTAAAATAAACCCCAATAACCAACTCTGTTTTTCTGTTCGTGGATTCTATTCTCAGTGACTCGCATTGGGAAGAAAGGTCTAACACATGCATGATGCTCAGCTGGATTAGGGGCTCCCCAAGTGTGAGGGGCTCCCCGAGCCCCTGTATGCTCTGCCTTTGCCCCTGTATATGCAGGTTTGTGCCTGGCACTGGGCATCTAGATCGTGCAGTCTAGAATAAGTGACTAGGGAGCACAGGCCCAGCCTACACTCCTCCTCCTAGACTGGAGGTCATTCCAGGGCGCTGAACTAAGGGTCTGGAGGCGCAGGGTCTGAAGGACCAAGCCCATCTGGCTCGTTCCATGTCTTTTAAGGCCCCTTGACCTCTCCGTGTTTACAACTATAAAGAGAAGAACTTTTTTTTCCTCCAGCCAGCCCTCAACTCCCGCCTCCCCTCGTTCCATCTGAAAGGAGCCAGAGAGGTTCATCACGGGGTTACCAGGGAGCCCCTGGGAAGCCCTAGGGTGGAGGCCAGCCCCAGTGTGTTTCTTCAGCTGCAGCTAAAGTGCAACTCTAGCAGCAAGACTGCCTGGAAGGAAGCATCTAGTTGCTGCTTCCTGAGAGCCAGGGGAGGAGAGCCCTGAGGCAGGAGAGAGGAGAGGAGGAAAATGGGATGGAGCAGACAAGCCCATGGGGGGGCGGCAAGGAGGAGATGTGGGAGAGAGGGGAGGAGCAGAGGGGATACAGAAGGGGACAGAGAGCAGAGGGACGGGGGGGGGGATGAGAGGATCTTGTCTCTAGGTCACGTCCACCTGCACTTTTCACATGCTGGCTAGGGAGGATTTGCATTTCGCCAGAGCTAGTGCTTCGAATCCCAGAGCCAGAGCACAAACGGTGGGATTTCAGGCACAGGGCTCTCAAGTGCCTGAGAGGCCCTTCAGTCTGCGAGGCTCTTGACTTCCCTGCCTGGAGTTAGGACTCACCCCGGGAAGCTGGAACCGAACCCTGGCAACCAAAAGCTGGAAAAGAGAGAAGTCTTTTCATGAGCGTTTTCGAAAAGCCTCAGCTCTTTCAAAACAACTTTTCAGCGAGGGGCTTGAAATGCAGAATCACTTCCGACATGGAACAGGGCCTCCCTCCAAGCCATGTTCTAGATCACAGAAGTTCCTCCATCACCCTGGGACGGTGCACTCACAGTCTCTGCGGCCTTGCGAGCGCGTGCCCAGTGTAAGGAATGTCATTTCAAAGCCGGGGTGGCCAGATCGATTCATAAATCACCGTCCCACATGTATGGTTTGGCTCAGTGGCCCTTCTGGGAAAGGGGATTCAGGGCAAAGGAATCTTCCTGATGGTTTTTCCAAAGGCCCAGTCCTGTGCTTCCATAATTCTGGCCCTCGGAGGCCCCCTTTACCTCTGCTCGGCCCTTAGCCAGGACCGTCTCCTCCCTGGGCCCCCAGACTCTGGAACCCAAGGCGGCTTGTGGCCTGAGAGGTGGATGGAGAAGGCGGTCCCTCCGGTCGGTGGGGAGGATGGAGAAGAACCAGCAGCTGCAAAGCAGACCAGGCGAGCCAGTCACCCTGGCAGGGGGAGGCTGCTTTCCAAGTGGAAAGTGGTGAGAAGTATGTTGGAGTCCGCCTCCAAAGTCATGGAATTTTTTTTTTCCTAATGTCCTTTTCAAACACACACTTTGCAAAAATATTGAAAGGCAGGGGAAATTAATTAGGGCCCTTTGTGCTCCAATCGGCTTCCCAGAGCTCCTCTGGCTGGAGAAGTAAAAATAGAACCTGTCAGGGGTTGAAAATGCACTGCAAACAAAGATCATATTTAAGAGCCCAACCAAGCGTGACCGTCCAAAGAGCCAGAAAGGGGCTGATTATTTCCATCGCGGCAGAGGGAAACGGTGGCGGTCTTCTTGGGGTCCCTGGGAACAGCCCCCAAACTGGAAAACCCCCAGGAGGCTGGGAGGAGAGGCATTTCCAAGGGACAGACCCCGATTATGCCCCTCAAATAATCATCACTTTTGTCCTCATGCCGTTACTGCGGAGGAGAGAGGAAAGTCAGGAAGGAAAAAGCAGAGGCAAGCAGAGTTTGGAGGGTATTTAAAAGCTCTTTCACTCATGCAACATTGTGACCTTTTGAATATATCCTCAGCTTCCCCCTGGGAGGTAGGCCTGGTGGGAGTTTTCATTTTCTCCGAATGAGAATGTGACGCAAGTCCAACGTGACACGAAGGTGTGGCTGGCCGGCCACCTAAGGCCCGGAGGTCGGAAGTCAGACGCCCAGCCTGGTTTCAGGACAACACAGAGGGGATGAGAGGAGGCTTTGGAACCAGAGAGGCCCAGGAGAAGTCTCAACTCAGCCACTTCCTGGCAAGTGGGACAGTGGGAGTCCACTCTGAGTCTCAGTTTACCCATCTGCCACATTGTTTTCCCGGGGTCTTCAGGCCTAAGTAGATCTCACTTTTATTTTTAATTTATTTTTTTAATGTTTATTTATTTTTGAGAGAGAGAGACAAAGCGTGAGTGGGCGAGGGGCAGAGAAAGAGGGAGACACAGAATCCGAAGTAGCCTCCAGGCTCTGAGCTGTCAGCACAGAGCCCGATGTGGGGCTTGAACTCACAGACCACGAGATCGTGACCTGAGCCGAAGTCGGACGCTTAACTGACAGAGCCACCCAGGCACCCCTAGACCTCACTTTTAAAGGTTCACATGAGAATGAAAGGAATGGAGGTGTCTAAAATCTTAGCCCGGTGCCTGGCAAACTGTGCTGTGACATGGACGCCGGGACGATGTTACTAAAGAAGCAAGAACAAAGTGGCCATCAGGAACATTGCACACGGAAGCCGCCTCCTAAAAGAGGAGTCAAAGGTCGTCTGACGCATGTGGGATAACCACATGATCTTCAAGTCTCAGTATCCTCATCCGTAAAATGGGGATAATAATATCCCAGGTGGCTGACACACCCATGTGTTCAGCATACTGCTTCTTCTTCCTGAGTTCCCTGCATCCCGGCAGCCAGATCAGGGCCCCGTAACTGAGTTCTCCCCTGTGGAATGTAGGTAGAAGTGATGGGAACTATTCCAGTCCTGGGCCTTAAAAACATCCCTGTGTTCCAGAAGCCCCGTTCTCTCCCTCCAAGGAGACAAAGAGGGTTTAGCCACAGGAGGAAGGAGGCCGGGGGGGCCCTGAGGCACGACACAAATCAAAGTCACCTGACCTGAGGGGAGGGAGAGGAAAGCCTTTGCTGCAAAAAGTCCCAGAGATTAGGGGTTATTCGTTGTCTCAGGTTGTCTAACTTATCCTGGCTGGCATACCTTCCAACAGGGAGGGGCCGTGAGGATCGAATGACATCTTGTGTGGGACAGGGATCTGTGGACGGCTGTCCTTTGGGCTTAAGGACAGAGGTTTTGGGGCACAAGTTTAGTCCCGCAAACACTTGCGTCCCACAGACACTTCTCCTGGGACCTTGAGGCTTAAGTACCGATAATGAAGAGAGATCTCATTCAGTGAGCATGTACTATGGGCCAGATACCGGGGGAGGAGCTCTTTTGCTTTCTTATTCTTCACGGATCTATCTTTATTTTGCTTCTATTCGTGATTTGATTTAATAAATACAGAGGTTCGCAGGAGGTAGTAAAAAGCCTGGGGCGTTTGCTGCATGGCTGGTACACAGCTCGCCCTCCAGGCGCACCCCAATGGCAGCGTCAGAGAAACACCAGGAGGGCCCCCCTCCTCCGCATCTCCTGGGCCAGGAGGGTCTGTGCTGCCCCTGCCTAGTGCTCCTTCAGTAGCCACAGGGTAACCCTGAGATGGAGAGAGTAGCGTGGACCTAGAGAGTCAGCAGAGCGTGGTGGTCGTGAGCGAGGGCCTGGGCCAGCTGACCGCGGTGTGACTCCTGACTGTGCACTTACTGTGCGACTTTGGACAGTTTACTTAACCTCTCTGTGCCTAGTAGCCTCACCTGCACAACGTCATGAGGTTTTAAATGAGTTAGTTCCTGAAAAGCGCTTACACGTAATCAGTGTCCCCAAAACGTTGTCTCTTCCTGAGTGTTTCCCTATACAGATGAGGGTTCAGAGAGATACCGTGCTTTGCGTATGGACACACGTCTAGGAAGAGGTTGAGCCTGGAAGGGAAGGCTGTGTGACTGCAGTGCTGGCCCTCGCCTCCCTGTACCTGAGGCAGAAACTCTGTGCCCCACCAGGACGCTCCAGGAGAAGAAACTGTTACCAGCCTCTGGTGTCATCATCACCATCCCTGCCACTGCACCCTGTGTGGATAGCACTTTACAGTTTTAACTATCAATTTCTACATTCCGTCACAGGCCATCAGAAATTCTCACCCCCAGTTTGCAGAACCAAAACCCCCTGAAGTCTGGAGAGAGTGATGACTTAGCCACGAGGGCTCACTTCGCAGTGGGTGAGGCAGGATTTGAACCCAGGACCCCTTCCTCCACACAGCAGTGCTGCTGGGTAGCACATGACGGCACCTTCAGGCTTGCCTGAAGCAGCCATATTTTTCTCCATGGCCTGTTCCTCTCTTTCTAGGTTAGCTTCTCTGGGGGAAGGAGGCCTGGGGGGGTTGCTGGCTCTGGGGGACCAAGACGGTGCCATCTCACAGCAGTGCCACCCGGCTGTGTTGAAGGCAGAGTGACAGGCCATCTCCAGGGCTGCGTGGAGCCCCTGTGAGGGGGCAAGGCCAAGGTTTGCTAAGGAGGATCTGGTCAGAGCACATGCTGTACAGATGCCCAGAGCAGACGCTGTTCGGACAAACTGACAAAGCCAGGGGGTCCGTCAGTGCCTAGGGTAGTAAGAGCTGCTCATGGGGCCAAGGCCGGCCTCAGGCCCCATGGGGGCCCCTCTCTGGTCCATGACGCCAGCTGTATACTGACTCCTAGCCCTGGCCAGGACTGACCTCAATCCTGGCCACACCAAGACCCTTAAAACCAGGCACAAACTGGCTCTAAACTCAGGCACAGGCAGACCATGAACCCAGTCGCATTTACCCCACCTAGAGACCGACCGTGAACATGAACCATCCTTGCCCATTGGCCCCAGCCCGCGAGAGCTGCCCCTAACTGCGGTGCCCCTAACTACTCATTGATCACAGACTGACCTCTAACTACAGTTCCAGACTGACCCTTCGCACCCTGTCCAGCCTGACCTTAGCACAGCCTGATCTAGGGCATGTGTCATGGGCCACAGAAGTAAGAGGGGCCGGTGGGGCCGCCCTGCACCTCTCCACTGTAGAATACTGAGACCCCCATTAAGTTGGGGGAGGGAGGACGGGGTCACTCTCTATAAACATCTTGGAATCAAACACCAAGGAGAACCTTGATTTGAGGAAATTACATGGCGGGATTGACACAGCCTTCTCCCCAAAGATCCCAGCCTCATAGGAACCCTAACAGAAAGCAGGGGGTCCCTGTTTACATTGCTTTCAAAACTTTATAAGGACAAGAAGAAATGAAAATCCCAGACAATTCCACTTCTTGCCATAGTTGTAATTCTTCACAAAACATTAGCAAATTATTTTTAAAATAGCCCATCATGACGAAGAACGTTTTGTCTCAGGAATGTAAGGATGCTCTCCCTCTGCTCCCTCTGCTGTTGGGAATGTACTATGCTCACATCATTCCCATCTCAGAAACAAGAAACCAACCAACCTTCCTCGATTCCTCCATCTTCACCCTCGTCTAAGAATACGCTCTCTCCTTCATCTTTAGCCCAATTTCTGGAAAAAGTTGCCCACACACGCAGTGCTCACCCCTCACTGGCCACCGCCATCTGGCGTTTGCCCCCACTCCTCGTAATGAAATGGCTTTTGTCAAGATTAGGAATGACCTCCTTGTCAATAAATTGGGTGAATAGATTTCCTTTCTCATCTTACTTGACTTTGAGACAGCGTTTGATGCTGCTGCTGTTTCCACCTTGTCACGTACTCTTTGTGTGGCTTCCGTGAACTCCCTCTTGTGGTTTCCCTCCTCTCTGTCCGCTCACCGCTTCCCTTCTCCTCTGCAGATTCTCGGGGCTCTGGCCATGGCCATTTTCCCATTTCAGTCTATGCATATGCTCTCTGGGAGAGCATATGCAATGGCTTCCATTACTCTTTCCGGAAGAGACTTCCAAATTGGTACCTCCAGACAGGGGACGTGCCTGGGTTAGTCTCCTAGAGCTGTAGTAACCAAGTACCATAAACCAAGTAACTTTAAAGAACAGAAACATATTTTCTCACTGATTTGGAGGCTTGAAGTTCCATGCTCTCTCTGAAGACTCTGGAGAGAATGTGTCGCATGCCTTTCTTGAAGCTTCTGGTGTTGCCAGAAATTCTTGGTTTGTAGACACATCGCTCCAGTGTCGGCCTCCCTCGTCACATGGCGTCTTCTCTGAGCATCTCTGTGTCTGTCTCTTCTCCTCTTCTGAGAAGGACACCGGTCATAACAGATTAGGGCTCACCCTAACGACCTTGACTTGATCACATCTGCAAAGACCCTGTTCCCAAATAAAGGCACATTCAGAGGTCCCAGGTGTTAAGACTTCAACATATCTTTTTTTTTTTTTTTGGTGGGGGGGGGGACACGATTGGACCCTTAGCTGTGCCCCCGTCATGGGCTCTCGTGGCGCAGTGGTGACTGTCACACTGTATTACCGTTGCCGGTCCATCCGCCTACTCCCCTACCAGAATGGGAGAGCGGGCCCCAAACAGTCAGCCTCACCATTACCTAAGGCCCAGCACATGGCGTATAAAATATCTTTTTAGTGAATGAATGCTGATGTAATGAGTAAATGGATTCTTGTGCCCACTGTATTGCTCATTCCTGCCCCAGCGGCCTGCCTGCATTTGGTTGTATCTGCCAACCAACCTGCTTAGCACTCCACCCAGGAGTCTTTGTCTGAAAGGGGTGGACCATAGTGGTCACACAGCCACTCCTGTGACTTCAGTCCTGCCCCCGCCCACAACCCGGAGCAGAGGATACAAAGGTGAGTGTCGCACACTCGTCCCCAGGTCGGCTGCAGCCTCGAGGTTCAGAGGGGAGGGGAAATGCCCCAGCACCCCTAAACAGTCCTCTGGTTCCTTATCTGGGAGCTTCCTCACCAGCGTCAGTGGTGGGATGGGCAGGACATGGTGGGACAAAAGCAAATCCCTCTGACCTGGCTCTCCTTTAGAAATGTGAGTCACTCCCATTGACAGCACCTAGGGTGTGTGAACCGGGCTTTCAGAACAAGGGAGAAGCCGGCCTGTCCCACATTAACTGTCAACTTGCTACACGGGTTTGCATGAGGGGATCTGGGTCTCTTCTGTGGCACCGCAGATGTCCGTGCAGATATCATGATTATTCCTCCAGATCTAGAAGCATCACTCCCTTTAAATTACTTGGTGGGAGGTGCTGAGGGGGTGGCCTGAACTGAATTCTGTACAAAGAAAAAAAACTCAAACCAAAGAAACACAAATTCCTGCAAAGAACTGGGGAAGTCTGACACTTCACAGTTACATAATCTCATCATTTCGTTGGCTCAGCAGCCTTGTGAGACAGAGGGCGGGAACTGGACCCCGGGGGAGCCCCAAGGGCAGAAGGAAGAGGGAGATGCTGGTTGTGCTGGAGACTCAAGCCTGAGGCTGGGTTGTGTTTTCCGGGGCCAAAGTCTGAGTCCCCCTGGTCCCTCCTGTCTGGATGTCTAGTTTATTTATTTTTTATTAAAAATTTTTTTAAACTTTTTTTTATTGTTGAGAGACAGAGAGAGACAGAGCATGAATGGGGGAGGGGCAGAGAGAGAGGGAGACGCAGAATCTGAAGCAGGCTCCAGGCTCTGAGCTGTCAGCATAGAGCCCAATACAGGCCTCAAACTCACAAACTGTGAGATCATGACCTGAGCTGAAGTCGGACACTTAACCAACTGAGTCACTCAGGTGCCCCTGGATGTCTAGTTTATATCATTTGGATTCTGTTCCATCCAGTAAGATCCCAGCCTCTAGAGTTTTCTAGAAGGGTGGAAGAGGCTTCAGGGATTCGAGGATCCAGCGTGATGGCTATTGGGAGAGGCAGAGAGCAGTCATTCCGAGGAGCTGGAAGTCAGGCCTCGGGGCCTGCAAATATCATTACCCCAAAAAGATGTGTTTGGCTGTCCAGAATTTTCAAGTCTTTAATGAAAACCAACCTGTTAAGGCTTCAGGAATTTGCGAGCTGGCTCTGGAGCAACCCAGTCCCCCTGCTTCCTTGGGGACAGAGTTTCCAGCAGAAATGGGCCAGATGGAGAAGAGCCTGTGGGCAGTGAGAGGGTAGTTCAAGGTGAGTGGGCCAGACGGTGCTGGGGGGAACACTCTGAGCTGTAGACGGGGCCCAGGGGCTTGGAGCAGACACTAACATCTAAGGAAAAGATCAGTAAGAACCCCGGCTGGCAAACTACAGGAACCTAAAATTTGGTGGGGTGAAATGGGGAGGAAGGGTGAATGGAGGCGGTGAGCCGGGGATGGGCCCGTGTGGAGGCGAGGATGGTGGATAAGTTCGGAAACCCCAGCTTCTGTTTGCCTTTCTCCAGCCTTTCCTTCCGCTCCGATGTCCTTGAGCCTCTGCCTGATGACATCCTTCCCTTCCTTTCAAGTGCCCTCGACGGCACTGCCCAGAAGCTTCCCCTCCCAAAGTAGACCTGTCTCTTCCCCAGACTGTCCCCACAGGCCGCTCTGAGGGGATCCCTGCGGCGAGCAGACGGAGAGCCCACAGCTCTGTGAACAGCCCAGTAAGTGCCTGCCCAGGAGTCTCGGGTGCAAACCTGCTGTCTTCTCAGATCTACAGACTCTGCTTGTTCTAATCCCCAAACACTCCTACCTTCCACTGCTCAGAGTGGGATCAGTCTTTATCCTGCTCCTGCCATGACATTAGCCCAAGGCTCTGTGACCCTGTCACGGATCCCTTATTACAATCTTAGTCTCTCGGGTGAGCATCTAGTCCAACTGAAATATTGCTGTCACCATTCACAGTTCTAACTTCTATTTAGCTCCAAATTGTACTCTTCCCAGGACCCGCTTTTTTGGTTCCAAACCCTCCCTGGGGGCTGTGGTAGCCTCTGTCCAAGATGGTCCCTGGGACGCTCCTCCTGGTGTTCATACCCTATATAGTGTCCTCCTACTTGGGGCTGGGATTGATCTGTGTGAGCCATGGAATATGGCAGAAGTAAGGGTGTGTCACTTCTGAGACTCGATTATAAAAGACTGCATGCAGCTTCCGTCTTGTGGCTCCTCTCTCTTTCTCTTACTATCTCTCCCTCCCTTTATCTCTCTCTCTGCCCCCAACCCCTGTCTTCCTCTCTCTCTCTCTCTCTCTCTCTCATGAGGGAAGCCAGCTGCCATATCAGAAGCAGCTCTAAGGAACTGAGGCCTCCCACCAATAGCCACATGAGTGAGATGATTGGAAGCAGGCCCTGCAGCCCCAGACAAGCCTTCAGAGGCCTGAAGCCCTGGCCGACACACTGTAACATCATGTAACATCATAACACCCAGCTAGGCTAATCCCAGAAACTGTGCGAGACAAGAAATATTTGTAGCTGTAAGCTGCTAGGCTTTTGGGTAATTTGTTACACAGCAATAGCTAGCTAATACAGGGGAACCTTCCATGGGTCAGGGAAGAAAGAGGATGTGGCCTGGTCAATGGGCACACCAGGCTCACCAGGTCCCTGAATGCCCAGAGTGATTAGTTCCAGTCCTAAGAACACACTGCCTGGTCAGAAAAGGCTCATACTATGGGTACAGGGTTCTGGGGGGCTGTGGTTGAGAAGAGAGGGGACTGATAGCCATAGTACCCAACGCTGTGGACAGGTCTGTCATGACGGGCCAATTGTCCAGCCTTCCCCCATGCCAGCCTTAGCAAACATTCCTAACACTGGCACCATGAGGCAGTAAGGACTCTCAGCTGTGAGGCAGAAACCCAGCTCAACACTGATGATGGCCAACACACATTTACGGTTTGTATGTGCTTTATGCATACACGTCACTAATCCGTGCCACAACCTAGAGGTAGGTATTCTCTTTCCCGTTTACAGATGAGGAATACGAGGCAGAGAGTAGACTCAACCAAGGTTCCCCTCCAGGCTAGGGGAAGGGCCAAGATTTGGCCTACACAGGCTGGCTCCAAAGCCCATGTCTTAACCCTCCACGTCCTGACCCCCACTGAAAGGAAAATTCCAGAAGAGATCTTCCTTTGAAGTATGGCTGCACCCGGAAGCTCAAACAACTTTACCGGTCCTCCCTGTCCTTGCTGTCCCTCAGCTGGCCCTTGGTGTTGCCTTCAGTCAGCCTCACGCCTCTTCATGTGGCTGCCAGCCGCCAATGCCGACACTCCCCCAACTGTTCTAACAAAAGTCCCGGAAATGAGTCTCATAGGCTTGCTTCTGAGCCACTCTCCGTGGCCCAAGGCATCCGATGCTCTAAAAAGCCAGAGTTGGGTCACAGGTCCAAGCTGGGAACCAGGTCTGGGATCAGAACCCCAGGACTCTGTGACCAGGGAGTGGGGAGAGAGGACATTTGCTCACAAGACAGGTGCAGCACAACCAATGCGTCTGAAACATTATTTATAATGTTTTTATAATTTTATAATATATATTATAACAATTTATATTTAATTATTAATTATATTTAATTAATATAATTTATATTTTATAATATAACCATATTTATATGGTTTTTTAATGGGGGTGAATAACACCACCATTAAAGAATGTTCTGGAAACCCCCCCCCCATGCCACACTTCACGTCACAACTCTTTTTACTCTTGCTCATTATCTCCAGGTATTATTGTTTGCACACATCTATCTTTCGAGACAGTACGATTCCCCCTGTCCGCAAGGAAGACCTTGAGAGACAATAGTTAGCCTGGAGACAGTGTGGCTGGCTCTTCTCACAAAAGATATAAGGGGATCTTATCGCTCGGGGCCTCTGACCTCAATCCTATTATTTCCAGAGTGTCTTTGGTTGGCTAATTGGTTGGCTGGTTAGTCTTCTGATGTTGGAACTTGTGCCTCTACGAAAACGACAGTGGCTTGTTTCTTGTAAGACTGGGAAGGGCCAGGTGGCAGCACTGGCTCGGCCCACCCCCATCCCCGTGCCACGCAGGCAGGCCTCACCAGGGTCCTGGGCAGGGGTGGTCCTTACACTTGGGCTCATCCCGTGTGAGTCCTTTGCCAAGTGCCTCCCTGGGATGGCCCTCAATGCCTGGGCCTACAAGCCAGGATTGATTTTTTTTTTCCCAATGTTTATTTTTGAAAGAGAGAGAGAGCATCCACAAGCAAGGGAGGGGAAGAGAGAGGAAGAGAGACAATCTGAAGAGGGCTCCTCGCTGACAGCAGCCCAATGTGGGGCTCGAACTCACCAACCGCAAGATCATGACCTGAGCCAAAGTCAGGCGCTTAACCAACTGAGCCCCCCGGGGAACCCTGGGCAGGATCGTTCTTTAGGCTAAGTGGTCACGGTAGGGATAGTGGGCACAGTGCACTTTTCTGAACATGCTTTCTGTAGGCCGAGTGCTGTACAAAGCCTTTTTGCACACATTCTTTCCCTGAACTCTTGTAACAATACTGCCCTATAGGTACTATTGTTGCCCCTATTACCCATGCGAGGTTGCACGAGCAACCTCATCGAGGTCCCCCAGTTAGGGAAGGCGCAGCCCTGATTCAAAGCCACCAGTCAGACCCCATCCATGTTCACAAACCCCTTTGAGAGATGAGGCAAGAGGTCAAAGGACCCAGATTCTGGACCCAGACCGTCCAGAACTAAATCCAGGCTGTGCCGCTTACTGGCTGTGTGGCTCTGAGCAGGCCACTCAATGTCTCTGTGCCTTAGCTTCCTCATTTGTAAAATGAGATAATTTTTTAAATATAATTTATTGTCAAATTGGTTTCCATACAACACCCAGTGCTCAGTCCAGCAAGTGCCCTCCTCAATGCCCGTCGCCCACTTTCCCCTCTCCCCCACCCCCCATCCACCCTCAGTTTGTTAAAATGAGATAATTTTAGGACCACTTCATAGGACTGTTATGAGGGTATGTGAATTAATGCTCATCAAAGACTTAGACTTTGGGCAAGCACGTAGCAAGGGCTTAGTAAATACTAGCTATTAGCATTACACGGATGCAGTCTTGAAAAAGAGTCGGTCTTCGACAAAGGGGATGAGAACCCAGCTCAAATGGGCCCCTGCACTTGGCCCTGGGCAGCTGCAGGAAGGGAGGGATCGACCCAGAGATATGTAGATAGGATAACAGCCGCGTGCAGCGAACACTAAAGTAAGGCAGACTATGATTTGCTCTGACATACTTGACAGATGTGTGGTCAGAGACAGAGGGGAAATTTATTCAACTCGGGCTGGAAATCTGGAAGGGCTTCAAGGAGGTGGTAGCTTTTGGCTTAGACCTCGACAGAAGCCCAGGACCGGGTAGGCAGACGAGCAAGAGACGTTTTAAACAGAGACAAGGAGATAAAGAGGCTGTGGGGTCCCGGCACCCCACTGGAGGGTCAGTGCCGGAACCAAAGGAGGGCAGGAGGGGTGGATGGAGAGAGGATTAGGAAGGAGTGAGGCCGGACTCAGAAGCTTGTTTGCTTGGAGAGGTGTTATGAGAAAGCCCTACAGCCAGGCCGTACCCCCCCTCCACCCCCCATCTCTGCGTCCAGGGCCCAGGCGGGTCCCAGCTCTGTCCACCACCACCTGGGTGGGCTGCGCTGCTCGGCACACGGACGTGGGCATCCCCCACCCACACAGACCCCAGGAGGGAAAGCAATCACTGCGCTCAGACTTGATCCCTCTCCCAGGCCCCTTCCCTGAACAAAGCCAGCATTTACAGCGCGGGCGCTCTGAGGTAGGGTTACCCAGGCTGTTTATGGCTCAGGATGGAGGATTTTCCTGGAGAGCAGAAGCCCCTTTTCTGTCCCATTTGAAAGCCATTTGGGCTCTTTGGAAGGGTCTGGGTGATGGCATTTTGCCCTTAAAAAGACGGCAAAGACCAGAAACTGGAAAGCATTGTGATGAAGTCATCCCTCCTTCCAGAGAGCTGCTTTAGGCCCGGACAGGACTCCTGGGGTTTGGAAATTTGGGGAGCCCTCAGAGAGTGGCAGTTGCAGTCAGGTATAGCAGCTGTCTGGGACAATGGGGGGCCCTTGGTACAGCCTGCTGGAAACAGGGAGAGGGTCTCCAGGTCCTGGCCCACATAAGGCAGGGCCTGTCTCTCCCGTGTGGCCCGGGTGCTCCGGCTGCGGAAGGAGATGGGGCTGATGGGCCAGCTCAGCTCTGAGACCCTGTGCTAGTGTTGTGCCCGCATCTGCTGAAGCCGCTTCAGATTGGCCAGGGGTGGGGGCCATGGAGGAGAGTTCCAGGCTGCGCTCACCCTCCTTAGGAAGAGCCGTGGCTGACCCTGTGACTCCCTTGCCCAGATTTAAGGTCCTACCTCATCTCACACCCCCACGGTCTGCCCAAGAATCCCGGGCCATGCGGAGAGATGGGT
Organism: Cryptoprocta ferox; assembly: GCA_028646485.1. Taxonomy (NCBI): domain Eukaryota; kingdom Metazoa; phylum Chordata; class Mammalia; order Carnivora; family Eupleridae; genus Cryptoprocta; species Cryptoprocta ferox. Next base: position 103,649,125 of record CM053560.1, on the reverse strand, counting down.
GATCTCTACCCACCTGGGTCCTCGCCACAGCTGCCCCAAGCTGTCCCCACCTCCTACTGCACTATGTGACTGGAGGGGCTCCAAGAAGCCTCTTTCCTTTTCCAAACTGCTCTTCCAACAAGTGCCATGGTCCCGCTCTGGGGGCCAGGCATTTCCAAGGTCAGATTCATCACTTGGGGTCCAGGGGCTGTGTCGCCTGAAGGGCTCCTCTACCAAGTGAGGGTCACATGCTGGAAAAGACAGTGGTGCATTGCGGGGCAGGGAGCTGGGCAAAGGAGACAGTGGAGGCAGGATTTGGCAAACCCAGGAAAGAGAAGGGGTTTGGAGAAACTCTTTGACAACGGTTTAAAATCTGGTGGGATGACAAGACACAAAAGGGGGTGGGTAAGAAAGGGAGCAGGAAGGGAGGGGGAGGAAAGAAGAGGCAGATGGGGGAGAAAGGGAGGAGGGTAGGGAGAAGGAGGGAGGGAACAAGGTGGGCAAGGGAGAGGAGACAGAAGTGAGGAGGGCAGGTCTCGGGATGTCTGCCTGCCCTCTGCCCACGGGGTCCCGGTGGCTGCCTCAGCCAGTGCTGCTCAGTGGGGTTCTCTCCTGCAAGGTTCTGGGGTCCTCACTTTCCATTTAACCTGGGGCCACTGGGCGATTTTCATCTTCCACCTCTACCCACCAGTTTATGACCTGCAATTAGCCTCTCTTTCCATTTTGGGGGAAAGAGAATATAAGTATTCCCAGGAAAGCTCATTAACTGTGCCGCAGACCCTTGGATACCTATCTGACAGACAGACGGACAGACACACACACATGCACGCATGCACACTCCCGTGACCCCTGTAGACTCGCCAGGCCCCAAATGGTAGGCTTACTATTCCATACGGCACAGCACGGACACAGAGCATTCCCATCCCGGCAGAAAGTTCTACGGTACAGCACTGCTCTAAGGTTCTTTCCAGAACCCTGATTTTCTCAGGCGCTCACCTCCCGTGTGTTCCGGGAGGTGACCCCCAGGGGCGGATGTTGATTAGCCTGAGCTGATCTTGGCAATTCCCTATTCCTCGCCAGTGATGGGTTTAGTCGGGGGCCTGTGATGCAGCCTTGGCCAATGCGATATGAGGGAAATTCTGCTTGGGGAGGCGGGGAAGCTTCTGGAGAATCTTCCTCACTAACGAGCAAAGATACTAGGCAGGAACACTCTCTGGCGGTGTCACTGAGCCCAAACTCCCCAGCTCTGGGGTCGTCAGATTGCTAGTCCTGTGATGTCATTTTTCCCTCGTGTTTTAGTTGTGAATTGTTACCTTTAGCCCAAACTTACATAACACAAGTAAGGGTTTGTAATGAAAGAATTGATGAGCGAGCTGCTCTCTGAAAGCTGAGCCTTATGGACTGACCCCGGCCCAAGGTGCATATTTACATGGGGAGGTAAATGTTTGACTTCCGGAAAGTGACACTGAACTTGGAGGGAGCAGAGCTAAGGTCTAGACCTGAAACTTCTACCACCTCACCGTGTGACCCTGAACAAGTCAAATACTAGCTGTGAGTGTGAGTAGTCCCATCTGTGAAATGGGGAGAATGATGGATCCTTCATAGAAAAGCGGTGGGGCCCACGGCAGTTATAATTATAGCTGATATTAATAATCCTTTTCCTTTGTACAGTGGATAAGTTATTTTGATGGTCTGATCTGTAAAACCTTAGTGTGATGGGCATTACTGCTCCATTTTAGAGAAGAGGACACTGAGGCCCAGGATGCCTTAAGGTTTGCCCAACGCCACAGCTGTCCAGTGACAGAGCTGGGATTTCCACCTGTCGTCAAATCCTGGCTCTGGCTACTCTGACCTGGGAGGGGTTGAGTGGTATTCATTCACCCTTTAGAGTGACTTAGCTTTAGACTGTCCAACTGGTGTTCATTGTTGAAACCTAAGAGGCTGTGGTTGGGGAGGGGACAGGAACTTGAGAGGCCTGGAGACCTGGTTCCTCGTAAGGCAGGCGGGGAGGCGAGCTAGCCCAGGTGCCACGCCATGGTGAAGGGTACACAGGCGACTGCTTGGAGCTGGGGGCTGGCGTCTTCAGAGGGGCCTGATGTTGAGCAGAATTCTGGAGGAGGCCTCAGGAGACCTGGGTTCAATTCCCAGCTCTGCCCTTTCTAGCTGTGTGATCAGGGCAAGTCCCTTTACCTCTCTGAGCCTCAGCTTCCCCACTTGTAAAATGGAAACAAGAATCCTTGCCCATCCCATGTTGATATAACATAGATCAACCGCGGTGCTTTATGGACTGTAAAGCATTAGAGAAATCAAAGCAATTGCTTCGGGTGAAAAGAGCGTCATGAAAGAAGACCTAGATATGTTGGCAGACAAAGCACAAGGCCCCTTGCATGGTGGGGTCTGGGTCCTGCGTTGGGGTCGCTGGGGACTTGTCCCAGCACCGGGAGAAACAGCAGTGTGCCTGGAAAACGCTGACAAAAAGCCAGAGCACGCAGGAGGGCAGCTTGTTAAAAACCAACCTGGTGAAGGCTGGGGGGCCATTAATGAGGTGCGATCCCCAAAGTGCAAGACCTGAGTGGGTTCTGCAGAAAGCCTGCTGGCTTTCATCCCCCTCCTCTCATAAAACGTTATTTCTGCTCCCGGCTCCTCAAATTCCTAGACGAGCGAATCAGTCTGGGCCGCCCGTGGAATTTGAAAAGAGTAAGTTTTCAAAAAACCACACTTGGGAACAATGGTTACCAGAAGTGTCTGGGTCTCAGAGGGAAAGCAAGCGCCCATCCCCGGCTTGCCCGTGTTTCGCAAACACCCTTCCACCTAATGCTTTCTGCCGCGCCTCTACTTACCAGGAGACATGCCATTTAATGAGGAGTTTACCCCACGATTCTGGGGCAGGACAATAAAACCGAACCAGATGCAGCAGCTGTGTCCCAGCAGAGTCCCCACACGCCTTCTGAGGGAGCTTCCCCGATGGCTGAAGGGCCGGGGCTCCGTTTCTGGTGCCCGGCTTCACCACTGAGTCCCAAGGGGGAGGCACAGATGTCAGGGTCTTGCTACAGGCGAGTGGTAGAGGTCAACATGTCTTCCACCTACATGTACATTGTTGAGTTGAAATTTGGATTCTAGTCCAAGCAATGTACGTGCTCAGTGTTTTTTTTTTTTAATTTTTTAATATTTATTTTTGAGAGATGGAGAGAGAAAGCGTACAAGTGCAGGAGAGGCAGAGCGAGAGGGAGACACAGAATCAGAAGCAGGCTCCAGGCTCTGAGCTGTCAGCGCAGAGCCCGATGCGGGGCTCGAACTCATGGACCGTCAGATCATGACCTGAGCCAAAGTCAGATGCTCAACTGACTGAGCCACCCGGGCGCCCCACTCAGTTTTTTTTTTTTTTAATGTGTATTTGTTTTGAGAAAGGGAGAGAGAGAGAGAGAGAGAGCACATGAGCAGAGGAGGGACAGAGAGAGAGGGAGAGAGAGAACCCCAAGCAGGCTCCTTGCAGTCAGCACAGAGCCTGACATGGGGCTCGATCCCACCAACCTGAGCTGAAATCAAGAGTTGGATGCTCAACTTCCTGAGCCATCCAGGAGCTCCGTGTCTGTGCTCAGTTTTAAGAAGTAGATGAGGACCATCCAATTTATGACAAAAACAGCACATCCTGATATTGGAAGTGAGGTAACCATCTTCAACACTTTCCAGGGTGCATTTACCTTCCTATTTTTTACAATTCCCATCCTTGATTTTTCAGTTGTGGACATTAACCAATTAACTGTCAAAGATGACAACTCGGCTGTCTTAGTCTTGACTCCCAGATCCAACACACGCACACAGACACATGTGTTGCACACACGCGAGCGCACACAGACGCACATGGACACACACGCAAACAGACATGCACACACACCAAGCACAAAAAGCGTTGCATGCACACACGTGTACCATGTGTGCACACATAGGCACATCATGCACACACACACACACCATGCCTGTGCACACTTGGGTGCACACACAGGCATGCACACTTCCCCAACTCCTCTCCTTTCCATATAGTTGTATCACAGTTTTTACTTAAATCTCCGGTCAGTACTGACATGGTTATGATTCTATAAATAATACACATGGTGTGGGGCACCTGGGTGGCTCTCAGTGCAGAGCCTGCTTGGGATTCTCTCCCTCTCTCTCTCTCTCTCTGCCCCTTTCCTGCTTGTTCTCTCTCTCTCAATAAATAAACAAATAAGCTTAAGAAATATAATACACACGGTGTGCCATGATTACATTTTCTTTTGAACAGCTTTGAGCTTTTTCAGGAGTCCATAATTGCTTTTCCTCTTTTATTTGTTTGCTTCTCATGAACCTAGGATTAATTCAGCCCCCAACCTTCAAAGCTAGAACATTCTTCCAGCAAGTTCAATCCACTTCATAAGCGGAGGCTCCTCCTGGGCCATCCCTTTCAGAGCCTGTGTGTTCTGCTCCCGTCCGAACTGGGCACTCGCTGAGCCTGTGTACATCTGTCATCCGGGCAATAACAAGAATAAGTGAGTCAGCGGACTGGGGCCTGGTGGGAACAGAGCGTGTGGGCCAGCCGGAGTGTAGCCGACAGCAGGGTGCTGTGCAGAGGAACTGGGAGGTGATGGCTGGAAGGTGAGGGGGGTATAGCAAGTCTTGTGAGTCAGGCTGGCTGGAGACCGGAAGTAGTAAGCATTCATTCTGACCATGGAAATCAGAGAAGGCTTCCCAGAGGAGGTGACGCGAGCTGGGTCTTGGGCAGTCCGGGAGATTTCAGTATGATGAGGAATGAAAATCCACACACCGTGTGGGGCAGAGGAAACAGTATAAGGGAGGGAGCGGAGACCTGACAGTGCATTGTACGGAGCGGTCGTATATTTGTCAGAGCATGAAACGTGTGGAAAGGCTGTGCTGGGGAAGAGCTAGCCTGGATGTAGAGGGTGAGGGGGAAGTGTGCACACCCAGGTGTGAAGGAGTGTGTGCAAGCGGTGCTCACGCGCAGACCTAGTCGATTCCACCCTAGTGGCTTGGCACGTTCTGGCAAGGAATATGCACTCTATCCTTTGCTGAGACAGAGCTGCTGAATATCAAAGTTTGGAGCAAGGGTGCCCTGCTGGGGGACAGGTTGAGCAAGCAAAGGGTGGGGGGACGATCACAGCCAGGGGCTGGAGGAGGGGCTCCTACTTTATGAAATGAGTGTTTTGTTCTTTTCCTAAGGTCCATCTTTCTCGTCTGAGAACGTAGAGGATGCATGCACAGATGGGTTTTTGGTAAACATTTGATGAATGAATGAATGAATGAATGATGAATGAATGAATCTTCCTGTGCCCACAGTTCAGCCACTGCCCCAGGAAATGGACCTCAGCTCCCCCTACCCACAAACCCACCGGCTTCTGGCCCCTCCCCTGAGCACTTGGAATCCCTCACTGTCGGTGGCCACCTCGCTTGCCCCAGAGGCACTGCCTGTCCCCTTTTCGGATACCATCTCCTCCTGAGCGTAGGCTTTCCCAGCAGCCTGGAAAAGAGATGGTTCCAAATCCATTTTCTTTTGTCTCTGCAAACATCCCTGAGGAGAGGGAACCCGAAAGCCTGGCCTCAGTCTCAGAGTGGGAAAGAACTGGATGTGGAAAAGAAAAACCCAAGATCTCATCCTCTTGATCTTTCCACAGAGCAAGAGTAAACACAGATGAATGTCTCCGCACTTCGCCCCCACCTGGCAGGGTGCTCCGATATTCTGTTGTTAGTAGCCGCTGCTAAAGGCCACCTGGGGTCACTAAGGGGACTCTCCTCGGGCAGGACACCATGGGACACTTCCTCCTTCCCTTCCCAGCCCACGTTGGGAGCAGAGCCCTAGGAATGATGCCCGGGTCAGGGTCGGTGCTCCTGGCCACTCTGGCAAGGTCCTCACTGGCTCTGAGCTCTCTGCACGCTCCAGCCACTGTGCCCTGGGGACACGGTCTGTGAGGTCACCTCTGGCAAAGGCTCTCCCCTCTAGAGCCTCCTTTTCTTGACTCAAAGCAACTGCATGATTTGGCTTCCAAGGAGAAGGAGTGAAGAGCATTGAAAACAACCTGAAGGAAGATAAAAAGAGGTCAAGCGACAGGGCTGCCTGATGGGGTTGGATGACTCGAGTGGGGACAGAGTAAATCTCTGCTCACTGCAACTTTCTAGTTTTGTATGACCTTGGATAGGTTATAAACCTATTCGAGTCCCAGTTTTCTCATCTGTAACATGAGAATCACAGCTCCTACCTCTTGGGTGGTTGTGGGGGTCAAAGTAGGCAGTATGGTCCATAAACTGTGTTTTTACTAGTCTGCAGCGAGGTAAAAATAGCCATGGAGGGGAAGCGTTCAGAAATGTGTATGGTGCTTTGAAATTGCCTGACATCCAAGCACATGACCAGTGGACTTGCTTCACTGAAGGGTGTAGACCCAAATATTGATCTTCGATGGGTTGGACATAGTTTTAAAACAAAAACCAAAAGCCTGGTCCTTTACCACCAGTAGTTTGGAAAGTTCTGGCTACCCAGTACACACCATCATGATGAGAGCGGGGCAGTGCGCAGAGTGGACTGGCGTTGGCGGGGGGGCGTCCTCTGTCCCCAGCTGCCCGGGTTGGTTAATTGCAACCTACCCACTTTTCTCAGGCCCGGCACTGGGCTCATCACCTCTGACCTGTGCCTCCCGCTCAGCTCTCCTTCCAGCCAGCTGTTAAGGCTTATCCCCCAGCTCCAATGCCTGAGGGTCCCTTCCCTCCCACCCCCTGCCACCCGCAGAACTCAGGTCTTTACTACCGTGAGGATACTGTGGCCCTCCCCACTCAACTCCGTCCTCCATGCTGCCCACAGAGGGGGCTGTTTTCAATTTATTTATACAAGCTTTTTATCTGAGAATAGTTTTAGACTTGCAGAAAGGTTGCAAAGGTCACATAGAGAGTTTCCTGAAACCCTCACCCAGCTTTCCCTGATGTTAATAACCTTGGAGATACTGGTCACAACTAATGAACCAACGCTGGGACATCACTTACTATTCACTAAACTCCACACCTGCCTGGATGTCATTAGTTGTTCACTGATGTCTTTTTTCTGTCCCGGGTGCCTCCTTTACATTCAGGTGTGGGGCCTTCTTGCCTCTTCCGGTCTGTGTCAGTTTCTCATCAGAGAAGAGTATTTTAGAACAGACTTCATGGGATCTCACTGTGCAAAAACCTTCAATGGCTCCCCCTTGCCAAATTCCATGGCCTTCCAAGGCCTGGCTCATCCTACTCGCCCTCTTCTTCCATCCATTGGCTGTATTCTCTAACTATCCTGATGCCAACCAACAGACAGTTCTGGATGTGGCTCAACAGTCAGAATCCCAAGGCCTGGGGACCAGGAGAGCCCACAGTGTAAATGAGACGACGGACATCCTAGCACAACAGTCCGGCAGTGTGGTTTGACCACTCTCCAGGGCTTTCTTGCCATCTTTCCTTCTCAGTCTATGAAAACCCTTCTTCTCCCTCACAAACAAGCTGGAATAAAATCTCCGCAGCCTTTCTGACCACCCCACACACGACTCTCCCCATGACTCACTGTGTATGCCTCTAATTAGCACTGATTCTGTTCACCTTCCGTATCTTTCTCCGGTTACGTATAACCCCCCATAACCAGGGGGTTTGTAGCATAGTGGTTAAAGAGGAGAGGACAGACCCAGCATTGTTACATCAGACAGGTAGTTAGCATCTCCGTGACACAATTCCCTTATCTTTAAAATGAAACCCAGATTTTGTATTCACAGGGTAGTGGTAAGGGCTTACGTAAGCAACATACGCAGAACACATCACATAGTAAATGCTCAGTAAACGGTAATTATATTAACGTCTTATGATTACCTTTGCATCTACCCCCACTGCCCCTCTCCCCACTACAGAAGCTGGTGCCTAAAAAGAAATGGAGAATGGAATTTTATGTAAAAGCCCCACCACTCTGCCAAGGTTTTTGACATTTATAAAGAGGACTCACCAAAACAAAACAAAAGAAAACAAAACCAGTGCTGACCCCAGTGGAATAAATCACAAATGGTGAAATTTCAGGCACCAGCAGAAGTATTTGGGGAAAGACATTTCCTGTCTGTGCTTTTGGAGTCACACCCATCTGACTGTCAACCCTGGCCACGGAGCCCTTGAGCCCAGCTACCCTAGCCTTCCTCACCAACTCCACGACGACCCTGCAGGGGCCGATTCTCCTGCAAGTTGTGTGAGCAATTGTCTCCGGGGCAAAATCGCCCGGAGGCCCGCTCTGGGGACTGACGCACAGGCCCCATTGGGGCCTGCAGGGTTTCCCACCACCTGGACACGCTGCTGCCACCTCAGTCATCAGATGCCAGCAGTCACAGGATCCTTAGACAACATTTCAGTGGACAGATGAGGAAACTGAGGCCCATGGAACGGAAAGGGCTTGTCCACTGTCAGTCATCATTCATTCATTCCTTCGCATGTCCATTCATTCTTTCAATAAGCATTTTGGGGAGCATTTTCTCTAAACCAGACCCCATGCTGTTGGAGACAAAATGATGAAATGTGACTCCCCTGTTGAGAAAAAAAATCATCCGAGGCTCAGGAGGACAGGGACAATCCCTAGAATTCCTTCTCGGCAGCTGTGTCGCCCAGCCAGAGACATGGTGACTTGGTTTGCCATGCAAAACTCATGATTAACTCTGGTCAATCTGTACAGAGCCTGAATCTCCCATCCTTCCAGATCGAGTGTTATCTCCAAATCTCTCTTTACCGCTCCCAACCCATTCCCTTCCCTTGCCTCTGCTCCGTGTCGATTTTATTCACCACTTGAACCGTTGCACCTACAACAGTCCCCAGCACACGGGAGGTGCTAACAAATAGTGCCAAACGAATGAAATGCTATGGAAACTTGTGAGCCCAATACAGACCCCAGGACCAGCAGCACTGCGGTTGGGTGGGCTGCATGGGGTTCTTCAATTCAGTCGTTACAGCTACTGACGTCAGCTTGGCTTTAAATCCCAGCCCAGGGGAGGCTCCCAGCGTGACTCAGGCTGACAGCATGGACTCTTCGGGGTGCTGAAGCCTCTCCCGTCCTCAGTGCCATCGGTGGTTGGGACCCTCTGCTCCAGGCATGTGGCCATGGTAATGACTCCCCACTCCCACCTGTGCAGGTGCTTCCCAAATGAGGCTTCCGTGGACCTCAGGGTGCCCCCCTCCCCCCACCTCCAGGCCATTGGTCACATGCTCTGGGACAGTGAGAGCTGATTGTTTATGCAATGTTTGCTCACAATAGCAACCAGCCACCTCCCCTCTGTGAGCCTCAGTTTCCTCCTTTGTCTCACAAGATCAAACAAGACAGCACTTCGTGAAACACTCGGTTCTTTGCACGCCTGCTACACGAGGGGTAACCCGAGCAAACGGTTGGCCCTGGTCTCCTTGGGAATCTGATGAAAGCTGGGGACACCCAAAAACCTGCACAGTCACACAAAATTAAGAACCTTTCAATTTTAATGTCGTAAGAGTTCACCTGCATCGCTAAGATCCTCGCTGCCCCACGGCCTCCTCAGCCTTGGAAGGGGGGCCACCTGGGTGTGGGTGGTGCTGGGTTGGGGGTTGCAGTGTGGCGGAAGAGGATGGACCCTGTCACCAAGCAGTAAGGCTTCGGGCCGTGCACATGAACCAGGAGCTGGGGAGAGGGCTTGAGCCCAAGCGTGGTGTTGTTTGGATGCTTTCTGGAGTCTGAGCTTGTTTTCCAGGGCTTTCCTGAGCCCCAGCTTGTTGTTTGGACGCTTCCTGCGGCTGGCCAGCTACTTTAGAGCCCCTCCTAGTGTGATGGCATTTTATGATCAAAGGTCTGTGGAAGGAGAAAGGGGCGCTGGTTGCTATTGTGAGCAAACATTGCATAAACAATCAGCTCACGCTGTCCCAGAGCATGTGACCAATGGCCTGGAGGTGGGGGGAGGGGGGGCATCCTGAGGTCCACGGAAACCTCATTTGGGGGGGTACCTACACAGGTGGGAGTGGGGAGTCATTACCATGGCCACATGCCTGGGGCAGAGGGTCCCAACCACCGATGGCACTGAGGATGGGAGAGGCTTCAGCACCCCGAAGAGTCCACACTGTCAGCCTGAGTCACACTTGGAGACTCTCCTGGGTCACACATTCCCCTCTGGCTGGAAGGCCAAGCTCCAGGGCCAACTAATGAGTTCAGACGGCTGCCCAGGGATGTCTCTGACCACTCAAGGGTGTGCACTTGAGAGTGGGCAGTGGTGGCGGTGCAGGGATGGGGGGGAGCGGTGAAGGAAGGACCGTGGCCTGGGGATCAAGACCCCTGGTTCAAATCCTGGCCTCACCGTCAGCTTCATCACCCACCCCTCTGCTTGCCTTTTGCTGTCTGGGCGCTGACTGTGCTGTCCCCAGCCTTGAGGGCAAGGGAGGACCCCTCCAGCTCGGGGTCAAGGCTCGCTTCTCTGGAGCTGGCCAGTGTCCAGCTGGTGGAGCTCGACCACCACCTCCTGTCAGATGCTCGCAGCTCAGTCCTTGGGCAGGGGCCACAGGAAGCCTGAATTCACCCCCAAATCTCCAGGCTGGAGAGAAGACCCAGCCGCTCCCTTGGAATCACATCACCAACAAAAGACCTGAGTTAGAGCCTTAGGCTCAGGAGGATGCTGTCCTTCTCAGCAACATGCGAATGCCCCAGGCAGAGGTAACTCCTGAAGCCTATCAGTTCTGTACAGCTTAGTATGAACTAATGAATAGGCCCTTCTCAAGAGCCAGCTGGCTGGGAGAGATATGGATAAAAGGGAAGAAGGAAATTTTGAGGGTCTAGAGGATGGGAACACATTTGTGTGGGAGTGTGATAACAATATGGCTGACAATAAACACTTCACCTCCTGTATTCTGTGCCAGGCACTGTTCTCAGCAATAGACGTAGACACAGATTGATTCATTTGATTCTGACACTAGCCCTATGGCGCAGGTGCTGCTATCACTGCCATTTTATGAATGAGGGAACTGAGGCACAGAGAGTTCCCATGTGCTGGCCTTTGCCCTCCACATCCACCCTCCACCTTCTCTCCGCTGCTCTGTGCCCTGAGAGGTTCATCTACAGCCGAACAAGTCCTGTGCGGGAGCCCCCTGGGGCTGCCCCATCCTCCGTGGGTTCCCTTACCCTTGTGCACACCTCCATAAATCGCCTCTTCTGGAAGATCTGCTCTGTTAGACGCTGTGAGTGGCTGTCTGTTTACTGCGGCTCAAGATCTGTCATCTAGGGGCCTCTGGGTGGCTCCATCAGTTAAGCGTCCAACTTCGGCTCAGGTCACGATCTCACGGTTCATGAGTTCAAGCCCCACGTCAGTTTCTCCGCTGTCAGCACAGAGTCCGTTTCAGACACCCTGTCCCTCTCTCTCTCTGCTCCTCCCCTGCTTGAGCTTTCTCTCTTTCTCAAAAATAAATAATATTAAAAAAAGATCACTCATCTAGTAAGAGGCAGGGGCTGCAGGCAACCAGGAGCCTCTCGTCAGCCAAGACCAGCAGCACATAAGGGTCTATAGCATGGAATCTGCAGCCCTGGACCCTGAGGTCCTTGACTAGGTGAACATGATGTGTCAGGTGCACGAGGCTCAATGGGAAGCTCTCGCCAAATGTGACTCGTGGCCGCAGGGCTGACCGAGGGTCCATAACATGACTGCCACTCCTCCAGCGCTCAGTCCTGACTGACTGAAATGACAGCCACCCCTCCCCACACCACTCACTCAACTCCTCTCTCACTACCTGAGCACGCGCACTTCTCCTTGGAAATCGTAAAGCCCCTGCTTCATAAGGAAGGGGAGCATGCGGATACAGCAAGGCCATGCAGACCGAGGGGAGAGGAAAAGTTACAAGCTTGCCTCAATGTGGGGGACGGGGCAAGGAGTTCTGTAGAAGTCATGTGGTCCATCCCCTTGCACCCAGTACCCTTTCCGGAACCAGCCAAAGAGGGTGGTCATCCATCTGACCCTCCAAACTTGAAACCAGCCTCTCCCGCCAGATGAGGTGAGCCCACAGATAGCACTCCCTTCTTCCTCCAGACTCATAAAGTGGATGTGGATAGATTTCCCCCCAAAGTTCCACCCAGTCTTTTGAATTGGGAGCCCCTATCAGGGGTTGAGGTGTCTCTATGATCTGTTGACAAGACAACACCAAAATGGTCTAAGCGCCCAGGGGATGGCCATGGCGGACCGCATGGCAGCCAGAAGGGCCTTCACACCATTCAGTCCAGCCTCCTCACTTGCAGGGGGAAACTGAGGCCTCCAGAGGGACGTGACTTGCACTCCTGGCTCCCAGTCCACTGGCCTCTCTCTGGCACCCAGCGGCCCGAGGAGGCGTGCGGCTCTGGGCAGGCAGGCTGACGATTTCCACCGGGAAGAGCCAAACGTGAGGTTGGCGGGAGGGGTCGGAGCTCTGCGTCCTCACCGCCACCGACATTCCAAGGCTCCTCTGTCGGAAGCTTTCTTTGGAACCTGAAAGCTGGTAATTGGGAGAAGTTGGGGTGACTCATGTACCAAGTGCTGTTTTTGTTTTTCCTTTTTCTTAAAAATCTCAACTATTGGCTATTTTTATTTCAGGGCCGGATTCGATTTCATCATTTTCTCGCTCCTTTCCCGGGATTCTTTGCCCCACAGCCATAGGAACCCCGGGCCCCCTCCCAAGCTGTCATGGAGGTGTTTGCTGGACAGTCAGGGAGATGATGGAGGGACTCGCAGGCCACCGCAGCAGCTGCAGCCAGTTCAGCCCGGGCCGCCCACCTCGCCTGCCCCATGGTGTTCCTGTCCTCAACTGACCCCTCGGTCCCCAGCACTGAGTGTTCTGGGGACCTAGACCTGCCGCTCCTCGCTCGACCCCTGCCTTGGCACTCCTCCCCCCCAGAAAGCTTCCTCCACAGGCCTTCTCCTGCTGCCCCTCCATCCCGGCCTCCCCCAGCCTCCCTGCCTCTAGTCTCATCATCTGTGTCCACCCTCCACAGGGCTACCAAAGTCCTCTTTCATTTTTTAATAGTTATGTATTTCAGATACCACACACACATTCTTTTATTTTTATCTTTTTTATTATTTTTTAAATATTTATTCATTTTTGAGAGACAGAGAGAGACAAAACGTGAGTGGGGGAGGGGCAGAGTGAGAGAGGGACACAGAATCCCAAGCAGGCTCCAGGCTCTGAGCCGTCAGCACAGAGCCTGACCCCAGGCTCAAACTCAGGAACCGGACCGGGAGATCATGATCATGACCTGAGCCAAAGTCGGACGCTCAACTGACTGAGCCACCCAGGTGCCGCCCCCACCCCCCCCGCATTCTTTTAGAAGATACTGCTAAAACGCAGAAAATCTGTAGCCCTCTGCCCCCACCCCACCTCCATCCACCCTTCCTAACGGCACCGGCTTTTCATCCTGCCACAGCTCTTTCTGCTGGTTTTGGCTTTCAGATTTTAAAAAAGGAAATGGTGCATTTCATCCTGCCATTTCTTGAATTGTTCGTTTTCAGCAGAATCTCTTAGCTTTCCTGCCGCGGCAGTTGGGGGATTTAGCATTTTACCTGTGACCCTCCCACTCCTTGCTCCTGTATTTTCTAAAGCACAAGTGTTTGGTTAAATCAACAAGGAGCGTTCACGTTGATGACACCTTAGCAGGGGTTGCTCCTGCTGGGCCATGTAGGGACTGCGTTTACTTCCTTTGGCACGGATCTATTTTCCCCTTGGAGTTCTCCCCTTCGACCTGGACCTTGGGGTGCTTGCCGTGGGCTCCATGCTGACTTTCCTCTGACAGTCTCTCTCTGGAAGGACCCCTCCCCTCTAGACCATGCTTTGGGTTCCTGGGAGTGCAGACTTTCCTGGTTAAATGGCTCCAAGCCCCTTCCAGGGGGTCTTCTCCAGAAATATCTCTTCCAAAAAGGGTCCACATTGCTGGGCACACACCCCTAGACCTTGGGGGTGGCCAAGAGGTGGATGCTTTCTGGAAGGTTGCAGATGGAACATGGACATGAAGGCCCCATGGCCACCCACACGTGCACAAGGCCCTCATGTGGCAGGACGTGGGGCCAGGCTTCAGCCAGGGTCAGGATTAGATTTAACAATGGCCTTCTTCCCATCCCCCTGCCCACCTCTATTGACTCGGTTTTTCTATATTCCCATAGTCATTTCTTCATGGTGTTCCAAAATTACCTTCAAGTGTTCATCAATAGTTTTACCAAATGCTCCAACACCTCCAATCATCTAATCCATCCACTCTATTTTCCCCTGTCTTGAGTGAAGAAACTAAAGAGGAGGCAGCACTCAGCACCTACCGGGTGCAGGTCTCATGCTGGGTCCTGGGGGAACACACGATGAGCCAGGCTCAGTGTTCCCCCGGAGCGTATGATCTATGCGGGGGCAATGTGGGGTTTGAGGCAGATTTCTGAGTGCTGTGCAGGTCCAGGCACCCATGCTGACTGGAAGGACCCAGATAACCGGAGAAAGACAAGCAGGTGGGACCCAGGGTGTGATACAATATTTCCATCTTACAGATCCACCTGTTTTTTAGAGAGAGAGAGAGAGAGAGAGAGAAAGAGAGCACGCATGAACGGGGGAGGGGGCAGAGGGAGAAAAAGAGAGAATCTCAAGAAGGTTCCACACTTAGCACGGAGCCCAACATGGGGCTCGATCCCATGGCCCTGCGATCATGACCTGAGCCGAAATCAAGAGTCGGACACTCAACCAACTGAGCCACCCAGGCGCCCACATGAACTTTTTCAGGTAAGATTCATTCAAATAAATTGAATGAGAGAAACATAAAACCAATGAGAGATAGAAGAAAATTGTTTATGGAACCCTGAGGGGGGCTCAGAGCAGTCCACAAACCACCTCTCTAGGCTATGATACCAACGGTGTTTATCACCATATTCCTTTTTTGCAACTATAAGTGCCAAATTGGGACATACACCACTTGTTGCTGCTTTATCCATACATGAATTGAAATTAAGCCAAGGGCTTCATTTAGCCATGGGGACAGAGGTCTCTTACCTCCACCTTAATTCACAGCCGTGTGTGGGTAACAATAGATGTGAGGGGCAGCACCATGCTGAGGAATGTTCCATTCAAGGGAGCCGAAGCCTGTGCTCCTTGAAACATACCATGGAGAGAACCACCTACTCCAAAAACCACCAGCCATTCCTGTCTGTCTGGTACCCTTGTCCCCAACCATTCCTCCATTTGCTCCTGATACACTTATGGAACACCAGTGGGTGCAGTTTCTTTATTGAGTGTTTGGAGCTCCAGGGGTGAGCCTGATACCTGTCTTGGGGGTCAGTAAAGGAGGTGAGTCACATGCCACTAGAAGGGTGCCGGGCAAGTGTTACAGGAACTCAGGGGTGGGAGAAATCCCCTCCAGCTGAAGGGATCAGAAATCCTGTAGGAGATGGTATTTAAACTGATCGCTGAAAGGTGGTGGGTTGTGGGGAATTCAAAGGAAGCCTATTTCAGACGAAGGTTCTGGCTGGGAAAACATGAAGACTAGTTCCTATGGCTAAAGCATAGATGGGGCGGAAGGGGGTAGAGCAGTGGTGAAATATATGCACCCTCAATGCTCCCCTGAACCCAGACCCATGTGGACAACCCTAGCTCATATGTGTTTGCATCACCTAGGACCCTTTTCCAGCATTTTCCATGTGTGTATCTTACGCGATCAACTCTAGCATGAGCACCCCAAGGGATAGTGCTATTTCTTTTTGGGGAATGGGTAGCTGCATGAAGGGGGTGCGCAATAAATGCTTGCTTGCCTCAACTGACTCATCCAATGGATGTTTCTTGAGCACCTGCGGGCCCTTTTGTAGGCAGCGGGATATAGAAGGAAACATAGGGGACGGTAACCTTCCCTGTGACACTGAGCTGCGGGCACAGACTCTTTCACGGCTGGCTAGAAAATCATTCCCCAACTTAGCCCAAAGATTAAGAAAAACAAACAACGGCTTTCTGGCTGGACACCAGGTGCACCAGGGTTCGAATCTCAGCTCCTGCTTAGCTGTGAGATTGGGGCAAGCTGTGTTACCTCCCTGGGCTTGTATCATTGTTTATAAGAATGGCATTCATAATCGTACCCCAGAGTGCCATTGTGGAGCTAAAATGGAACAGTCTGGAAGAGTGTCCAACACCATGCCTGGACCTATTAGTGGCTCTGCTTTACAGGTATTAGCCCCTTTCCCTTCCCCACTCCGGGGCCTCAGTTTTCTCATCTTTATAATGACCAGTTCAGGCCAGACGATCTGCTTGCAAAAGCTCCCAGTTGTAACGTTTCCTGATTCCAGAAAGTCCAAAAAGGCAGAGGCAGTGGGAAGGACCGTGCATCATTCTTTGCAGTAAATCAGCGTCTGTATGAAGTCACCTCGCCTCCCTGGCATCCGTCAGGTTTCCCTTTGTGTGCCGAGAGGCTTGGGACCTGCCAACCCCCTTAAGCCACACTGGCTGCTTCTCCACGTGTCAATGGCTTTCCCATCCGTGCACAGCTTCCCACGGAGAGGAAAACCGCTCCTTCTTATGCAACCCTGTCTGGAGAGACAGACAGCAAGGGAGCACAGCTAAAAATATTTCATTTTGAAGGGTGTGGTGGAGGGCTGAGAAGGAGGGGCTGGGGGAAGGGGGCTCACATTCCCAAACGCTCTGGATTCTTATCTGTGCTTTGCTGGGAATACAAGAAATAGGACCAAAGGGGCAGCTCTGGCCACATTGAAGCCATCCTGTGGTGCTTTCAGTCCAGGATTCTGAAATGTCCTCCTTCTCCTCCTTCTTAGATGATACATCCAGCCTCAGGTGCTGTCCCAGGCCTCAGCCAATGCCCCACCCACATTCTCCCAGCTCCCATTCTCCAGCTTCTCGCTGCTATTGGCTGGCACCCTTGACCCTCGGTGCCTTGTGCTTGGATGCTGGGACAGCGTCCCCACAGGGAGAGCCGGACCAGGCAGGAGTGGATCCTCGCCCTCTTGCTCCATGGCCGTGGAGTGGTGTAATTCCACGGCTCCATGAGTGGCCATGTGGGGTGTAATTCACATCTCAGAGCCCCCTTCCCGGGACCTGCAACAGCACTCACCTTGGTTTCTCGCCCTGGCGCAGCCTGCTTCACCAGCTCCCTTACCGGTCTTCCATGGGAGCACACCCTTGGCCGGTCCACGGCACCTGACTCCGTGGCTCTGAGTCCGCACTTGTGAAGCCCTTCTTCCAGGAGCCCATCTCGACTCCACACTAGCTGTCTCTTCTGCACTTTGCTGCCGACTCCTTCTCTGGTTGTCAGCGGCAAGCATTTAAGTGTTGCCTTTCCTCCCACTTTCATCTTTTCTTCTAGTCTCAAGTGCAACGAGCTCAGACCGTGACACCGGGATGACCCCGGGCTTGTAGGAAGGCAGAGATCTGCATTTTGATCGGAACGCCCGCCTCCTCGGGTTATTCCTGTGCACACTGCACCTTCAGAACCTCGGCCGAGAGGATTGTGGGAGGATTCCCTATCTCTGTGGCCGGACCACAAGCTCCTTGTAAGATAATAACTATGTTCTTCAATTTTATGCAAAATGCTTTGATATGCATCAAGCCATTTTATACCCTCAACCACATCACATGCTTAACAACAAAAAAAGTGGTTATGTCATCCTCATTGTAAAAACAAACAAACAAACAAACAAAAACACAAAAAAACACACACACCTCAGGAAATTAAATGGGAAGGAGAGAAAAGATTTAAGGATTGAATAGGTGCTCCAGATGACCATTAAGGCCCCTCTAACTATAGTCTTGTCTGTTTTAAATCTGTCTGTGAGTCTATCCAAGAAGTTAATCAACAGGTTAAGGACGGAGGAAAGAACAAAGATTTATGTGCGCGATCTCTTTAAGTACATCCATGAGATTGTTACTATTATTATTACGTCGACTTGTACAATAGATAAATATATTGATCTATAAATAGATAATAAAACAGGCTCAAAGTAGTTAAAAGAAATGATAATCATTGTACTTTTTTAAAGTTTATTTATTTATGTTGAGAGAGAAAGAGAGAGAAAGGGCTCGAGCAGGGGAGGGGCAGAGAGTGAGGGAGAGAGAGAATCCCAAGCAGGCTCTGCACTGCCAGCACAGAGCCCAATGCGGGACTTGATCTCATGAACTATGAGATCATGGCCTGAGCCAAAATCAAGTCAGACACTCCAACCGACTGAGCCACCCAGGTGCCCCAATTGTACTTTTTTAGGTACTGTGAGAGAGACCTCACTCAAAGTAGCATAAATAAAAAGGATAATTATTGCAATAGGAGTATTAGGTCTGGCTCCTTCTAGAAGCTCTAACAATATCAAGTTTTTGCTTCTCCCATGTGGCTAGGGAAGTGATCCCAACCAGTTCCCATGTCATTCTTAGAGTCATGGTCCCAGAGGAAGAGAACATGCCTTTAATGATAGCTCTTGGTGAAAAAAAAAAAAAAGAAAAGAAAAAGAAAAAGAGAAAAAGAAGGCTTAAGGAAGACTCTAATTGGTCCTGCCTTGGTCACAGCCTAAAACCAGAACCAATCATTTGGCTCAGTGGATGAGTCCTTGAATGGACTGTGCCCTGTGCCCATCCCTGGCCAGCAAGGCCAGGTTAGCCCTATCCAAACCACAGGGGGTGAGGGGAGGATCAGGGTAGAGCAAAGGACGCAGCCACAAATGACCAGCAAAGGTCAAGGGCTTAGTAAGTGGTAAAGTTGAGATTTGAACCCAGGTCCTTTGTCTTGATGCCAAGGGTTGGTTCCTTTACAGCACAGCGTTTGTGATCCACAGTACTTAGCCAGTACCAGAGGCGCTGTCATGGCCACATCAGCAGCCATGGCCACCGTTAAATCCATAGGGCACCTTTAACTTTTCAAATTACTTTGACCAACACTTTTTTCCTGTCCCCAGAAAACTGCAGGACCTGTAGATTAATTGTAGATTCCTGTGCAGCTGTGAGAACCAATATGCCCAGTTTTCCCCATGGAGCATCTTGTAAAACCATAGCATCACAACCCAGGATATTGACATTGACACAATCGAAAAGACAGATCGTTTCCACAAGGACCTCACGTGGTGCCCGTTTACAGCCACACACATTCCTTTCCTGTCTCCGCCTCCTCCTTAACCCTGGCAACCGCTGGAGGGCTGGATGTTCTTTCTATAATTTTGTCATTTAAAGCATATCATATCAACGCAGTCATACAGTGCGTAACTTTCAGGGTGATTTCTGGAGATTTGGCACAGTTGATTCGGTATTGGTAGCTTATTTCCTTTTATCACGAGTAGCGTTCCATGGTGTGGACATGCCGCATTTGTTTAACGACTCACCTGTCAAAGGTCGTCTGAGTTGGTCCCAGGTGTGGGCTGTTACAAATAAAGCTCTTCTTAACATCCGCGTGCAGGTTTTTAGGTGAACATACAAGTCTTCATTTCTCTGGGGGCAAATGCTGGGTCATATGGTAGTTGTATGTTTAGTTTTTTAAGAAACTGCCCAGCTGTTTTCCAGAGTAGTTGTGCCCTTTTACATTCCCACCAGCAATGACTGAGTGACCCAGTCTCTCCGCATTGTCACTATTTCTTTTTAATTTAGCCATCCTGAGCATAGTGACATCTCAATGTAAATTTCAATTTGCATTACCTTAATGACTAATGGTGAACATCTCTGTGTGTTTAGTTATCATCTACGTATCCTCCTGGGTGAAATGTCTGGGCGTGTCTTTTGCCCTTTTCCTAATTGGATTGTTTGGATTTTCTACTGTGGAGTTTTGGGAACTCTTTAGATATTCTAAATACTAGTCCTTTGTCAGTTATGTGGTTTGCTCAAATACTTTCCCTCAGTCTGTAGCTTGTTTTTTTATCCACAGGGTGTAATGAAGTATTTTTCAGAATAAAATTTTTTAATTTTCATGAGGCCCAACTTACAAGTTTTTCCTTTTATGGATTATGTTTTTGCAGTCAAGTCTAAGAACTCTGTCTAGCCCTAGAACACAAAGATTTTCCCGGGGTTTTTTTTTTCTGAAAGTTTTATAGTTTTATGCTGTACGTTTAAGTCCATAATTCATTTTGGATTAAGTTTTGTACAATGTGCGAGGTTGGGATCAAGGTTCATTTTTCTGCCAGTGGTTTTATACCGTTTGTTGGAAAAACTACCTTTTCTCTGTTGAATTGCTTTTGCACCTTTGTCAACACTAAGTTAGAGATATGTGTGTGGGTCTATTTCTGAGTTTTCTATTCTGTTCTACTGATCTATGTGTCTATCCCTCCAACAGTATCACACAATCTTGATTGCTGTTGCTATTTAGTCAGTCGCGAAATTGTGTAGACTGATTTCTGACAATTTATTTTTCTTTTAAAAAATTATTTTAGCTTTTCTGGCTCTTCTGTTTTTCTATATAAATTTTAGACTAATCTTGTCTATAACTACAAAGTACCTACCTGAGATTTTGGTAGGAATTGCATTGAACTTACATGTTAATTTGGGGAGAGTCGACGTCTTTACTGTATTGAGTCTTGCATCCACGAACGAAAACACAAACACATAAACAGCACTTTTATAAAGATTAAAAACAAAGTCACACTAAAGCTAAACACACGTATTTGGTAAATACAGTAAAGCCTTGGTCTGTGAGCATAATTCGTTCCAGAAACATGCTTACAATCCAAAGCACTTGTATAGCAAAGCGAATTTCAAGAACCATTGGCTCAGTCGTAATCATGTGACGTTCCATGTCACATACTACTCATATTGCAAGACATTGCTTCTTTACCAAGTTAAAATTTATTAGAAATGTTTGCTCATCTTGCAGAATGCTTGCAGAACAAGTTACTTGCATTCCAAGGTTTTACTGTATATATTTAAAATAAGGGAGCCATGGGACGCCTGGGTGGGTGGCTCAGTTGGTTAAGCATCTGATTCTTGATTTCGGCTCAGGTCATGAGCTCATGGTTTGTGGGTTCCAACCCCGCATCTGGCTCTGTGCTGACAGTGCAGAGCCTGCTTGTGATTCTCTCTCTCCCTCTCTCTCTGCCCCTCCCCTGCTCACGCTCTCTCTCTCTCTCTCTCAAAATAAATAAACATTAAAAAAAATAAAGTAAGGGAACCATGAATACAAGTTTCAGAACACTGATAATCTCAGCAGGAGGAGGCAGGAAAATGGGATGGCAGAAATACGTTACCAGTCCTCTATTTCTTGGTATTGGGTGGTAGGTTCAAGGGTGTTTATTAAATACCTACATTAAGAAAACAGGCATGAACAACACGGATGAACATGGTGTTTATTAAATACCTACATTAAGAAAACAGGCATGAACAACACGGACGAACATATGTCATGAACCATACAGATGTATCCACCTTGTATGGTCCTGAAACATACACAATTTGGGGGATGGGAGAACCTCCTAGGAAAAAAATACACAAAATACAAATATAGAATCATGTATAAAAGTGAATTTTTTAAGAAATAGAAAGCACAAATGAAAATTTAAAAAATATCATGAATAACACAAATATCACAAAATCCAGAAGAATAAGAATACCGTAATATTTTTATTATTAATAGTAACTGACAGCCCACCATATCTCAAGGATGGTGGTACTTTCCCCCCTAGATTTTAACATTTCTGACTGCATCCTCTTTGATTACTTCCTTACTCAATAAGGGTTTTATAAAATCTTTTTTTTCTTTAAAGAAAAATTTTTACCATTTATTTATTTCTGAGAGACGGAGAGAGACAAAGCACGAGCAGGGGAAGGGCAGAGAGAGAGGGAGACACAGAATCCAAAGCAGGTTCCAGGCTCTGAGCTGTCAGTACAAAGCCCAATGCCGGGCTCAAACTCAAGGAGCCATGAGATCATGACCTGAGCCAAAGTAGGACACTTAACCAACTGAGCCACCCAGGTGCCCCATAAAATCCTTTTCTAAAGAGAAGAAAGAAAGATAATTCAGTCTTGCCTCCAGTATCCTCCAGTATGGGTCATCAAAATGTGTTTTGTGCTATTGATGGTTTGGAAAAGTCAGTTTCATGGCTTGTTACTGGTAATGTCACTGGTGCTTTATGCCTAGAAGTCATGCCTGGGTACCTGGCCCAGCTCTGCCCAGTCATCACTGTCACCCCCACCGGCTGGACAGGTACCCATGGAGCAGGGCGATGCTAAAGCCTTCATCTTAGTGCTGTCTCCTTCAGAGTCTTCTCCGTGGGCTTTCAAAGCAGGGCCCACAGGCTCAGTGACAGCCCCCAAGGAGGCTCTGTGGACGGGGTATGGTGCCGACACCACGAGGGCACAGGATCACAGATATCCTGCATCCTGAGTAAAGAACACCTAGCCTTGGAAGGGCCCAGGCAGGAGGGGACCCTGAAGCTTCCCTTTCATTAGCTCCACTGTCCACCCTGTCTGGAACCAAGGCTTGTGGGTAATCCACTCCTCAGGGGTCACTAATAATGTGACTGATGGGTTGCTGCCCATCTCCAGAGCTCCTCTGGAAGGGAAACTACAGCTTGGCCACGTAACCCAGGACACGTGAGAGGCCAGACCAATGGCCTCACCCATGCTCACTACCTGGCTGTAGTTAGTCATTTATCTACAAAAATTTAGCGAGCATCTACTACATGCCAGGCTCTGTGCTAGGCTCTGGGGTGCCACGGGGGACCTGCACTGGGGAGCTCCCCTACAGAGAAGACGGCACATCTCCCTCAGGGTTAAGCGTCCCCAACTTTGACCTTCCCGGGCCCCTGCTCTTACTCCATCAAACCACCATGTGTCTGTTCCACGCACACTGGGCACGTTGGTTCATCTGTTTGTGCGTCCCCAGTGCCCAATGCACTGCTCAGCACAGAGCTGGGGTCAGCATTGGACGGAGCTGGGTGGCCAGGGCTCCCATGGTGGGCAGACTGGAAGGTATGTTCCGGAGCAGAACCGGAACATTCGCGTTGCCTTAGACTCAGACCCAGGCCTGTGGGGCTTCGTCGATGTCTCCCAGGAAGTTGGCCACAATCAAAGTGGATGTCCCTCCCATCCACCCCCAGGACTATGGGGAGTCCCATGCAGGAAACAGGGAGAAGTCTCCTGAGGTGAGGGAGCAAGTAAAGGGAGCAGCGTCATCTGGTCTTTGGGGGCAGACAGTGGTGGACCCTGATCTCTGCTACAGGGCTCAGGGCTCACCTCTCAGCAGTCCCGGGGCCACCCCGAACCCTGCACACGCATGACTTCATTCTCGGTGAGCAGTGGTGGCACCAGCGCGGCCTTGTCTTCTGGGTGAGAGGAGAGAAGGCTGGACACCTCAGAAGTCCACAGTGGCTCAGTGCGGGCTCCCAGCCCTTTGGGTCCCCACAACACCTCTCTGCTCCCCAGGCCTGATCTTGCATTAGAGTGTAAGCTCCCAGAGAGCCAAGGCTGGCCCCCTCCTTCCCACTGATCATCTCGGACTGTTCCCCGGGACATAGTGGTACGAGAGAAAATATTGATCGAAGGGTAGAGGGCAAGATTACACTAAGAAAATAGAATGAACATAAAATCGTGTTGTCAAAGTGACACAGTGCGAGGCTAGCTGCTTTGGTCAAAATAACTTCCCAACCATAAAACATCTGACCTCAAAAATGTGTTTTCCAGTCTTCAGGAGGATGAACACCAGCTGGGTGCTATTTGAAGAGCTCTTGCCTCGGTTGATACTATTATTACTAACTCGCTGCGAAAAGTTCAGTTGCAGACGGGGAGCAGGCGAGAGCCGAACTGGTATGAGATTGTCACAGGTCTTCTGCTCAGATGTCAGAAAGCAGCACATACTCTTCTCTCTTTTAACCTCTATTCGTCGGGTGTCCCGACCGACGCCCCCGACAGCCGTGGTAGCACCGAGCTCATCCCCACCCCGTACGCTACAGTCTTGGTAGAACAAAGGAAAGAGGGTGACTGTGTGTAAGTGTGTGGGTGTGAATGTGAATATGCATGTGTGCGTGTATGTGTGTGAGTCTGTATGTGACATCCCTCTCCCCCCGTCAGGTGCTCAGAACACAAGTTTCACTCGTGTCTCTGGGGAGCCCTGGAGCCATGCCCTCCACTCTGTCATGTACCATTTGTCAGGAGAAGGACCAGTGCCCTACATTCAGTGGAAATGGAATCAAAAGGTGAGCCACAGTGACAGATTTTCTGTTTGGCGGCTTCCCAGCCCTGTCCAGGTGGCCTGGACCCACGGAAACCTCATCTCTGTGTACCCAGCTTTATGGCTCTTTCCAAAATGTCAGGCTCACATTTCCTCACCTTGACATTTTCTTCGCTCTCCTTCTCACATACCTGATCTATAGCTACTCTCTGTCAATAAGCTGTCTACTGCATAAGTCCTGGCCCCCTCTAGTTTGACATAAGATCCAATCTCATCTTGACACGATCCCTAATCGTCTTCAGAATCCCTCATACCCCCCACCCTTCCTCTACCCTTGGACATGCCCTATGACCTCCTCATGGGTCACCTTTATCTGTTATGTGTCAGCCCCACATCTCACTGCATGTTATCCCTCCCAAGGAGAGCTAACATCACTCACCTGCCGCTGTTACCTCCTTTCTTCTTCTGTGTCCATGTGGGCGTATTCCTTTTCCACTCGAAGTAAGCTCTATGAAGACAAGATGTTTGTCTGTTTTCTTCACCAAAATATCCCAAGTGTCAGGCACAAGGTAGGCACTCAATAAATATTATTGAGCACAAATAAATGCACCATATGTTTGAGCAATTGGCCAGTGAATTTGGAGCTACCTCAGTTCATTAGCTTCTGAGGCATTTTCAGAAACCCTAGTAGCTCCAGAAATGATATTACTAAAGCCCCAGGAAAGGAACATTCTATACCTGGTAAACAGCCTCTTCTCATTAAAGAAAAAAAAAAAAAAAAAACCACATCTGTCCTCCCCACCCCCACCCCTGTCGAGAATTCCATCCTTTTTTAGACAAGTCCACCTGGGGGGTAAAAGCAATAAAATGTGCAAGGAGTCCGCACTTTTACTAAGTGTATCTCCAGTTTCCTCAGAGCTATGGTTTGTAATTCTAACTGTGCCTCATAATTCCTGAGAAGTTGGCTTAAGATGTTATTCCTGGACCCTTTTCTCAGAGGGTTGGTTTTAGTAGGTCTGGGATGAAGCCCAGAATCTGCATTTTTAATAATCTCCTGGGACGACTTAGAGGCAAGCGGCTCTCACATCTCATTGTGAGACGCTATAGCATAGAGTTTATTGTAGCAGATTACAGTTCAGCTGAGTGCAGTCAGATAGAACCTGACACATAGGACGTTAAGCGGAGTTGGTTGATAAACCCAAGATGGCAGCATCAGGTGCTCTGCGAGCCACATCTGGGAAAGGACGTATAGCCAATCTGAAAGGACAGACAGACACACAGCCAGGAACACATGCAAAGGCGTGATGTGGCATTCTTGTCAAAGCCAAAGACCAGAATAAACTGAGGAACGATTCTTAAAGGAAATTGATGTCAGTATCTGAAGACTTGTCCTGGGAGGGAGGGTATGGGCTTCAGACGTAGAGGGACTTCTGCGTTGGCAATAGTTTGGGCCATGGGATTATAGCTGTGCATAATGACACCGGATTTGAACACACACACACACACACACACACACATGCACACTTTCTGAGCATGCACCTACATGTCTTTGCCATGTTTACTAATGGACTGAACCATCCACAGCCCTCAAATCGGGTTGTCTTTTTCTCTGAACCTTGTGAGACCTCCAACCAGAGTGCCTGGGTCATAGGAGGTTGGCACCAGGTGGATTCAGGATTTGCTTCTCCCTGCTCAACAAATATTGACTGGAGGCACCTGCCCTGTGCCAAGCAGGGTACTAGGCACTGGAGGATACAGACATGAGCGAATCAGACAAGCTCCCTGCTCTCATGGAGAAGACAGACATTATTAACCAAATAACCACAAAAACAAATGTACAATTACAGTCAGCTGTAACGGGGAGGTCCAGAGTGCTCTGAGGGGGCACCCTGAATGACGGGGATTAAGCTGGGCTTAGAGACACATGGACTGAGGTCTGAGGATAAGTAAGTATTGTTAGGTAACAAAGAATAACACTCCAGGAAGAAGGAACAGCATATACAAAGGTCCTGGTGTGGTGTGGGTTGGGAGTATGGGTGGCCACAGGGAACTAAAGGTAGGCTGGTGTGGCCTGGGCAGTGGTCAAGGTGAAAGGAGGCCCATGGGAAACTGGAGGGTAAGTGGGAAGACCAGGTAGAGCTTTGGAGGTGTGAAAGCGACAATTCCCCGTAAGGCAATAAGGGGCCATTGATTGGTTTTAAAGAGGGGGACACAGACGAGTTGTAACACACTCATATTTCAGAAAGGGGACTCTGGCTTCCTGGGGGAAAGAGACCTAAGGAGACTAGAGGGGATGCAGATAGTCCTGCTGGGAGGTGACTGCCTGGCCCAGAGCCTTCACCATTGGAGATAATGGTGACAACGGCTAATAACGTCTTCTACCAATGAGTACCAGGCCTTCGCCAGCCCCAGAGTCCTCGGGCTGTGCTGCAGGGCCTGGGGGTTCTGGAAAGTCTGCTCTGCTTGTTGGCCCAGCCAAGGACAAAATAGACACTGGACGTTGCAAGAAGTCCCTGCTTTCTCCTCCCTAGAGCCGTCTCCTCTTTGGCTTATAGCTCAGGCATTTTGCAGAATGGTGAGGGGGTGGAGAAGGGTGAAGAAGGGAGGCAAGTTCTTTAATTTTTGGGCCATTTTCCCATTTTTTTTGTGGGAAAGTCCCCTGCACTTATCTGCACAGATTGTCAGATTGTCTGGCAGAAACCCCAGCTGGGGCCCTTTGGGGAGAAGAAATGCATGATTCAGCCAGTGGGGTGGAGCCAGAAAGGTCTGCGATTGATGAGGGAGGCTGGGGGTGAGGGGTGAGGAGCGAGGGGCATGGGTTCCTTCAGGCAAGAGCGCTGTGGGGAACAGGACGGAGACGGTGAGGACGTCGGAAGGAAGCCAGCCAATGCCCCAGGTAGAAGGCAGGGCCCCAGGCACCCCTTCTTGGAGGCAAAGCTGCTTCACCCAGAAACCCAAGAAATAAGATAGGACTGATTGAGCGACTGATTCAGCAGTGGGGTTGCTCTTGGTCCAGGCCCAACCTGGAAATTACAGCCGTGGCTTGCAGCTTCCGGGACAGCTACTGGAATCAGGGGCCTGCTGGTGGCTGTGGTCAACAGCCACAGGGCCTTGCCTCGCCTTCCTGGGCCATGGTCGTCGACTGGGGGAGGGGCTCTCGCTCCTGACCCAGCCTGGAGAGCGGCCACCAGGAGGGCCCTGCCAGGGTTGCCCGGCAGCACAGATGTCAGAGAAGAGGCCCCTGCGAAGATCAGCCCAGCCTCGCCTGGGCCTTTGGGATGAGGACGGTGATTTCTGTCTCCATTCACAGCGGTCCTGAGGACCCAGGTTTGTGCAGGCGCCATCCTAGTACAAAGACTGCCAGTGATAGGGGTGCCTGGGTGGCTCAGTCGGTTGAGCGTCCGACTTCGGCTCAGGTCATGATCTCACAGTCAGTGGGTTCCAGCCCTGCGTCGGGCTCTGTGCTGACAGCTCAGAGCCTGTAGCCTGCTTCAGATTCTGTGTCTCCCTTTCTCTCTCTCTGCCGCTCCGCTGCTCATGATGTGTCTCTCTCTGTCTCTCAAAAATAAATAAATATTAAAGACTGCCAGTGGCTTTCATACCCTAGCTGTGCCACTGCTGTGTGGCTTGGGGAAATTCACTTCCCCTCTCTGAGCCTCGGTTTCCCAGCCTGGGAATAGAGACAATGGTATCTTCTCTGGCTGACAAGACTGTGGTGATGGCCAAAGTTCAACACTTGGAAGAAAAATGAGATGAGAATGAATTTAATGATGGTGATGACATCCCATCTGCCTTCCCCTTGTGAGGAAAGGAACCGTAACCCATTTCAGAGATGAGAAAGTGGAGGCCCAGGGAGGTCAAGTATCCAACTGAGATCAGGTTGGAGGGTGAGTGGCCGAGCTCGCATTCCAGGTCGTTCGCCCCGGGTCGGTGGTCATATCCACCTATCCTCACCGCCCCACAGCTGCCTGTGGGTTCCTCAGGAGCTATTTGCATTTAAAGAGGTTTTAAAAAAATTAGCCTTGAGGGGCGCCTGTGTGGCTCGGGTCATGATCTCACTGCTTGTGTGTTCGAGCCCCGCATCAGGCTCTGTGCTAGAGCCTGCTTCAGACTCTGTGTCTCCCTCTCTCTCTCTCTGCCTCTCTCTCTCTCTCTCTTTCTCTCAAAAATAAATAAACATTAAAAAAAATTTTTTTTAAGATGTCAGCCTTGAACTTCAGAACCAGAGACAACAGTTGCCTTGTTAATTTTCAGATTTAGAAGAAAGATTGCAAGGATCAGCTCACAGAAAACTCTCCAAAACTCCAAGCAAATAAAGTATCTGGAGATTTGTCCCCCAAATCCTTGAAACAGGAGCAGCAAGGTTAGAGCTGGGTGGGTTTTTTTGTTTTTGTTTTTTCAGAGCTTACCAGGTAGCAGAACTTTAGTGATGAGGTATTTCCCCCTCCCCCATTTTACAGAGAAGGATTGTGGGTCCAGAGAAGGGAGGGACCCCCATGGTGTCTCACTCGTCTGGTTAGAAGCAGAGCTAGGATGAGAGCTTGGGTCTCCCTTACTTATTCTCCACATGATAGTCTTTTCAAAATAGGAGCTGCCTGTGGATTCATGGCAAGTGACCGGGAGATCTCAGGAAGTGACAGGTGACAGTTTCAAGGAGCTCTTCGCCAAGTCGCAGGGGACCTTGCCCCTGCTAAGGAGCTAAGGGCTGCATAGATGGAGGTTCAAGGCCCAGGCTTACCTCTAGGGGGTCCCATCAAGTATCCATCTTCATCCCTCAAGCTCCTCTTGGATGATCCTTCATCTCCCGGGCGCCATCTTTGTGCTCTAGCCTGGAGGGCTCCTCCCCACCAGCGGCCACATCCACCCACCTCTCCCCATCTCCTGCCTCACTCTCCCCCACTGCTGCCACCCTTTCCACGTATCCAATTTTTACTCTTAAGAGACTCGCTCTGCCCACTCCATGAAGCTTACCCCAGGTTCTCCAGCCCTTTCTTCCTTCTCTGAATCAGGATAATAATCATTTCTACAATATCCAACAATTATGAGGTTTACTACACACCGAGTGCTATGCTAAGAAATCACCTCAGATAAGTCCTCGGTGCATTATGGCTCATTTGTATCCTCATTTTGAAGGGAAAGAGGATATAGGCATCTGGAGAGTTGAAGGAACTTGTTCAAGGTTACATGGCTTGTCAGTGAAAGAGCTTGGCCACAAGCCCAGGGCCTCCCTGTCACCATTGGGCCACTCTCAAGGGAAGAACAGGTAAATGCCTGCTCATTTCAATCTCACTGGTGAACAGGCAGAGCTGGCTCTCAGAAAAGACCATCCTTACTTGCCTCACCTTCCAGAGAAGGACTCTGTGCTGCCGAGAAACAGGCAGACTTAAGTCAGCCGGTCTTCCCCTCCCCCCACTAGATAGTTCTCTGCATTCCTGGAACACAAGATCTCTTCTTGTAGTAGCGAAGTAAGTGGGCTCTTTCCATCCAGCGCGGTAAAAGGGTCTCTGGTCAGCTGTCTGCGGAATCTCCTCTTGTCTTTCCTCCCTTCTTGACTTCCTGCTCTCTGATCCCCTCCGAGCAGTTCCAAGGACCTCGTCCTGCTGTCTTTGCAAATCGCCAGCTCGTCACTGCCTGTGGCTGAGGATCCCCGCTTCTGTCTGTAAGTCTGGGACAGGCTCATGCCTGCTACATAGAGGACGGGGCCTCCCCCAGCTCCCTGAGCATTTCCTCGGAAGCGATGAGATCAGCGCCTCACCATCATACTTCCCTACTGACCACCCCAGGCTGCTCTGAGACAGCCCCTAAGTGTTGAGGGTGCTGGTGGCCTCAAGGATGTGTTCCCCAAGAGCTTAGATCGGGGAGGTTATAAGCAAAGTTACCCTCAGAGACGGAATGGCTCCCATGTCAGCAAGACTGAGCCACATTCTCATGGCAAAGTCTAAAGAAAGACTGTGTAGGTCAGATGGAGGAGGGGCTGGCCAATGAGTGGAGAAAGGTGACGTGTCCAGACCAATCCTGTCAGTGCCTGGAAATACAGGGAGAGGCGGCCCTGGCCTTTGGACTGGCAGCACTTTTGTGTGCAGGACAAATTCATTCATTCAGTCTCCAGTCATTCATATTTTCATCGAACACACCTGTGCCAATATTGCTCTAGGGTCTGGGATTCATTGGCGAACAGAACACGAGTTCCATTTATCACCATGCATAACTTTAGTTTTAACTGTGTGTTTAGCTGGTTATGTCTCCACAGTTAGACTGTAAGCTCTGTTCTGTTCAGTGCTGTGTCCCCAGTGCTCTCCATGGCACTTGATAAATGCGTATTGGTTGAATGCAAGACACCTCATCCCCGATGAGACAAGAAATGCAGGAAGTTGTATCAACACCCAGTGAGGATTCCAACCTCACTGGCAAGGCCATCCAGGTGTCAGAGGGATGGTCCCCCTGTCCTCACTTGTGAGCGCTCTGGGCCACTTCCTGCTGGAAATCAGAGTCCCCCTTTGGGAAAGGAGTGTGGGTGGGCACACTGACATGAGTACTTAGTTCTACTTAAAAGTTAACGATGTACTATTTAGGTGTATTTGTGAAGTGTGTATATTTTATTCATGGGAACCTGTCCCTCCCCACGAAGGTGAAGTCTCTGGGTGAAGCCAATAGTGGGGGTGTCTGGGGTGCCTGGCCAAAAGTCAATGAGATGAGCACCCCCTTGAGGCCTTGAAGAGATGGCCAGCCTGGCATCCCCAGAAGCTACCCTCAGGGCCCGCCTGGGAGACCTCCTTTCCACTTGAAAGTCCCTATCAAGGTGCCCCAGTGCTGAAGTATCATTGAATCTGTGCCTAAGGGCTGCTTCCCATCCTGTGTCACTGCCACAGAGCTGGAGGCCACGTGGGCAAAGAGGTCTCTGGGGGATCCCCTGAGCCCTCGCTTTATTTTTATTTATTATGACATATGTCACATAAAGAGATATGCGCTTAGTTTATACAATCATAAAAATGAACACCGTGTACACGTCATACAAATTAAGAAAAGAAACATTACCAAGGCTTTAGAACTGCCCACCCCCATTTCCTGTAATACCCACCCCCACCGCGACACACAAACTAGAGGCAATCACGTCTCGATGTGGGGTTAACCAGTCTTTACTTTTGAAAATGTTTTATCACCTAATATGTATTTTTATTATTGAGTTATAATTCACATATCATAAAGGTTCCCTGTTTAGAGTTAACAATACAGTCAATTTAGTATATTTACATGGTTGTGCAAGAGTCGTGACTGTCTAATGGCGGAACATTTTTATCACCCCCAAAAGAAACCCTGTACCAGTTAGCAGTCACCCCCCATTCCTCCCTCCCCATAGCTCCTAGAAACCACTACTCTACTTTCTTTCTCTATAGATTTTTCTATTCTGGATATCTTACAAAGATGGAATAGCTCAATTAAGTGGTGTCTTATGCCTGGCTTTTTTCACTCAGCATAATGTTTTCAAGGCTTATCCATGTTGTAGCATGGATCGGTTCTTCACTTCTTTTTGTGGGCGACTACTTCTCCATTGTATGGATATATCACATTTTGTTTATCTGTCCATCAGGTGGTGATGAATATGTGTGTTATTTCTTCTTTATGGCTATTGTGAATAACGCTGTCATGAACATGTGTGCACACATTTTTATGTGTTTTCAGTTCTCTTTGATACACACCTTGGAGTGGGACTTCTGGGTCATGTGGTAACCCTATGTTTAGTCATTTGAGGAACTGCCAAACTGCCTTTCGAAGTGTCTGCAGCATTGTTCCACCAACAATGTCTGTGTTTCATTCTTTCTACATCTCCTCTCACACTTTGTCTTTTTCATTACAGCCATCCTGGTGGGGGTGAAGTCGTATCTCATTATGACTTTGATGTGCATGCCCTTAGTAACTAATGACATTGGGCACCTTTTCATGGACTTATTGGCCATGTGTGTATCTTCTTTGGAGAGATATCTACTTGAATCGCATGCTCATTCTTTTAATCGGGCGATATGTATTTTTAAAGAATGAATTTCCACATGTAAAAGAATAAAGTTGTATTTCTGTCCCACACCATTTGCAGAAATTAACTCAAAATGGATCAGAGACCTAAATAAGAGCTAAAACAATAAAACTCTTAGAAGGAAACCTGTGTAGATCTTTATGACTTTGGAATGACCTAGAAAATGATTTCCTAGCCATGACACCAAAAGAAAAGGCAACAAAAGGAAGAATAGAGAAACTGAGCATAATCAAGATTAAAACTTTTTGTGCTTCTGAAGACATCATCAAGAAAGTGCAAAGGCAAACTACACGTGGGAGAAAACTTTTGCAAATCATGTATTTGACAAAGAACTTGTATCTAGAAGATATAAAGAGCTATTACAATCAATAATAAAAAGACAGATAACAATTAAAAACAGGCCAAGGATCTGAATCTTCTATTGATAGACATTTGAGTTGTTTCCAATTTGGGGCTCTTATAAAGAGTTCTGCCTAGAAAATGCTTTTTAAAATTTTATTTTAGAGAGACAGTGAGAGAGAGAGAGAGAGAGAGCACAAGTGGGTTGAGAAGGGCAGAGGGAGAGAGGGAGAACCTTAAGCAGGCTCCATGCCCAGCGCTGAGCCCGACGCTGGGCTTGGTCCTATTCTGGGATCATTACCTGAGCTAAAATCAAAAGTCAGATGTTCAACAGACTGAGCTCAGTGCCCCACTGCCTAGAACATTCTTTAAAGTGTTTCCTGATGAACAAGTGCAGAAATTGTCTTTATTTCACAGTGGAATTCGAATTACAGGGTTTCCACACGTTCAACCCTAGGTAATGGTAAACATTTTTCCACATAGTTTCATCAGCTTAAATGCCCACCCACAGTGGGAGAGGGTTTCATGACTCTATATCCTTATCAATACTTGGTGTTGTCAGACTTTTTAATTTTTGCCTATCTTGTGAATGTATAATTGTATCTCCCTGATGACTGTTGGGATTGAGCTTCTTTTCCTACAGTTATACACCATTTATGTTTCTCCATCTATGACATCCCTGTTCACATTTTTTTGCCCATTTTTCAATCATTTGTCATTTTCTTCTTGATTCGTATTTATGAATTCTGGAAGCTATTCAATAACCTTGTTAGTTTTACTTGTTGCCATTATCTTCTGCTAGTTTGTGGTTTGTCTTCTTACTCCCTTTACGGTGTCTTTCCATGACCAAAAATTCTTAATTTTAATGTAGTTAAATTTATCAATCTTTGTCTTTATGGTTTGTACTCATTGTGTCTTAAGAAATCTTGTTCTACTCTGAGGTCGTAAAGATATCCTTTTATATTATCTTCCAATAGTTTTATAGCTTTTCATTTTACTTTAAGCCTTTATTCCATCTGGAGTTGATTTTTGTGTGTTGTGTAAGTGGGGGGGATTCGATTTCACTTTTTTCCATATGGATAACCAATTGTCCCAGTACCACAGACCTGCAATGTCTGGTCTGTCATAAATCAAGTTTCTGCATATGTGAGGGCTTGTTTCTGGGCCCCCTATTCTGTTTCGTCCTTATGCTAATATCACATTGTCTTAATCATCATATCGTTATGATAAATCCTGATATCTGGCAAGGTGAGTCCACCATCTGGTTTGTTGGGGCTTTTAAAATCAGAGTGTCTTAGCTAGTCTTGACTTTTTTGCTCTTTCCATAAATCTGAGGGTTGGCTTGTTCAATTCTAAAAAAAAAATACTTTTGGGATTTGAATTGGAATTATATTGAATTTTCATACCAGCTTAAAAGACCTGACATCATGAAATCATGATTCAGTGTTGTTTCTTTTGTAGCTAATGCTGTTTGTGTCCTGTTTAAGAAACTGTTGCCTATTTCAAGGTCATGAAAATGTTCTCTAGTGTTTTCTTCTATAATTTTGTCATTATTTTAAAACGTTTTTGCTCTTCACATTTAGATCTGCAATCCGTCTGGATTTGGTTTTTTCATTTCAGCTAGTGGGCCAAATAGATTTTTTTTACATGTGAATAGCCAATCAATCTACTACCATTTCTGAAAAAACAATCCATTCTTATACTACATTAGAGTGTCTCTTTTATCATAAATCAGGTGACAGAATATGTGTGGACCAGTTAATAGATTCTAATCTGTTTCATTATTCTGTTTGCATATGAAATATGCTGTTTAAACCATGATAGCTTTATGACAGGTCTTGTTAGCAGGTAGTGAAAATCTTCCAGCTTAGTTTTTCTTGAAGACTGTTTTAAATATTTTACATTTTTTAGCTTTTCATATGGATTTTAGAATTAACTTGTTTATGCTTACCAAATACACACACACAGAGATTTTGATTGGAATTACATTGTGTTTATAGATTAAAAATTGACAGTTTTACAAGATTAAATTTTTCAATCCATAAACATGGTATATTCCTCCCCCTTTTTAGGAGGAATATATCCATTGAAAAACTTGTTTAATATTTATTTATTTTTGAAGGAGAGAGAGACAAAGCATGAGTGGGGAAGGGTCAGAGGGAGAGTGAGACATTATCTGCAGCAGGCTCCAGGCTCTGAGCTGTCAGCACA
>CM053560.1:103601106-103613970 GCA_028646485.1 Cryptoprocta ferox | reverse complement strand
ATTTCATTCTTTCTCATTGCCATGTAGTATTCCATTGTATATATAAACCACATCTTCTTGATCCATTCATCAGTTGATGGACATTTAGGCTCTTTCCATGATTTGGCTATTGGTGTAAGTGCTGCTATGAACACTGGGGTACATGTGCCCCTATGCATCAGCACTCCTGTATCCCTTGGGTAAATCCTCAGCAGTGCTATTGCTGGGTCATAGGGGAGTTCTATTGTTAATTTTTTGAGTAACCTCCACACTGTTTTACAGAGCGGCCATACCAGTTTACATTCCCAGCAACAGTGTAGGAGGGTGCCCATTTCTCCACATTCTCGCCAGCATCTACAGTCTCCTGATTTGTTCATTTTAGCCACTCTGACCGGCGTGAGGTGGTATCTCAGTGTGGTTTTGATTTGTATTTCCCTGATGTTGAGTGACGCTGAGCATCGTTTCATGTGTCTGTTGGCCATCTGGATGTCCTCTTTGGAGAAAGTGTCTAGAATATATCCTTTTTTAAAAAGATATTTTAAATAATCTCTACACCCAACGTAGGTGATACTTTCATTACTGTTCAGCTATAAGTATTTTCGTTTCTCTTGTGCTTGCTTTATTGACCTATGAGTTATTGAGTAGTATGGTATATTTAAATTAAAATTCAATGTGTGAGGTTTTTTCCTCAAAATCTTTTGGTTATTTGTTTCCAACTCCATTGCATTATGTTTAGAGAATATGACTTGTATGATACCAATTCTTTGAAACTTTTTGAGATGAGTTTTGCAACCTGCTGTAAAATTATCATAGGGGCACTTGGGTGGCTCAATTGGTTAAGTACCTGACTCTTGATTTCGGCTCAGGTCATGATCTCACAATTTGTGAGTCTGAACTCCTCATGGGGTTCTCTGCTGTGCACAGAGCGTGCTTGGGATTCTCTCTCTCCCTCTCTTTCTCTGCCCCTCCCCCCTCAAAATAAATATTTTTTAAAAAGTTATCATAAATGTTTCCTATGTGTGCCTGACAGTTCCTGCATTCTCTAATTGTTGGATATAATATTCTATATATGCCCCTTAGATCCAAATTTGCATATTGTGCTATTACAGGTTTTTTAAACATTTTATTACTCTACAGACACTAGAAAAAGTATGTTAAAAATCTTTCATATAAGGTCTATTTGTCTACTTTTTCACTGTAGATCTATGAATTTCGCTCTCAGCTGGTGAGGATAGGTTATGACATCAAACAAATTTAGAAGTTCATATTAGTAAATTTCTCTACTTATCATAATACTGTCCCTCTTTAATTGTAAAATACTTTTGATCATAAAATTCATTTTTGTTTTTTATTAATATAAACAATCCAGATTTGTTTTGATTAGTATTTGCCCAGCACATCTTTTTCCATACTGAGACTTTCGATCTTCTGTTGTTCCTTGTTTAAAAAAAATTTTTTAATGTTTATTTTATTTTTGAGAGAGATAGAAACAGAGCATGAGCAGGGGAAGGGGCAGAGAGAGAGGGAGACACAGAATCCGAAGCAGGCTCCAGGCTCTGAGCTGTCAGCACAGAGCCTGATGCAGGACTCAAAATCACAAACTGAGAGATTATGACCTGAGCTGAAGTCTGATGATTAACCTATGCTTAACTGACTGAGCCACCCAGGCGCTCCTATTGTTTTTTGTTTTTAATACGACTGTAGTAAACCGCTTATCACTGACATTTTCCTTTTTAACCCAATCTGACAACTTTTGTCTTTTAACTTGAGTTTTGTCTATTTACCCTTATCGTGTTTCCTGATGTATTTGAATTTACTCCTAATATTTCATTATGTACTATTTCTTTTTCTGGCTTTTTCTGTCTCCTTTTCCACCAATTTCTTTTGGCCTTCTTTCTCATGTATTGGGGTTTTCCTCTTTCCCTTTACTTTATTAGAAGATGTATGTTTTAAAATTTTGCTTAAATGTTTATTTATTTTTGAGAGAGGGAGAGAGAGGGAGAACATGAGCAGGGGAGGGGCAGAGAGATAGGGAGACACAGAATCCAAAGCAGGCTCCAGGATCTGAGCCTGAGCTGTCAGCACAGAGCCCAACGTGGGGCTGGAACTCTCGAACCACGAGATCATGACCAGAGCAGAAGTTGGACACTTAACTGACTGAGCCACCCAGGTGCCCCAGAAGTTGTATGTTCTTTGTTTGTTTAGTGACTGTCCTACTTATCTTGAAATGTGGATTGAGCTTTTAACACATGCTGAAGATATTATCTACCTTTCTACCAGGTAATATGAAGATCTTAGATTTCTATAATTCCAACTATCTCTTCCCAATTCATTTGGTATCATTGTCCAGTACTCCAGTTTTGCCTTGTTTCTTCCATGATATAAATTAGTCAATAGTATTGGTATTTTATGCAGACAATTATTTTCTATTTGTCTGCATCTTTACAAATACCTTCGCCAATCATGACCTCTTGCACATTAAATCTTCTATCTGGGACTGTTTTCCTTCCTTCCTGAAGTACATACTTTACAATTTCCTTTAGTGAAGATTTTTGGTGATAAACTCAGTGTTTATTTATTGGAAAATGTCTTATTTTATCCTAATTCTTGATGGATAGTTTCTCTAGGTATAGAATTCTATACTGGTGGTTATTTTCTCTCAACTCATTAGTTTTTTGTTAAGACATCAGTTACCAATCGAATTGTCTTTTTTCTCTAGCTGCTTTGACAATATTTATTGCATGTCTAGGTGTGTGTGTGTGTGTGTGTACTCTTGGAATTTGTTAGGTTTTCTGGATATATGGATTAGAAGCTTTCAATAATTTTGGGAAATTATTATTTATTTCTAATTTTTATTTTAGAGAAAGAGAGAGAGCACAGAGTGAGGGAGAGGGGCAAAAGAAGAGAGAGAGAGTATCAAACAGGCTCCATGCTCAGCCCAGAGCCCAACATGGGGCTCAATCTCATGGCCCTGGGATCGTGACCTGAGCCAAAACTGAGAGTTGAAAATGAGCCACCCAAGAGCCCCCTGGGAAATTATTAGTATTTATTTCTTAAAACATCTCTTCTCCATTTTCTCTTTACCTCTTTCTGGAAAGTAATTCAAAATGTATTTAAAAATTTCACTGTATCTTCCATGTATCTTAACACCTCCCTCACTTTCATGTCTTCTAGCTCTTTGTGTCCACATTTGGCTAGTCCTTTGAAAATATTTTCCAATTTACACATTTTCCGCTCAGTGTCCAATCTGCTCATTAACCAGCTCATTTGGGTTTTTAGTTTTAGCTCTTATATTTTTCAATTCTCAGTCTACTTGATTCTATTTCAAACCTGCTCATTCCTTGCTCATATTTATAAGGTATTTTTTATTTCTTTCAATGTGTGAAATCTAGCTTTTCCATCTGCTCCCTCCAGAATATGAAGTCCTTGTGGATCTGCTGTGTGTGATTTCTCGTGACCCTTCCTTTTGATATCTTATTTCCTTGTGTATTTTGTTTCATTTTGTTTTTACTGCAAGTTGTTCCTTTTCTTTGGAGGTTTATTTGTGGAATTCTTTGAGGGTTGGATTTAAGTTTAGTCCCTCCAGAAATTAATTATATTTGTTTCTTTCAGTGTAGGACCAGTTAAAATTAAATTCTCCGTTCAAGGTTTTTGGGCCACACTGAGAAGGAACCTGAACTGGAAACTCACACGAACGTCACCTTATAGTTTTAAATTTTCAGAGTTATTTTTAGATTTTGTAAAGACTAGTTTCTCTGCTTTACCATCCTTGCAGATCCATTTCTTATTTGCTTCCACTGAAGACAAAGCTTTTTAGGGATGTCTTAGCTTTATGCAAAGAGCTCTCCTGTGAGATTTTCTACCTTGGGGGACCCTTAAGCCTCCTGTTCTGTTCCCTACTTCTGAAAACTATAAAATAGAAGCTCAAGATCCTCCAATTTTTAAAAGTGTTCATTTATTTTTGAGAAAGAGAGAGAGAGTTGGGGGAGGGGCATAGAGGGCAGGGGAGGGGCAGAGAGAGAAGGGGACAAAGGATCTGAAGCAGGCTCCGTGCTGACAACAGAGAGCATGAGCATGCAGGGCTCAAACTCATGAACAGTGAGATCATGACCTGAGCTGAAGTCGGATGCTTAACTGACTGAGCCATCCAGGTGCCCCAAGGTCCCCCAATTTTG
This sequence comes from Cryptoprocta ferox, assembly GCA_028646485.1. NCBI lineage: Eukaryota > Metazoa > Chordata > Mammalia > Carnivora > Eupleridae > Cryptoprocta > Cryptoprocta ferox. The sequence continues at coordinate 103,609,816 of CM053560.1, read as the reverse complement.
ACAGAAACCCACAATTCAAAAGAGAGCTTTGGTTCTCCCAATTCAAGGGTTTTGGGTTTCACCTCATATGTGATTCCTTACCTTTATGCCAGCCCGGCAGTGTGCAGTTGAAAATATTTTCTCCTTTCACAACACTGTGCACCTTTTCATTTGGTAGAGTCATTCATGGGCTGTCATCATGGAGGAAAAAGAAGTCTCTGTCACTTCACAAAAGGAGCCTAATGCCTAGAGAGAAGCCAGCTCTCTGCCACACAGACACTGGTATTGTCAGGGCAGGTAAATGACTCTGCTGGGAGTGATGCTCATGGAAGGATCCCTGGGGCCAGGCTGACCTGGTGGATTGCTCTGCCATGGCTGCTGTGGGAGGTGTGGCTGGAAGAAGTCTCTGATTTACGGTCATGGCAATCAAGTGTCCCCAGCACCCTTCTATCCTTCTCTTCTATCCTCCATCTTTCCCTACCATACTTGTGTCCCGCTGTGCACGCCATTACCGTCCACTTCATAAGAGGATGATGTGGAACATGAGAGAAGGCTAAGGTCCGTCTAGCTGGAGATGGAATCACGAACTTCTTCCCATTCATGGCCCACCCCAGAAAATGCTCTTTGCCCATTCTACCACCAACCACTGGCACTTGCCGGGTTTCGGCTGGGCTCCCTTGCCTCCCTGCCTCCCTGGCAGCAGCCACCTAATGTTGAGCCTCTGGTCCTCTGATATAAGCCAGATATTGGCCTGGGTTCCCAGGGAGGAAATACCAGCCTTGGGGAGTGAAGTGTCACCTTTGGCTGCTGAACACTCCACTGCATTTTCTTTCTGGTCTCTGTTCCAGAAAAAGCAAGTAGAAGAAAGGTGAGCATGTGGCTCATTACCTTGATCTTCTTGAGAGCTCATAACTTATTTACTGAATGCTCTCTCTTGACATTAGGCCCATACACTCTTGCCTGCACTAACTCATGTAATTTTCAAGCAACCCTGGAGTTGAGAGAGGTCAACCTTCTTATCAAAGGTCCCTTCTTGGTAAATGGTACTGGGATGCAAACTGGGTCAAACTGTCTGATTCCAGAGATCATGATCCCGACCCTCCCCCTCCAATGTATAACCTGAAGTGATCTTTCGGATAATCTGATACAACCCTTTCATTTTGCAGAAGAGGAAACTGAGACTCCGGGAAGTAAAGCAATTGGCCCAAGGGCACACAGATTTCCTCTGACGAAGTATTCCTCCAATAAGTGAAAGCAGAACATGGGTGCTTTCATTGATAAAAAAGAATCTGGTGTTCCTTTAGGGAGAAGGGAGAACACAGGTCAGGAGAGAGTCCCACAGCATTGCCCCATGTGAAACTCTGACCCCAGCCAGACTCCAGACCCAGAATCAAGAGAGCCCGGCACCAGGATCTCTCCTTCACATCTTCGACACACCAAGTTGGAGGAGGAGGCAAATTCTCTGCCTCCTTCTCTGGGTACTTCCCCAGCAGCCAGCCCGGCTGCCTGCCTGCCGCCTACCCACAGGGCTGTGGTCAGGCCAGCCCAGGATGTATTAGATGCTGTTGGATTTCCATCTTCCCGTCCAGCCTTGGAAAGCCCACTCCCAGATCTTTGCAGATTTGGAGAGAACTGCAACGTTGGCTCTCCTTTCTGACATCCTGTGGAGCACCAAGCCTGGAATAAGAAACAGAGCCACCAGGCTATGGCACAGTCTCATTTAAAATGAGAGCCCTGGTGGAGGAAAAGTCAAGCTGCCCAAATGCACAAAGTAAGTCAACCTCCAAAGACAGACAAAGGGGCAAGATACCTTTTCTTCTTACCGGGCTTTGTTAATATTGCTGTTGTTTCACATTATTTTGTTCCTGGAAGAAAATATCTGAAGAAGCCAGTCTCTGCCTAGAGGGGTATGTAGCGTAGACCAGAATGATGGGTGTAGTGTGTATATGGGGGTTGGGGGAGGGCAGGTGGGGACCAGTGGGTGCACTGGTGATTCCATGGGGTAGGGGGTCTTATGAGACACAGTGTTTAAAAACAATATTTTCCGGAAGAGCTGGAGGTACCCTCCCCAGACCACCTAACCCAACACCCTTGTTCTACAAATGAAGAAACTGGGGCTCACTGTGGGGAAGGGATCAGCTTGGGATCACACCACCAGTGAGTGGCAGCCACAGTTTAGGAGCCAGAAAGGGACAGTGTTGGTTTCTTTGAAGTCTGTCACTTATTAGCCAGGAACCCCTGGGGGAACCTCCTCTCCAGTGTGGAATACAGGGGTCATCAGCCCCAACTGTCATCGGGGAGGGTACAGGAGATATTTAGATGTGCTGTTTTAAGACATTTCCCAGAGTCTTTTACAATCCACACCCCACCTCCAGTGGTTCATCCCTTGGTTTGTCCTTGGCAATGACTGCTTATGGCACAGCATCTGTCACATTGTACAGAACCCATCTCATGTCTGTCTCCTCCATCTGACTGTGAGCATATAAAAGCCATCTTCACAGTGCCGGGACCACACACATAGTAGGCGCTCCATAAATGTTTGTTGAATGAATGAACAAATGAGTGGATGGAAGCGTGTGTGTTTAGCTGGATGAATGAATAAACTAACCGGTATTTTCCCAATGAACAAGAATTCAGTTCAGTGTTGTAGAAAGTTCCCAGCATCTAGAAACAAAAGGTGGGTGGTTAAATCTAGGTTTACTCCTTACCAGTCATATGACCTTCTGCAAGTCACTCAACCCATGCCTGGCACTTGGCAACAGCTGGACTCACCAAGTGCCAGTCCCTGTGTTAAATGTTCACCTCACATTGACTCTTTCAAAACTCATAAAAAACTGATGAATTAAGCATTGTTATTCCTATTTTACAGATGAAGAAACAAAGGTGCAATCAGGTTAAGAAATAGTGACCTTTATAAGGCTTGAAATTAAGGTCCAGTGGGGCACCTGGGTGGCTCAGTGGGTTAAGCATCCAACTTCGGCTCAGGTCATGATCTTGCGGTTTGTGAGTTCAAGCCCCGCATCAGGCTCTGTGCTGACCGCTGAGAGCCTGCAGCCTGCTTTGGATTCTGTGTCTCCCTCGCTGTCTGCCCTTCCCCTGCTCACACTCTGTCTCTCTTTCTCTCTCTCAAAAATAAATAAACATTAAAAAAATTTTTTAAAAAGAAATTAAGGTCCAATGTTATGTGCTGCTTAATGTCTGGTGAAATTGAGGGGGTCCCAAATGCCCTAATGGCCAGCTCCCCTCTCCCCTTTGCTCTCATGGAGGAGCTTCTCTAGCCAACTCTTCTAATCGGATGGGCCAAGTGCAATTCTTACTTATCCCTGAATAGTAAGTTTCAGTTCCCCACCAGACCACAGATTTATACAAACTAGCCAGTCACAACCTCCTGCAGGAACCAGGTGGTGCTATTCCCTCTTGATGCTACAAAACCTGCCTCCCTCAGCCCCCAGTTGTTCACCCTGTTCTCAGGTGAGACCCCATGTGGTCCTGCATGGTGATGGTGTCCTCATCCCTAGGCTGTGAGTAGGGATAACTAACAAACTATCATTGGTCTCATCTGTCTAGTGTGTGTTCAGCCATCCTCATAACCCTAGGGTGGCAATCTCCCCGTCACCAATGGGGTGAAGAAGTCATCAAAACAGAGACTTGCCCAAAGTCACACAGCTAGTGTGCTATGAAGTAGGGACTTGAACCCTAGCATCTGATTCCAGAGCCTTCAGCCTTTACTTTTGTGTCAAATTGCTCACAGTAAGCATTCAATAATTACTATCTCATTAGTTTGTAAGCATCATAAGGTCAAGGGCAGTGTCTGGTTCAGAACTGCATCCCCAGAGTCTCGCATGGCACCAGGAGTATTAAGGGAGGTTCAATAGTTTTATAAGTGAGTAAGCAGATGAACAAACCTCACCTTTCTGAACATCAGTTTCCTCATCTAACATATTAGAATAGTCATCTCCATTTACCTCGCTAGAGATAGTTAATCAAAGAGGGTAAAATCTGTAGCTTTGTAATCGGACAACTTGAGTTTAAATCCCAGTTTTCCTGATCACGTAACCTTGAACAAGCTCCTTAACACTCTGTGATTCAGTTTTGCTATTATCAGATGAGGATAATCATAGAACCTACCTCGCTGAGTTCTCATAAAGTCTAAATGAGTTCGCATATATGAGCAGTCAGTAATGTTAGCTATTACTATTAATTTATGGGGCTATTGTGAAGAACATGTTAAGATGTGTATGTAAAGACCCAAGGAGAACTGTGGAATGGGTGGCTTATCTTTGGTAATGTCCCAGTCCCTTATGATGAACACTACCTAGCAACCATTCTGCTTCTTCCTTCTTCTTTCCTAATAGAACCCCAGTCGAGGAATTGGCCTTTCCCACACATGACTCAAGGTAAGATGGCCCCATTCCCAGCTAGAAACAGATCATGGCTAGTCTAGTCCATTGTGATAATTTTATTTCCTTTGCCTGTGATTGATATAGGAGAGGGCAAAGAAAGCTGAGGAGAGATGAGGGGAGGTGTGCTAGAGTCTTCCTGTTTTGCCTCTGGATGTTTCCATGGCTGGATGAGACCAATGGAACTTGAGCCACCATCTGTGCCAGCCTGACGACCATGAGAGGGAAGAAGCAAAGGAGAGGCTAGAGTTCTGATGACCTCTGTCTGAGGTTCCTCTACCACTAAGCTTATTATTTTGTGAGGGATAATACATTCAGTCATTATTTAAGCCCATTTGGGTCCAATTTTCTGATGCTTGCAGACACAGCATCACAACTGATATAATTCTTCTTGAATTTGGCATCCCCATCCTCTTCCTCTTGCAATCGATTGTTTTCAATCAATTTTTCTCTCAATCTTTCATCACATTGCAGGGTAGCTAATTTTTTATATGTTCCCCCTGCACACTCTCTCTCTCTAGACTTTAAACCTAGGGACAGGAGGGAAGGTGTCTTCTCTGCTTACCATTATATCTCTAGGGCCTAGATCAGTGCCTGGAATATAGCAGACACTTAATAAATATTTGTTGAATAAATGAATACATTTCTTAGTCCTTGAATTGCTATTGGATAAGACTAGATAAAATCACTATCCCAGTACTTGATTCCATAAAGAAAATTCTAGAAGGTTTATTAGAAAATTCTTGCTGGGTTTGATGAGATATTAAAGGTCATCTTGAGGAAATGACATTGTCATATTTTGGATTACACTTCCAATTCTGGCAGATCGAGTAGTGTTGACAAGTTTCCCTCTGAGGAATACTCCAAAACCTGGACAAAATATTTTCCAAAAATCAGCTTGAAAGTATGGGAAAGCTATCGAGGTAGTAAAAAATTACTGGACTGAGGTCTGAAAGAGGAAGGAAGCTTGGCATCTGGGGCTGCCATTGCCCTGGAGGCATCTGCAAATCCAGAAGGTGCAGCTGAGACCCTGGGAAATATTTTTGACAACATTTGTGGGTAGGGAGAATGACTGTAGTTCAGGATCTGTGAAAGTGGGGATCATGGTAAACCTCTAAAATTTTTGAATCCCGAAAGGCCATACCCTAAAAGTAAAGGTGAACTGTTAGTAATCCAGCTCTCACATAGACTGAAACCCAGCTCCTAGACGTCTGAGTACCCAAGAAAGTCTCAATCCCAAAATATTATTAAATGATTAATAGCATTTGTGTGACCTGAGTGAACTTGGGAGCCTAACAGAAGCAAATAATCCTTTTTGGAAGACAAAATTCAAGCTCTAAATTTAGTATTATAATTTTCAAGTACAATGACCTGTGTACAATCAAAGATAGACAGTCCCATGAGGAGATAATGTATCATATATGAGGATCAGGAGAAATAATATACAATAGAAACAGACCATAATGAATCCAGTTGATCAGACACAGACTTTAAAATAATGATGTTTCCTGTGTTTGGGAAGATAAAAGACAAGATTTAAATTTTCTTAATGTTTTATTTATTTTTGAGAGGCAGAGAGAGACAGATTATGAGTGGGGGAGGGGCAGAGAGAGAGAGAGAGAGAGAGAGAGACAAAGAATCTGAAGCAGGCCCCAGGCTCTGAGCTGTCAGCACAGAGTCCGACACAAATCTGAACCTCGAGATCATGACCTGAGCTGAAGTCGGACGCTTAATCAGCTGAGCCACCCAGGCACCCCAAGATTTAAAAATTTAAAAGAGAACTCTAAAGAACCAAATAGAAATTCTCAAAATAAAAAATCAAATAACCAAAATTAAGAACTTAGAGAATAGGTTTGAGTCACCTGAGGAAACACCTAATAAACTGGAAGACAAGGCAGAAAAAAATATCTAGAATGAATCTTAGGAAGAAAAAATAATTGAAAAATACAAAGATAAGAGGCATAGAGGATACTGTCTTAGCCCATTCGGACTCTACAACAAAAATACCACAGACCGGGTGGCTTAACCAACAAACATTTATTTTTCACAGCTGGGAAGTCCACGATCAAGGTGCCAGCAGACTGGTGTCTGGTGAGGGCCTGCTTCCTGGCCATCTCTCACCATGGTCTAATGTGGCAGAAACAGCGAGAGGTCTCTGAAGCCTCTCTTTTTTTTTTTAATTTATTTTTGAGAGAGAGAGAGAGAGAGAGACAGCATGAGCAGGGGAGGTTCAGAGAGAGAGGGAGACACGGAATCTGAAGACAGTCTCCAGACTCTGAGCTAGCTGTCAGCACAGAGCCCGACGCAGGGCGGAACCCATGAACTGTGAGATCATGACCTGAGCTGAAGTCGGACGCTTAACCGACTGAGTCACCCATGCACCGCTGAAGTCTCTTTTATAAGGAAACAAATCTTATTCATGAGGCCACCATGGTCATGACTATCTAATCACCTCCCAAAGTCCCCACCTCCTAATACCAACATATTGGGGGTTAGGATCTCAACATATGAATTTTGAGGGGATACATTCAGTCTATAACAGATACAGTGATAAATTCTCATACATGTTTAGTGGAGTCCCAGTGGTAGAGGAGAGATAAAATGAGACAGATCCAATATTTGAAGACGTAATAGCTAAAGGTTCACGAAATGGATGAAATATTTAAATTCAGAGGTAAATGGAACCAAATTAATCTCAATAGGACAAAGAAAAAGAAATCTACATCATAGCAAAATTTCTTAAAACCAGAATCAAAAGGAAAAATCTTCAAGACAGGTACAGGAAAATTAGACACTTTACCGTCAAAGGAACAACGATTAAACTGACAACTGACCTTCTCATCAGTAATAACAAGAATCAGGAGCACCTGGGTGGTTCCGTTGGTTAAGCATTTGGCTCTTGATTTTGGCTCAGGGCTTGATTTCAAGGTTTGTGAGATCAAGCCCCCATCAGGCTAGCACTGACAGTGCATAGCCTGGTTGGGATTCCCTCTCTCTCTCTCTCTCTCTCTGTCTCTCTCTCTCTCTCAAAATAAATAAATAAGCATTAAAAAATAAAAAGAAAATTTAAAAAAAGGAATAACAAGAATCATAGGACAATGGAATGCTCATTTCAATGTGATGAAAGTAAAAAATATAATACCCAGAGAAAACATCCTTCAGGAATAAAAATGAAATAATATCATCTTCATACAAGCAAGAAAAGAGAGAATTTGACACCAGAAAATCCAGTCCTAAAGGAAATGCTAAATGATATTCATATGTGGAAAGTCAAAGATGGAGGAAAAGCAACAAAAATGGTAAATATGTGGACAGATCCAAATACTGACTGGCTGGAAGAAAATAATAAAGTATTATGGTTTTTTAAATATAGGGGAGAATGAAAAGAAACAAAAAATTGTTTATAAATCGAAGAGTAGCAACTACTGTGCAAATGTTCTGAGGTTCTGGCGTTGTCTGGGAGAAGATAAAAGCACTTTTTCATGTTAGAATTTCATAAATTAAAGATGCATGCTGGAATCTCTAGGGAATCATTAACGCACAGTAAATGCCTTTATTACTTCCCACCTAATAGAGTGGGGAAAAGAATAATTACAAATAATCTATCCAAAAGAAAGCGAGAGAGAGAGAGAGAGAGAGAGAGAGAGAGAGACATCAGGCAGGACAAATAGAAAAAATATAGGTGGTAGATTTAAACTCAAATATAGAGACAATTATATGTAAATGGACTAAGTGCTCCAATTAAAGTTTAACAGGTTAAATTTTAAAACAACTGAATGCTCCTTACATGAGAGAGGTCTAAAGTACGAAGATGAAAGTGGAAAGCAAAGACATGAAAAATGACCCTCCATGCAAACACTTATCAAAAGACAGCCAGTGTGACGATTTTAATATCAGAAAGTAGATGTTGCCAAAACGCATGGCTAAAGACAGACATTTTATAGCAATGAAAGGTTCAAGTCACTGAGAAGTTATGACAATTCTGCATTTGCACGCACCTGATGACTGAGCCTCAAAATCGATAATGTAAAAATTGACAGACCTGTAAAGGAGAGACACATGATTCTACAGTCTTTGTGGGAGTTATGTTTTGGCTTTAATTTCTGTAAGCAAATAGCACTACTTTGTGCCAGGTCATAGTCCCATGAGGCAAGTATTCTTACTTCATGGGTTAGAATTCTGAAAAACCAGGAGCTTAAGGAACTTGCCCAAAGTCACAGAATTCATAAGTGTTGGGGCTGAGATTTAAAACCAAGCATTCTATGATGCATCGGGGCACATGTACCCCAGTGTTCATAGCGGCACTTTCAACAATAGCCAAATCATGGAAA
>CM053560.1:103391728-103601006 GCA_028646485.1 Cryptoprocta ferox | reverse complement strand
TTTGGTGCTTTTGTTTTTGCTTTTTCAGTCCATTGGTGTGTAATTCAGGCTCTGGGATGGCATCACAGGCTTGCTGGAGGATGGTATGACCAGAGAGCTAGTGTGGGACCTTATGCTTGTCCTTGTTCATCCAGTAATTCACACCGCTCTAAACTGCCCCACTCCCCTCCTAGGGCTTCAAGGAGGGATCTCAGAGATCTAATCGGGAAAGTCCTCTGAATTGCATATGGGGCTAAACAAATGTCAGGCATTGTTAAGAATCTCAAATGGTGGGGATAGCTTGACGCGTCTGTTTTACGCTGTTTCATATGTTGTTAATAATAAAAGCTAACGTTTATTGAGTTTGCCATGTGGCGGGCGCTGCACCAAGCCCTTTATAGGCTGCATTTCATCAATGCCTCCCAGCAGCCGGGGAGGCAGAGTGGTCCAGGGAGCTGCAGTCAGATTGCCTAAGGCCATCTGCAAGCTCGCACTACTTACCAGCTGAGGTTATGGGCCCCTTCGAGCCTCTGTTTTCTCCTCTGTAAAATGGGAATCATGATAGCACTAACCTCACGGAGCTGTTGTGATTATTCCATGAGTTAATATACGTCACGTGCTGGGAACTGTGTCTGGCACTTGGTAAGTGGTCTACTGGAGTTTGTTTTAGCATTTCCACTTTATAAGCAGTGAGATGGTTGTTAAGTGGTAGGTCACCCGGCTGATGCAGGGCCAGGCTGGGATTCTCACTCAGGTCTCTTCTGGACCCAGAGCGCCCGACAGCCTCATGAGCAAGGTCAGGGTCCCAAGCCATTCACGGGGTCTGTTTGAAGCCCTGCAAACACAAAAGGGAGGTGCCGGCCCATTTCCCTTGCAATAATCCTCCACACCATGCTTAACTTTTGGTCTGCACTGAGGGAGGAGTTTTTAAGTGGCCTTAAGCCCAGCTTTTGCACCCACATTTTTCTCACGAATGCTTAGCATAGACAAAAAAAAAAAAAAAAAAAAAAGCCTTACAGAAGGATTTGCTACCCAAATATCAACTAAAACATCTACATTCATCATACCTCTCCCCCTATCCACAACCACCACCACTTGGCCTCTGCCCCCAGCTGCAAATTGCTTGGGAGATGTTTATTTCTGGAACATACTTCAGGATGAGCAGTAGCAGCTGGGACAGTGTGGTGACAACCTCTCCCCGCAGAAGAGAATGTCGGTCCTCTTTCCAGAGATGCACGTAGACAAGCAGTCTCCAAGCAGGCACCCACGGGTGGCAATCCCAGCCTGGCAGGTGTGTGATCGCAGGGATGAGGCCAGCCCCTCAAGCCCATGGCAGAAGGGGAGGTAGAGGGAGGTGGCATCCTTTTAAAATTCTTGTCACTGGGTTTATCGAGGCTGGCTGGAGACAGAGATGAGCTAGTGGGTTTCGTCACTGGTCATGTTGTCACGAACATTTTTCTTAGGGTTTGTCTTGGGCTGTGCTCCCCTATCTCTTCTCTTCTGATCCAAGATCAGTTATGTAACTTATGTTCAGAAATCTCTGCATGCCGTTTCAGGCCGAGGATATCAGCCGAAGGCTAGGACTGGCTCTCAGCTACATGGGTGAACAGGACACACTACTTTTTACCACCCTCTCAGCTGCCTTCCTGAGGGTCTGCTTTCTCCTTCTGGGGCCTCCGCCGCCTGAGGGCTAGTGCTCCTGACCCACATTCCCTGCAAAATCATATCCCTTTCTCATCCCTATTGAAGCTCCTACTCTGTTCAGGGACCTTGGGGAAGAAAATGACATGGTAAATACGTTCATGCTGTAAGTAAATGGCCGATATTCGTTTAATAGGTTGATCTACTTCCCAAATGGAATTTTCTTTTTTCAAAGAGTGTACCTGGAAGCCAGAAACTCAAACAGCAGAGGTTCTGGCATTCCCAGACATCCCAGGTGCTTGGACAGATGGAACAGGATAATTAGAGTGGTTTGGAACCTCCCTCAGTGTCCCACCTGTATCCCCTGGGTTCAAGTGCTAACTGTACCACCTTCTAGCTACAAAACTTGGGTCCAGTTGCTTGACTCCTCTAAACCATCTGCTTTGTGTTGGGCTCCCCTGGAAGTAGACCCTGTTACAAGAACAGGGTGCAAGTATTCAGGATTGGGGGCAGTGGGGAGGTGATCCCAGGAAGCACTGTTAAGGGAATAAGACAGAGAGGAGAAGGAAGCTAATATAGGGTACAGTAGCAAGCAGGTGGCCATTGTGGGCAAATAGGGCTCAATTCTACCAGGCTCCCTGGGACAATGTAGAATATGCCTCAGAGTGGTCCCTCAGGAAGGATATCTTAGTCTGTTCGGCCTGCTGTAACAAAAACACTATAGACTAGATGGCCAATAAATAAGAGAAATGTATTTCTGAGAGTTCTGGAGGCTGAGAAGTCCAAAATAAAGGTGCCAGCAGACTCAGTGTCTCTTGAGCCTTGCTTTCTGGTCCATAGACAGCACCTCCTAGCTGGAGCACACTGACTCCATTTATGAGGGCTCCATCCTCATAACCTAATCGTCTTCCCAAGGGTCCCACACCCTAACACTATCACCTTAGGGATTAGGATTCAATGTGTGAGTTTGGGGAGAGGGAGACAAAGATTCAGTCCATAGTAAGGACTATGGGAGCTGAGCTGTACTCTTCCACTGGCTCCCGTCAATCATTGGTTGGGGACTGCTCCCACTAGTTCGCCAACACTCCCATCCTGCTGACAGAGCTCCAGGGGCCAGAGACTGCCTTCCAGCTCATAGTTGGAAGCCTCAAAATATGGCATTCATAGAAATGGCCAGGGCCAAGGGAATATATTAGACTACAGACAGTAACTGCAATGCTATCCATTCCGTGGGGACAGAGACCCATTGCAGGTTGAGGGATTAGATGAGATGGTGTAGGGCACTCAGCACAGTATCTCGCTCATGGTCAGTGATGCTCAGTGGTGGTTGTTGGTCCTGTCATTCGTGTTCCAGGAATGCTAAGTATTGGCCACCAGACAAGAGCACATGGTTTGTTTTGGAGAGAGGTAGGAAACACAATAAGGAAGGCAGGAGTGAGTCCCATTGCACAGGCTTTGAAGGGCAGGCACAGCACAGGTTTGACCCAGTAGGTGGGGCTGGGGGGAGTGGAAGGTTCTGTGGTGAGCACAGGGAACAGATCCCACCAAGGCTAAGGCTGGAAAAAGGCAGCATTATTATGGAAGATCAAGCAATACACATGAAAGCACACAATATCTTGGGGGTCCGTGAGGCACTGTCTGAAAGATGATCTGGGAGGTGTTGGCCCCTCCTCCATATAATATTCCTGAATTGGTCAAAGGCCACAGGTTTCTGTCCCCCTGACTTATTTGGATACAGACCTCCTTGCCCTTCCCCCATCTCACTCAAAAACCTCTCATTACCTATCAAATGAAGGCTGATTAAAAATATCCCACAACGGGACCAAAATTATTTCCACCCTTATCTTTTAACCAATCCCTCCCCTCAAAATCCCTAGGATTTACGCACTGGAATTTGATCTGCCCCCAAAGTAAAGAAAAGGATACAAATAACAAAGCTTTATCTGGCCCTTTTTAGAACCAAAGAGTGTCCTTAGGGAGCTCTGTCCCTAGAGTTTGAGACATGGATGCCGTGATTCATAACCCTTAGGTTTCTTCTGGAAGTAGGAGAAAGAACAGTGAGGAACCAATGGTATTCTAAAAAATCATGGAAAATGCTATCCCCCAAATGCACATGGTAATGGGTACATTTGAGGTGTACTTGGAGAAATGTTTCTCTTTCTCAGCATGGGTTTGGAAGAGTATATTTATTGTTGGTGTATGCAACTTGGTGCGTGTGCATGTGTACCTGTGTTTAGCCCGATCGCACTCACCAGAATGTGCTTATCGAATGGCTCAGTTCCTGTTCCCTGGACAAATGGCACTGTTGCATCTGGTCCCTGTGCACTGGTCCATGGTCAAAGGCTTCACTCATCTAAGCTGCATCAGAAATAGCCTTTCAACTAGGATGCTGAACTGCTACCTCCAGACTTTTAAGGCAATTTGTATTCTTCAAGCGAGATATTTTTCTTCAAGAGGATGTTCCCTCATCCATCCTGCATGTCTGTTTGTATTGTGGCCTTACTTCTTCCCTTTGATATCTTTACTGCGAAATACTGTACATACTTGTGGCTTGAGAAATGGAAATCAGAAAATAACTTCCTGGATTCGGTATAGGCTGTATACAGGGGTTGATCTCAGTAGGAATCCCCGTCACTGACCCTCGGCTTTGGGACTGAAATCAAGGCTCAGCACGGCATTAGGAAGATGGGGCCGCCTGCCCCATGCCAACATTTTGGTTTGGACTTTCTACTTCAAGTGGAAAGTGACTGGGGCAAACATAAGCTACTGGTGTAATCCCATTTATTCAAAGCTAACCCCCTTCACTCTTTCGGCAAGGATGACACCTGGCATCACAAACTGAAACCCAAGGCCATTTGTGTGTGACAAACACAATCACCTTCCCATCAACCCCAGTATTGGCCTAGAACAGTGACACGTGTCCTTCAAACAGCAGATAACAAAAACAGTCCTGAGCTTTCTTTTCTTTGTTTTTTTGCACTGGAATTTATTATATCATTTTTTTTGGCAGATCATGAGCCTTCCCAGTGACTGTAAGTTTGCTTAAGTTTATCTTCATTAAAAAAAAAAAAAGAGTTTCATTTCCTAAGCAAAAACTAACTGACAAGGGACAGGGAGGAAAGGCCATATCTGGGTGGGAAGAAATAACCAGAGAGTAGGAGATAGATTCCTGGTGGAGGAGAGGGGAGAGGAGTGTTGGAGAGGAACGTTGAAGAAAGTGAGGCAGAAGGTCCAAGGGAAACAGAGATAGGGGACCAATCTGTCCCAGTTGGCCAGAGATTGTCCCAATTTTGACACTGAAAGTCCAGCAACCCAGGAAGCCTCTCCGTCCCAGGCAAACTAGGGTAGTTGTCATACTAGGTCACAGAGGTGAATATGTAGAGAAAAGATAGAGAGAGGTGCCCTCCAAAATGAAAGCAGACCGGATTGTCCCAAGTACTTTTCTAGAAGAGTATGTGAGTTCTAGCTGACCCCAGCGCCCAGGAACCCCTGGATTCCTTTGGAGGGATGGCATCTCCCCTACCTTTCCCTTTTAGAGAAGTCAGAGCCCGCCCCCAAAAGGGGGAGCTCAGACTGGAAGCTTGGGAGCCAGAGATCCCACCCCCAGGACCTTTCTGGGCTAACCATGCTCATGCAGTCTGGGTCTAAAACACCTGTTTCCCCCATCCAGCTGTGAAGCGGTGATGAGTTCTGCGTCCACTGGCAGAACGTCAGGGTTCAAATCCCAGTTCTGCCACACAGATGCTGTGGGATCTCGGGTGAATCCCTCACCACTTTGAGCTTAGATTTCTCAAGTGGACTTAGGAACTATGGATTTTTCTGCCTGGCATATTTTGTCATCCCCCTTTATCTGTGTCCTTTAGGGAACTCTTCTCCTACAATATGCCATCTTGCTGGGGCTGTCAGTCATAACACCCTTCTCTTCCCAGCTCCTCAGGTCTGGGCGTGTGCCTCAGACTGGGCCAGTTATAGTACCATATTCTTCAGATACTGATTGGTTCTGGAGTGGGCGTGAACTGAAACCCTGGGCTTTCCTGCTGGATGGAGTAGGGAAGACTGTCTCTTTCTCTTTAGACTCTGTAAAGTATAAGTTTGGGGCTACTGGCTATATCTTCCTAGAAGGCAGAGAAATCCTGTCTGCTGCAGGAAAGGAGTGCAGAGTGAAGCAAAACTAAGAGAAGAGGGAAAAAGACAAGAGTTTCACTTGAGACTCTTGATCCAGCCACACCTGCAGCAATTATCTATGCACTTCCTGTCTACATAAGCTTGTACACTGCCTTTTCTGCTTGAGCCACTTTGTGTAGAGTTTCTGTTACCAGCAACTGAGAGAATCCTCACCAGTACAGTCTTTTTATCTATAAAAATGAATATAATTCCTTGCAGGGCTCTTGTGAGCATTAAATTAGATTGAAGTTGTGAAAAGGACGATTTCAAAATTGGTGAAACACCATGTACGCCCCTCATACATCGCTGGTGGGAATGTAAAAGCCATAGTGGAAACAGTTTATTAGTGTCTCAAATGATTAACCACAGAGTTAACATGCAACTCGGAATTCCATTCTTAGATATATACCCAGGAGAATTGAAAGCAGGAGTTCACAGAAAAACTTGTATACAAATGCTCATGGCAGCATCATTCATAATAGTCAAAAGGTAGAAACAAGCAAGTATCTATCACCTGATGAGTAGGTAAACAAAATGCGGTATATCCATGCAGCGAAATGTTATTTAGCAATAAAAGGAATGAAATACTGATACTTGCTACAATATGGATGAACCTTGGATACAAGGTGATAGAAGCTGGACTCAAAAGGCCACCTCTTGCATGATTCCAATGTTCAGAATAGACAAATCCATACAGACAGAAAGATCTGTGGTTTCCAGGGACTTGGGTGAGGGAATGGGTAGGAGCTGCTAATGATTAGAGTTTCTTTTGGGGATCATGAAGATGAAATTAGTGGTAATTGTTGCACAACCTTGTGGAGAAACTAAAAGTTGCTGAATTGCATGGTGAACTTTATGGTATGCGAATTATCTCAAGAAAAATAAATATGCTACCTACATGGAAAGGATTATTATTATTATTATTATTATTATTATTGCTCAATTCAAATCCCAGCTCCCATAAAGCCCTTTATCTGGGAGTCTCTGAGTTTTTCCAGACTGAATCTACATTGTGCCTTTGTTGCCCATATGCTGCTGCCTGGTGCAGTTTAGATAATGCTTAATAATCATTAAATAATAAATTATTAAAATACATGATTAAATAAATAATGATTACACCAATAAACACGAGGTCATGTCTTACTTATCTTGTTAGCTCCACCCCTAGCGCCTCCAGCGTGGGCTTCCCTTGTGTGTTTTGCACATTGAAAGAGGGAGGGCACACCTCTCCCCCTCCCCACCCTGTGATTCTGAAAGGGCACACATGCTTTATTCGGGACTTGCATGCCCCTGGTGAGGACCAAGGGAGCTAATGAAGGGCAGAGTAGCAGAATGGTTACACAAAGACCCTCAGCAGCATGCCTACCACAGGGAGCTCCTTCAGCGAGCAGTGTTTGGTCTTCACAAGTGCCTCAAGCAATCCCCAAATACCTGGAGTTTGAGAACCACCAGAGAAAGCCTGAAATTGGGTGAGGCAAGGAAGTGTTGGCAGCTCATCGGATAACTGTCACCAGTTAGGATGCTCTAGGTTCAAAGCTTCCTCACTCAAACGCACTTAAACATAAAGGGGACTCCTTGGTCATGTAACTGGAAAGTTCTCAGGGGAGCGGGCTGAGGGGGTGACTTGACCTAGGGGCTCAATAAGACCCTTGTGGACTTGGGTTCTCCATCCTGCCATCCCAAGACAGATCTCCCTTCTCCTTACCAACCCCTTCGACTTCTGGGCCTACATGATTCTTTGTCTCAGCCTGGGAGGGGATGTGGGAGTAGGAGAAGGGAGAAAAGAGTTCATTTGTCCATTCATTCATTCATTCATTCATTCTAGGGGCCCTTGTCAAAGAGTAAGAAAGCTTGTTTCCCCGAAAACCTTCCTTTGTCACCTTTCTTTTTCTCCAACTATGGCCAGGGGGTGGTAATACACAGATTCATTTCAGCCTAAATCACATATACCTCCCCCAACACACACGCACACACACATACACCCTGCAGGGGTGGAATGAGGTTCCCCCAACATCTATAGCTAAGTGAGAGAGGTGAGGTTACTGAAATAAAAACCAGGGTATTCTAGCAAGAAGACAGCAGTATTGGGAAGGCAGGCACAACGCCTTTTACTAAACTCATGTGAACCTGGTTCTTCTCAAAACCCACCTCAATCTTCCAGGATCCAGCCTGAATGTCAACTCCGCTGGGAAGCCCTTCCAATCCCTCCCCGACAGAAAATTCTTCTGGGCACCCACACATCACCTGTGCTCATTCATCTATTCATCCATCCATCAACCACTTACTATGTTCCTTGGTGCTGAGGGCTGAGTACTCAGCTGTGAACCAGAGATTTCTACCTTAATGGTGTTTTCAGTCAGGACAAGGAGAGAAAAGTTAATCCAACGATTACACCAACTTACTAAGTACAATGAAGAAAAGAAAGGGAGAGAGAGCATGTACCTGGGGACCCCACCTGGTGAGGACAGGGATAGGGTGGGGGTGGGGGTGATGGACGGCTTTCCTGAGAGAGTGATGTGGGGCCTGTGCTCTCACTTTCACCACCTCCATCACCCTGCCTCTGCCTCAACTCTCCCCTGCTGGACCGGCCAGCCTCTACACTCACCGGTTCTGGTCCGGGCCCTGATTTAAAGTTTGTGCAACAAATGTGCATTGGATTTAACTGTCAGGGGTTTTGAACTGCTGGGAAGGCAGGTGGCTGCATTCCAAAGAAGAGCGTCACTTGTGAAAAGTAGGCGCAGGATCGGCCTGGTTGCGTTGGGGTGCCTCAGGTAGGGGGGGCAGACGGACAGGAGGTGCAGCAGGGATCTGCATTCATTCCGGGGGCAGAAGAAACACCGGGGCCTTTGCATTCCAAGCTCCGGGCCCGGCCGGCCGGAGGGACATCGGCTCCCCTGGGCCAAGGGAGACCTGAGTCCCGGCCAGTGTCCTCGGGTCACCTGAGATACCCCCTCCGAGCCTTGTGCACCTCTTCCCTCTAGAAAAACGGGAATATAAACCACTTTTGCTGCGGACACTCGGCATTTGGTGGCGGGGTGTGGAGGGAGGCGCCGCCCCGGTTCTCTGGGGGTTCCTCCGGGGCAGAGGTGGAGTGGGGGCGCGGGGGGCGCGGGGGGCGCGGGGGGGCGGAGACGGCGCGGGGGGCGCGGCACGCCGCGTGCCCAGGTGGCAGAGGGGCCGAGACTGGCCGCGCGCCCGGCGCGAGCGTGTCCGCGCGCCCCTCCCCGCCGCGCGAGCCCTCCCACTTCCTCCGCGGGAGCGGCGGCTGTCAGGGAGCCGGGCGCGCGGCGCGCAGTGCAGGCTCCGGGCGCCCGCGAGGAGGCTGCCGCTCGGGCTCGTCGCCCCGCCGCCGCGCCCCCGCCGCCGCCGCGCCGCGCGCCATGGACCTGCCCAGGGGCCTCCTGGTGGCCTGGGCGCTCAGCCTGTGGCCAGGTACGTGCCCCCTTGCCTCCGCGTGCCGGTGGGAGCCCTTCCGAGGGTCCGAGTTTGGCTGCTGAGGGGAACGCGGGTCCCCCGAGAAGTGGCTGCAAGTCTAACGGCTCGGCCACACTCCGCAAAAGAGGGTGCCCGGGGGAGCCGGGAGTTTGGGTGTGTGGCGGGGGAGGCGGGGAAGACTGAAGAGGCTCAGGCGGAGGAGCGCGGCGGGCTGGCGGCGCCGGCGGACACGCTGGCTACCTCCGGGCGCCCCGCCGGGGACAGTCGGGCGTCCCGGGAGCGCGGAGGGCGCGTGGCCCCGGCTGGGAGGGGTCGGCACGCGCGGCGCAAGCGCCGCCTCGGCCGCCCTCCAGCCGGCGGAGGGAGCCGCCTGAAGTTTGGGGCGCCGGGCGCGGCGGACCCGGAGAGCTGGGGGCACCTGGGCGCCGAGAGCTGCCCAGAGTCCCTCTGGCCGGGGTCGGACGAAGCCCCAGGGCGGAGGCCCCTCGGCGGTGGCGAGCGGTCGCCGTCCGGGCCAAAGGCGACGGGCGCAGCTTCGCATTCCGGGGCCCCAGAAACTTTACCTGCCGCTCGGGGTAGGGACGGGGCAACCCGCGCTCGAAATTATGCAATTATTCAATAATCGGGGAAAGCCGCCGTAGCCGAGGCGCGCGCCGCCCGCCTAATGCAATCCAGGTGTCGGGGCGCGGCGGGGACCTCGGGCCGGCGGGGCGCACCGCCGGCAGCCAGAAGCCGGCCCTGGGCTCTCCGCACTGGGGTCACCCGACCCGGGCTTGTCCACTCCCGGCGCCCCGGCCTGACCCGCCACGCGGGGTGACGGCCAGCGGCGCGGTTCTCCCGGCGGCGACAGCTTTCGGGGCCTCTCCTTTGCGCAGCGGAGTGTCCCGGCGGGGACCAGAGCCCGCCGCGGGGACTGGCCGCCCGGCTTCGCCTCCCAGTCCGCAGGAGTCAGGCCGGGCTGGAGCGGTTCCGGGGTCAGATGCGGGGTCAGATGCGGGGGCAGCAGGGAAGGAGCAGTCGCGGAGCAGTGGGGAGACCCTCCAGCCCTGGCTCACTCACCTCGGTCTCAGGGTACCTCGGAAACAAGTGCACCCCCCTCCCCCATCGGTGTCTAGCGGAGACTCTGGGAGGGCCTGTAGTCGAAAGAGCCTCTGGCCGATGGATTTCAGTCCAGATCCTAGAGCCAAGAAGCAAACATCGCCGCTTTAAGCTGTTGGGGGAAAGGGGTGTTGGGGGAGGGCAGGGGGGAAAGCTGCCACCAGGCCAGCATACATCTAGAAACGGGCTACAGGAGGAGGTGAAGTCCACTCTAGGTCATTTAGACAGGAGAGAAGATAACTCCAGAAACTGTTTTCAAATCACGGGGAAATCCAGTCATAGGAAAAGGGAATGCGCCCCTGGGTGACTCCGGATAGGGGGAACCATCCCACCAGACGCTGAGATGGAGTGTCTGCCTTAGAGGCTAGAGAAAGTCTGGAGCTCCGGAAGCTAAGAGTGAAGTCTTTGGAGTCAGAGCGTTTCCATTCTGACTCCGCTCCCCACTAGGTGTACAATCTTGGGCACATTATGCAGTCTCTCCAACAGGTTTCCTTCTTTGTGGAATGGAGATAGAAATTCAGACTGAGTTCATAACGATCTCCAGATTATTAAGTGAGGCACTCAGAAAAGTCCTTAACACAGGGCTTGGTGCATAGCCGGGCAAAAGCAGTGGTTGTTAGGGTTGTTGTTACTCAAGCAGGAATGGTGGGGGGGGGGGGGACGCTAAGGGAGTGGGGCGAAGGACAGGGACAGGATTTGTGACTCAGAATTCCCTTTAAATGGAGAAAAACCAAACCCTCGAGTTATGTATGGTCAGTTTGAGTTCTTAAAATATGGGATTCATTAAACATATCAATCAAAGTTGGAACGACATCTGCTTGCAAGAAACTGGGGGTGGGGACCAAGTATGTATGCAGTCTGGGTCCTGCCTGGAGCTGGGAATAAGGCAAGGCCTGGGGAAGCTACATAGAGGGATTAGGGAGAGAACGGCACAGAAAAGCTAAGGGCTACAGTTTACACAAGAGAAGTTCAATTCCACTTGGACTAGCAAAGGAGGCTTCCTGAGGGAGGAGGTATCATTTCGACAGAATCTTGAAAGGGTGTGGAGAATGTGGAGAGGCCTTCAAGTAGGATTATTTGCAAGTTAGAGTGTTATTTCCTGGGACTAATTAAAGAGGAAAAGGATATTTTAAACCACCAAGGTGGCTGTAGTTTGGACTCTGAAAATTGGAAAGGTTGGGGTCGGTGGGTCCATTTCCCTGGCTTCAGAGCAAGATTGATGTCAGTCTCCCAATGGTGCGTCACATGGATTCAATGTGAGGATCACCAGGAAGCTTGCCGGCTGGTGACGGCACAGTTTGGCTGAGCAGGGGACCTGTCACAGGCCAAGTTGGGAATGAGTGCACGTTGAAGCCATTATGAGTTCAGACCCTCTGTCTTGCCAGAGCTTCTGCTATAAACTGGGCAGGGTGGTGGGTGGGCAAAACTAGAAAGAGAAAGAACAGGAGAAAACGGGGGGGCGAGGAAGGAAGGAAGGGAGGAAGGAAGTAAAAGAAGGAGGAAGGAAAAGAGGGAGGGAGAGAGGAAGGGAAGATGGAAGGAAGGAAGGAAGGATGGAAGGAAGGAAGAGGAAATAGACAAACCCAAAGACTTTTATAGCTGACATCCAGGTAAAACATATCCAGAAGCTTCTATCATAACACATCTGTAATAAGGGTTGATGAGTAATGATTCTTTAAAACTCAATCTTTACTGAGCACCTGTTGTCTGCCGGCCTCCATAAAGGCACACAGGGAGATCAGACACAGCGTGGGGGGTGAAAGCCCCGGGGGTCTCACTCCCTGGCCTGGGTCTGGGCCCCGCCAGTTAGGACTCTGTGCTCTCGGCAAATTACCAAATGGTTCTGTGCCTCAGTGTTCTCATCTCCAAAATGGGGATGATAATAATAGAACTTACAGAGTTATCCAAAGATGAAATGAGTAAGTGTAAATAAAGTGCTTGGAAAGTTCCAGCACAAATTAAGCATTCAAGGAGGTTGTCTTTCTTCTCCAGCAGCAGCAGAGCAGGCCTCAAGGTACTGACCATTCAGTAAGGGATGTAACTGTCAAACTCAAGTCCGTAAGAGAAGTCTAAAGGAAGTGCTAGGTGCTCGGGTACTGGAGAAGACATACATGCCAAGGCCCCAAACTTTCCTAGCCCGTCTCCTAAAGACCTGGCCCAAAGTCTTGATCATAATGGGAATTCAGGGATTTATTTTTTCCGTTGAGGCTGTCATGAAGTCAATGTGATCTTAGTGAGTGTCTTGTGGTATTTTGTGGAGCGGAGAAGAGCCATGCTATGCAGCACGGCCCTTGTGTGTCCCTGTGGAAGTGGGGGAGGGTCTTATACAGCAGAAAAACCTTGTCTGGAAAAAAACACAGTACTAGACACCATGCGTGTGCAAAGACTAAAAGGATCCAATCCCTGCTCTCCAGCTATGGAGCTTGTCAGCCAAGCCGCTCAGCTGAGAGCTTCTGGACCCTTCCACATGCAGGCCTTGGGGGCCCCGAAGAGAACAGTGGAGTATCATCGTCTTTCTACTTATTCACTACGGCCCATGTCTGTCCCACCGTGGACTCCCAGAGATGGGATGTCTATCTCCTTGCTGTTCTCATTGTCCCAGCCCACCCAGGCAGGGCTGTGGGCCCTCACGGAACTCAGAAGTGACTCACCCTCATGTTGACCTCCCTGAAGCTCTTTCTCTCCCCTCCTGTAGGGGAAGCTTCCTTCAGCAGTGGGGAACTTCCCTTCCATCCTCTCTCCTCATTGCTTAGGACAAAACTATGTTCTGAGCTGGCTTAGCTCTTTTTTTTTTTTTTTTTAACAGTAGGGTTTTTTTAAAATAGAAGTATAATTGATATGCAATATTAGTTTCAGGTTACAACACAGTGATTCAAAATTTCACTGTGACAAGTGTAGTTACCACCTGGCATCGCACAAAACTATTACGTTATTATTGACTAGATTCCCTAAGCTGTACTTTTCATCTCCATGATTTATTTATTTTATAACTGGAGGTTTGTACCTCTTAATCCCTTTCACCTCTTTTGTCCACCCCTCCATTCCCTTCCCCTCTGGCAGCCCAGTTTATTCTCTGTCTTTATGAATCTATTTCTACCTTGTTTTGTTTGTTCGTTTTGTTTTTTAGATTCCACAGGTAAATAAAATCATATGGTATTTGTCTCTTTCTGGCTTATTTCACTTAGTGCAATACCCTCTAGTTGTTATCCATGTTGTTGGGACTGGCAAGATTTCATTATTTTTTATGGTTGAGTAATATCCCATTGTGTACTACATCTTCTTTATCCACTCATCTATTAGTGGACACTGAAGTTCCTTCCATATCTTCGCTATTGTAAGTAATGATGCAATGAACAAAGGAGGGCATATATCTTTTTTATTTAAAAATTTTTTAAACATTTATTTGTTTTTGAGAGACAGAGTCAGAGCATGAGCTGGGGAGGGGCAGAGAGAGAGGGAGACACAGAATCCGAAGCAGGCTCCAGGCACTGAGCTGTCAACACAGAGTCCGATGCGGGGCTTGAACCCACGAACCATGAGATCATGTACCTGAGCCAAAGGTGGACTCTTAACCGACTGAGCCACCCAGGCACCCCTTGAGGGCATATATCTTTTTGAATTAGTGTTTTCATTTTGGGGGAGTAAATACTCCATAGTGGGATTACTGGATCATTCAGAACTATTAAAAATAGTTCTTTTCTTAATTTTTTGAGGAACCACCATACTGGTTTCCACATTCCCACCAATAGCACATGGGTTCCCTTTTCTCCATATCCTCACTAACACTTGTTATTTCTTGTCTTTGTGATCAAAGCCATTCTGACAGGTGTGAGGTGATACTTCATTGTGGTTTTGATGTGCATTTCGCTAATGATCAGTGATATTGAGCATATTTTCATGTGCCCATTGACCATCTGTATGTCTTCTTTGGAAAAGTGTCTATTCAGTTTCTCTGCCCATTTTAAAATCAGATTGCTTTTTTATGACTTATTATATATTTTGGGTATTAACTACTTATCAGATATATCACTTGCAAATATTTTCTCCCATTTAGTAGATGTGTATGGTTTTCAACTTGGTGATGGTTTACTTTGCTGTGCAAAAGCTTTTAGTTTGATGTAGTCCCAGTTGTTTACTTTTGCTTTTGTTGTCCTTGCCTCGGGATACAGCAGGATACAGACAGCCCCTCCCCCACCAATATTGCTAAGACCCATGTCCAGGAGTTTACTGCCTATGTTTTCTTTTAGGAGTTTTATGGCTTCAGGTCTCACATTTAGGGCTTTAATCCATTTTGAGTTTATTTTTGTATATGGTACTTTTGTATATGGTATTTTGTATATGGAAGGCCCACCTGCCTTCCTGCCTTCCTTCCTCCCCTCCCCCATTCTTTCCTTCCTTCTTTCTTTCCTCCCTTCCTTCCTTCCTCCTTCCCTTCTTTCTTCCTTCTTCGCCTCCCCTCTCCCGTTCCTTCCTACCTTCCTTCCTTCCTTCCTTCCTTCCTCCTTCCCTCCCTCCCTCCCTTTCTTACCATATTGCTGTCTAGTTTTCCCAACACCACTTATTGAAGAAATTGTCTTTTCCCCATTTTATGTTCTTCCTTCCTTTTTCATAGATTAATTGACCATATACCGTGGGTTTATTTCTGGGCTCTCTGCTTTGTCCCACTGATCTATCTAGTCTATTGTTGTGCCGGTGCCATTCTGTTTTGATTACTACAGCTTTGTAGTATAGTTTGAAATCCAGAATTGTGATACCTCTGGCTTCGTTCTTCTCTCTTAAGATCGCTTTGGCTATTCGGATCTTTTGTGGCTCCATACAAATTTTGGAATGATTCTAGTTCTGTGAAAAATGCTCTTGGTATTTTGGCGGCAATTACATTGAATTTGTACATTGCTTTGGGTAGTGTGGACATTTTAACACTATTAATTCTTCCAGTCCATGAATATGCTACATCTTTTCACTAATTGGTTCATCTTCATCTCTTAAATCAACACCTTACAGTTTTCAGAATACAGGTCTTTTACCTCCTTGGTTAAATTTATTCCCAGGTATTTTCTTCTTTTAGATACAATTGCAAATAGGATTGTTTCCTTAATTTCTCTTTCTGCTAGCTCATTATGAGTGTACAAAAATGCAACAGATTTCTGCATAATAATTTTATATCCTACAACTTTAATGAATTCATTTATTAATTATAATAGCTTTTTGGTGGAGTCTTTAGGATTTTCTCTATATATCATGTCATTTGCAAATAGTGACAGTGTTACTTCTTTACCAGTTGAGATGTTTTTTATTTCCTTTTCTTGTCAGATGACTGTAGCTAGGATTTTGGATACTATGTTGAATAAAAGTAGCAAGGTTGGGCAGCCTTGTGTTGTTTCTAATCTTAGAGGAAGGGCTTCTCACCATTGAGTGTGACATTGGCTATGGATTTGTCCTATGTGGGCTTTATTATGTTTAGGTATATGATGGCCTCCAACTGACTCAGAGAGGGTCAGCTACAAAACAAGCTTTAAACATGCACTAACACATTTCAAAATTGTATTTCTGCTGATCTTCACCACCTAATGCCCCTACCCACTACCACCACCACCACACTACGGCTACCATTAAGGGTTGATGGCCATTTGAAACTATCTTCTTTGCACTGAGAGCTGCAAAGACACCCCCATGCCCTCAGTGTGGAGTGCTTGCTAGAGGGAGCTGGGGTCCAGCTGGGGACCATCCCTACTCCCCATCCTGTAAATCCTAGCCGTACAAATTCTTAGCTGAAAGCCCAGACACTTGTTACCAGTGAGGGGAGAAGGGGAGGCAAGAGACTAGAATTGGTCATCTTGTAAACCCCAGTTAAAGAAGCTCCCAAAGCATTCCACAAAGGGCTTTCACACCCTTCATGTTTTTATGAGCCAAGTCACAACGTAAATAGAATCCCACCTAGAGGAAAAGGCCAGGGTGGTCACACTGCCCCCTGCCTCTGCCCCCCATTTCTTTGTTCACCCATATGCTTCCTGAGCAGCAGCAATAATCACTCCCTGCGTGGCCTGGGAGCCCACCTGCCTGGGTTCAGATCTTTGCTTCTCGGCTGACCCCAAAAAGCCCCTCTGGGCCTCATTTTTCTTCATCTGTGTAATGGGGAGAGCAACAACATCGCAGGCTGATGATGGTCTGTACGTGGCTCCTTCATATCAAGTGCCTCGAACAGCATCTGGCACCCAGTAAGCTGTCAGTTCACAGTAGCAGATATTCCCTTCCCACCATTTATCATTTGATTGGTGCCATCCATGGTGTTAAGTAAGCACTTTCTCACATCTCACTTAGGCCCTGCTGCCGCCACACAAAGTCACAACTGCAATCACCAGAATACATGCAAGGAATGTGTTGGTTCATCCAAGGTTGTGCTGATAGAGTAAGAGGTAGCGTCAGGATTGTTTGACCCCAAAGCCACAACTCTTACTAATCCATTCATGGTATTTCTTTGGGAGCTGGAGGGCATAGAAAGATGAGTAAGAGGCTCTTGCTGAAGGAGCTGTCTTCAGGGAAAATGAGATCGGTGCTCAAATGGCCATCCGGGCAAGGGCACCAGCCCAGGAGAGGCTGGCCACTCCCTTCTTCAGGCTCAGCTAGACACCGATCTCTCGGTCAAGGTGCTGGCCTGCGAGAAGCGATGCTCACATGGTGTCTCAGAATGTAAGCCCCACTCTCCCTCCCTTGCCTTACAGCTCAGGGCCAAGAGAGGCTTTCCACCCCCTGCCCTCAAGTGCCCGGTGCTCTGGACCACTCCACCCGCCCCCAGACTCCCTCTCCAGTCGATACTCGGGATCACGGCTGAGCAGTTCTCTGCTCCTATTCCCCTACTCAAAACCTGCTCTGAGCCCCCTGACCTGATGATTTAATTCATGCTGAAGGGCACTAATGAGTGATGACAATATCATGTGTCCTCCCTGAAGGGATTTGCATTGTAACTGGGCTGTACCTTGAGCTAAAGGAACAGGGGGCTGCTGGTGAAATGTCAGGCGCAGAGACCAACAGGCAGACTAACTATTTGAGGCTGGGGACCTGCCTTCACGTGGTCCAGCCACCTGGCCCACTCTTCCGGCCCTTGTGGATGACGGAGGCCTCATCCTGTAAGTTAGCAGAAGCCTGTGGCTTGGGTGATGCGCTAAAGCAGACAGAGGCTTTTCCACGTGGCATGTGGGGTGAGTTAGGCGAGCTGCTATAGCAACATGCTCCAGAATTCCAAACAGCATGACACAGAGAAGGGGCTCCTGCCTCTGCAGCTGGGGTTGATCGTTTTCTTGCTCCAGCAGCATCACCCAGCTGGGCCAGACTACCAGAAACCCTGAGTCTGCAGATTTCCTAAGCCTGTTTCTTCGCAGATTGGGAGGGCTGTGCCTCAGGAAGGCCACAGGGGAAAAATACACACAATGAGCCAGTGGGTGCAGATTCTGAAGAGCGTTTCCATATGTTCCTTCTATCAATGAGGAGAGGCCAAGTGAGGCTTAGAGGCCCTGCCACAGCTAGTATGTCCATTAGGTAGATGGAGAAACTGGGGCTCTTAAAGGTTTTCCCAAGATCACATGGGAACTCAGGGGCAGGTTCTCTGGCTAAAGACGAGGTTAGGAATCTACTTTGCTACACCTAATTTAAGGAGCAAGCAAGGCTTCAGTCAAAGGAATGACGTTCTAATGGTAGAAATGCTACATCTCTGGCAGACAGGTGGGATAAGATCATTGAAATCATTCTCTATAGACCTCTGGGTGTGTCCCCAGTCTCCACAGTTCTCCCTCTCAGCCTGGCCATCCCCAGACCCTCAGACCAGTGCCCTCTCCTACCAGAAAGTCACAAAGCAGTGTCCCTTTTTTCTTCCTCTACCAGAACTGGTCTTTCCCTGGAGCTGATAGCCTCTCAGATCCAGTAATTGGTGGCAATCATAAAGTCCCATAAATAATTTGTAGGCAGGGCTCTTCTCTGGGTTTGTTCACACCATTTCCCACACACGCAGGACCAGCTACATCATCTGCAGAACCCAGTACAAAGTGAAAATGCAGGGCCTCTTGTTTAAGAAGATTAAGAATTCCAGGATGGCCACCGCAGAGCATTAAAGCAAGTGAGGGCTCTTCTGAGTGTAGGGCCCTGACCAGTTGCTCAGGTTGCACACCCACGAAGTCAGTCTGCCCATGTGGTTCTCCCCGCAGGCCTGTAATTTGGCAGGAAGCCACCATGATCCCACTTTACAAATGAAGAAACTGCGTGGCTTGTCCATCTGACTCATATGTGCTGAGCACCCACTAAACCTTCAGATTCTAGGGATTTCAAACTAGATAAGGCACAGCCTCTTCCTCAAGGACCATGGTGGGAGCAGGAAGGCACAGATCACATATAGACTGTAGGGCTCATGCTGGGTGCTGGTGCCCATGCATGCTGGGGTGTTCACAGAGAAGTTCTAAAGGCACAATGAGGCCTCTGGGATGCATTTTAAGCCATGGAAATCAAAAGACACTTCTCTCTCCAGTTACTACTGGCCCAAGACCATGCTGAGAACCTTTTGGGGGGACCTTCGAGCATTTGACGTTGGGCTTTGGAGTAGCCACCTTGGCAAAAGCGTGAGGCCACAATTTGAATTTTCTGGCCTTTCTGCAGCTGTGGGTACTTGCACTGCTGGGGTCCTGCTGGGCTGATACTTTATGAGGGGACAGTCCTTAGGCTCTCAGCCCACTTTGCACCACCCCCCTTGGTCT
This sequence comes from Cryptoprocta ferox, assembly GCA_028646485.1. Classification (NCBI taxonomy): domain Eukaryota; kingdom Metazoa; phylum Chordata; class Mammalia; order Carnivora; family Eupleridae; genus Cryptoprocta; species Cryptoprocta ferox. The sequence goes on along the minus strand of CM053560.1, from coordinate 103,581,951 downwards.
GTCATGGAATTGCAGACGACCAGCAAATCCAGGGTCCTTCATCCTGGATGAACAAAGGAATGATGGCCTGCGTAAAACAAAACCTTTGCCCAAGCCCAGCGTAGAGTTTTTTAAAACCGCCTGGTAATTCCAATGGGCAGCAACGGCTGAGAATCACTGATGAAATCTAAGCCCAGTCCCCAGTGAAGCAGAAGAGAAAATACTGTCCAGGGAAGGGAGTGACTTGCTCAGAGTCCCCACAACAGCCAGTGGTAAAGCCAAGATTTAACCAGGTCTCCTGATGCCCAGTTCATCCAGTCCACACCCCCCTACCCCCACCCCAGCCTGAAGTGGCACAGGGTTCATAGCCAGGCTGGGCCGGAAACCCAGCTTGGCGTCAGAGTTTGAGAAGCTGAACACAAGGTGGAATTTGGGGGTGGGAGCTGGCAGGTGGGGGGTTGATCGTTAGTGACCCTCTCTGTGTCTCCCACAAAGCCATGAGCTATTGGGCACTGGATCCCAAATGGGAAGCCCAGAAAAGCCAAAGAGGGGCTAGAGGACACTGATCTGCTGAAGATCCTGGTCAGAACTGCCAACAGACAGATGGAATGCCGGAGGGGTGGGGTGGGGTGGGGTGGGAGGTGTCCAGCAGGGGTTAGGCAAAGTCCCCTCACATCATTCCAACCCTATGGCCCTGCTGAACCTGTTGTCAGTGTTCAAGTGAATGAAGCGCCCGACTCAGGATGGGGCACAGGCAAAGCGAAGCCTTGTGAGGTGGGCAAGGGGTGGTCCGTCAGGGAGAGAGAGCTGGGGTCAGAGCAGGGGGGCCCTGGGACCTCTCCGAGGCCCCAGCCCCACTCAGGTGTTGTTGTCTCCCTGACCCCCATTCCATCAGACCTTTTTCAACAACAGCCAAAGTAAAGCTAAAACACAAAGTAGTCACTCCTCTGCTTAAAACCTTCAGTGGCTCCCTATTGCCATTCGAGCTAACCAGATCATGGATAGCTGGCCCTGGCCTGTGCTCAGGACCTACCTGGAGCAGCACCACAAGCACCAGCACCCACACTCTCCTAGAGTGGCCCTACCAGACCGAGCTTAGTTTACCAGATACACCAGCTCACTCTGGCCCTCAGTCATGTTGTTCCTTAGATCCCATTCTATCTCCTCCTTTTTCTTGGTTGCCTCCCACTTATTCCTCAGGTCTCCCCTTGGGCTCCAGTTCACCCTGAAAGCCTCACTTAGCCCCCCAGTCAGACCTTGGAGACCTGATCTCCAGATACCCTGCACTTTACTGACCACACAGTATTGCAATTGCCTGAACATCTTCCTCCACTGGGGACTAAGAGCAGAGACCGCATCTCCTACCAGTCCCTGTGTTCCCAGCTCTCACAAAGTGCCACAGTAGATGTTTGGTTCCTATGTATTAAATATGTCAGAACTGTCTATCCAAGTAAACAGAAAGGTATTTAAGTGCATGATAGATGTCTTACATTTCTCTGCACATGGAACCCCAGGGGGTCCTAGCACAGGGGCCCCTGTGAGCTGGGCCCTGTGCTAGGTGCTCTCGTGGGTAAAAGACAAGAGATACATCCTGTCCTCTAATGAGCTTGTGGTTTAGTGGGAGAGAGAGGGCCTTCGGATAAATAACTATAATATAAGGGAGGAAGTCATACAGATAAAAGACTACAGATAAAAGACTCTGGGATTTGAGAGTTGGGAAAGAGATTGCAAATGCAGGAGGGGTAGAGAGTGAATCTAGGCAAAGGGCCTGACGTTGGTCAGCAGGATGCTGGAGGGTGCGCCACGGGGAACTGAGAGAAGGGAACAGCCTCAGGGCTGAGGCACTGAGAGAGGACCTGAATGCCAGCTATGGCATTGGATTTAGCACATGGGGAGCCATTGAAAGTTTTTGAGGGAGGGTAGTGGCATGTTTGAATCTGTGTTTTGAGAAGGTCTGGGGGCCAGAGGAGGGTGAATGCGACAGGACAAGTGAGAGCAGGTGGAATGTTAAGATGGACACAGTAGCGACCAAAGGGCAACAGAACCTGACGGAGAGGTGGCGAGAAGGAAGAGGAGCAAGGCTGGGAGGGGCAGAATGGAGCAGGGCCTGGTCACCAGGGGAGGAGAGGTGTTCGGGAGACCAACCGGCGGTGCCGCTGGCCTGTGCAGAGGAGGCTGGAGGGGGGAAGTCGAGTCCGTTCTAGACATGCAGACTGTGGGGCTCTCGGGGCTGGTGGAGGGGGCCCTCAGGCCATTGGACATGTTGGCCGGGAGCTCGGAGGCAAGTCTGGCTCTGAGTGCTTTGACTGGAAGCCTGTCACACAAATGTGCTAAGTGACACACACACACACACACACACACACACGGGCCTAAGTGAGAGGCAGCGCCCGCAGATGGGGCCTCCCAGCCTCCAGCCCCTGCCCGGGCCCGGAAGCAGTGATTCATGCCCCAAACTTAAAGAGAACCCAGATTTTGATTTTAAAAGCCTTTCAGACCAGAAGAAACCAAGGAGAGGGCCAGGCCAGACCACAAGCCAAACATCAGCTGTGGAATGTGCTTGCTGCTGACGGTGAGGCCAGCCAGGGGCAGCGACGCTTGGCAGGCTCAGGGAGAGGCCCTGCCGATTGTCCTGAATGTGTCCAAAGTGTCCCCAAGATGGTCCCTGCTCTTTTCTCTCGCTTCAGAGTAGATGCGCCTGCGTTCTGCTCATCTTAAAACTAGCTCTCCCTGCCACACCCAGCCTGTCCGCTGGCCCCACATCATCGGTGCTCTGAAAGCTCTAGTCTGCCCTCGGCCTTCCCATCTCCACTCGCTCAGCCTGGAGGACCAGGACCAGGAGACCGGCAGTTGTCTGGGGGCTGCTTTGCGGGGGGTGGGGGAGAACCCAGAAAGGCTCCCGTGGCTGGTGGTAAGAGCCATCTAACTGGTCCCCCTGCCTCTGCCCTTGCCCCTTGAGGCTCAATCCACTCCCCCCCTCCCAGTAGCCAGAGGGATGCTGCCGGAATGTAGGTCAGATCATGTCATGTCCCTCCTCTGCTCCAAACCCTCCAGGGCTCCCTTCTCACTCTGAGTAAGAGGCCCTGTTTGATCTAGCTTCCCCTGCCTTTCTAACCTCATCCTGACTCCTCCCCCACTTGCTCCTTCTGCTCCACCCTCACAGTCTCTGGAAGGTTTCTGGGCTTTGAACTTGCTGTTCCTTCTGCCCGGAGTGTCTCTCACCAAAGAGCGTCACTCACTTCCTTCAGGCCTTTCCTCCAACATCACCCTCTCAAGGAGGCCTTTAATGGCACCCCTGACGAAAATACCCACCTCCCCCTGGGTGCACGCGCAGACATAAACACCCTGCCTGCTCCGGGCTCTCTGAGGCATCTCTCATTATTTAGCATGGTTACTTACTTATTTATTCACCTTGTCGATCATCTCCTCCAACAGAATGTAACTGGGAGAGAAGGATGCGTGTATGATGTGTTTACTTCTGTCTCCCAGGGTCCAGAGCGGTGCCTGGCCAGTGGAGACCAGCAGTAAATAGTTGTGGAATGAATGAATCAATCAGTGAAAACTCACTCAAGCCTGCAACCGCCTGAAATCCCATTAACTAATCCCCACTGAGTATCGCCCTCATTCCAGTCACCTTTCTTTACAGGCCAGGCCCCTCGGTGGGCCTGCACTCAGCCCTGACACTCCCAAGCCCATTTGTTTTTAGATTAAAGGCTTTCTGTCCAGACAAGAAGAGGCAATACGCAGTTGCGGGTGGGCAGGACAAGGAGGGCCGCTGAGGTAGAAGAGGGGCTCTTGAGGGGAGGAGGGCCTTGAAGGGGGCACATTGGTTCACAGCAGACAGCCCCGGCCGGCCCAGCTGGCCCGAGGCTCTTTGGCATTATTACCGTGACTCAGGACACGAGGAGACGTGAGAAGGGCCTTGTTTTTACACAGTGCAAACCTATGTATATAATGAGACTTCCCAGGAAACAAGGCACGGAGATCACAAGTTTAAAATGCTTCGTTTCCCACAAAAGAGTGGTGATTCAGACATCATCCACGTACCGCAGGATGCAACCATGTCATTTAGTACCCGGGAAGGAGCTGGCGGTGCCCAGAGAAGAAGGCAGGGACCGAACAGTAGATCCAAGGTTATGGTCCAATCCCTGGGTACCGCCGGACCAGAATCTGCCCCGGGGGCTCGGGAGATGACGTGAAGCCCATCCTACAGGTGGAGAGGCTGAGTCTGAGCCCAGCGAGGTTCGCCTGAAGGGCGTATTGCAGCAACTTGGGGTTTGAATCTGGTCCTGACACTTGCTAAGTGTGTGATCCTGGGCAAGTCACTTCCTCTCTCTAGAATATATAATAGAAATGATAATGCTACCAGGTGGGATTAGTATGAAAAATTAGAGATGATACTGATCACCACAAAATGTCCGGCAGGGTCGAGGAGCTGAATAAATGTTGCTTTATTACATTTAGCAAGAGTAATGCATGATAACATTCATCAAGGGCTTCCAGGAATCCGGGAAGCTTAGTGCTTTGCGCCAAGCACTCTTCTTCTCAATAATCCTATAAGAGGGGTGCTCGTTCCTCCATTTTAGAGATGAGAAACTGAGGCATGTAGGTGTGAAGTAACTTACCCAAGATCACCCAGGTGATAAAGTCACAACCTGGGATTTGAACCCAGGCAGTCTGACTCCAATGATTGCAGTCCCAAGAGACTATGTGACTTGCCCAAGGTCACGCAATTGCCACCAAACCAGAGAACCAGGGTCCAAATCCAGGTTTGATCACTTCAAAGCCCACCTATTCCCTGCTTTTTTTTTTTAAATTTTTAATGTTTGTTTATTTTTGAGAGAGAGAGAGACAGAGTGCAAGAAGAGGAGGAACAGAGTATCTGAAGCAGCCTCAGGCTCCGAACCGTCAGCACGGAGCCTGACGCAGGGCTCAGACCCACAAACTGTAAGATCAAGACCTGAGCCGAAGTCGGATGCTTAACCGATGAGCCGCCCAGGCATCCCTTCCCTGCTTTTTATGTATCACTCACCAGACTTTGGCCACAGCTGTGTATCACACTGACTATTTTTCACTTAATAATTTTCTTTATATTGACTTTAAATCAATTTAATTTTTTAAATTTACCCTAATCTTAAACTATAATTGCTATGAAACTTAAGTTTTTATTTACTTGTAATTTTTGAATACCCATTAAATAAACACATGAGCAGTTAAGTTTTAATGTTCCCTCCTGACCCACCTAAACTTTTCTCACCCACGATCCCATGGGGAACCCTGGGCTATACTGTGCGGTGCTCAGCAAGGACAGATACCCCGTCCTGACTCATCCAGAACTGAAGTGGGATGGGGCCTGGGTTACCTGGGGGATTTTTATGAGACCGACCTAGACTCCTAGGTCTGTGGTGTGATCTGCCCTGGCTCTCTCTCCTTGGAAGTTTGATCAAGGCCTCTCCAGCCCCCCCGTGGCAGTTTCGAGGAAGAGTCTAGAGAAGCTGGCAGGTGTCCAGACATGGGAGTGGCCGTTTTCTCTTGTGCTCAGACCCAGCCCAGGGTTCCTGCAGGGCTGCCTGACTTGGCTGTGGCCCCACTGGGCTGGTCCCCACTGCTGATAGGGGTGGGCCGGGGAGGAGGGGTCTGCCCAAGGTGCCCCACACGTGCAGGTGAAGAGAGCTTTATGGGAAACCAGATCAAAGCTTTGCTGAGCATGGGGTGGGTCTGGAGTTGGGGGGTGAGGGAGGGATGTGGTGGGGGAGCAAGGAACCACAGGGAGAACAGCCCAAATAAGTCTTTGGCCCCCCATGAAAGGAGAGGAACCCCCCAATCCTTTCCATAATAAGTGTCCTTAGTGGATGTAGGTGAAAGTGGAGAGGAACTTGCTGCTTCCCCAGGCTCCAGCAGCCCCAGAAAGACCTCCTCTTCCAGGAAGCCCTCCTGAACCACTGCTGAACTGATGGTCATATTTCTGTGGGCTTCTCTGTCTTAGCAGCAGCACTCTCACTCTCCATAAGGCTGCCTGGCGCCTTGGACAGTGGGCACTGGCCCTGTCCTTGTGCTTCTCTCTTACTCTTTCCTCCTCCACGGAGCACCACAGCATCCTGCCCAGGGCCAACACACACCTTGCTTAAGGTTTCGACTCTGCGCCAGGCTCTTCTTCCAACCCTGGCTCTGCTCAGCCTGCTGGGCAGTAAACCAACTGCAAAATAATTCACACAGAGGAGTTCACAGCTGATAGGATATTAGGTCTACCCCGCTCCTTATTGATTTTCTAGGAGAGACTGCTTGAAACCAGCCACGACTTGGCCCAAATGGACCAATCTGAACCAACCCTGAATGTTGTAGATGTAGAAACCAAAGCCTGGGGGTGGATTACATCTCTCACCACCCCCTGTGAGTCTAGGGTAATGAAAAAGCCTTGGACTGCAGATGATGACCTCTGGGTCAAGTTCAGGTTCCAAAACTAAACTTGAGTGAACCATGTATCCTCTTACGACTTCCATTCAATCACTTCTAAAGTAAGTGTTTGGCCTCCACGACCCTGAAAGCTCTTTGAGAGCTATGCTTCCGTGCTTCTGTGAACAGCTCCTGAATTAGAAGTCAGCTTTGTCTATAAAGGCCACCTGTAGCATGAGAAAGTTGAATAGAAAGGGAATCTATTTTAGAACAACTTCAGGGCGTGGTTGGCCCGTCCTCATCTGCAGGTCCATGAGCAGCCCTGGGCCTCGGCGGCCTCTTAAAAGGCCTTAGTGCCAAATATCTGCCTGATAGAAAACCTGGAGCCTGAATATCCCAGATGAGTGCTTATCCTTGGCTTGCATCCCTTCAGTGACAGAGAGCTCACCACCTCACGGGGGAGGCCTTGGTTTTCCAGCAAAGGCAGATGGAGTCATGAGCCCTTGACTCTTCTAAAGACCCAAAGGTGACAATAGACAGTTTGATAGTTTTGAAACCGCAAGGAACTGATATATACGAAAACCTGAAGGGCTTCTGCATAACCTTCAGGGAACCAACACACTTCCACTCCCTAGTAGCCTCCATCTCCACCAAGCCTAGCCAATGGCCTCCAGCTTGACGTGGGTTCTACTGGGTCTATGTTAAGCTCTGTGAAGCCAGAGAACGTTTGAGATGGGTGCGGGTGTCTCCACTGTAGGGCGGGCCCTGCAGGCTTGGAAGGGAAGGGCCCCCCACAATTCCTTTTTTTAGTTTGTATTCAAAGACCAGGGGCAGACGGGCACAGCAATTCTCCGGGTCCTCACTGCGCTGCTTCCTGTCCTCCGAGGGAAAGCCCTGCCACAAATTGCATATCCTGAGCCTTGTCTTGCTCTTACTTTACCCAAACACTCCCTGGGCTGGGGCTAAGCCTGGATGCACAGGGCTCTTGATCCACACACCCATGACAAGCGGGAAATATCTTAGGAACTAGAAAACCAAAACCAAACTGTCTGAGCTCTCTGAGCTGGTTAGTATGTCAGGAAAGGGAGGAACTCACTGTCCAATTCAGCTTTCTTTGAAATGGCCAGTGGCCAGGATCAGAGTGGGCAGGGCTGCCACGTACAGCTGTGCAGACTGTGCACTGCATCACTCAACCAACTACAATGTAAACAGCACTGTCTGCAGTTGTGTTATGTAGTGCAGCGCCTGGGGGACTGGAGGGGGTAAAATGGTAACAGTGTACACTGATGGGCTTCATTAAATCCTACACAGGGACTTAGAGACAGAGCATCTAGTGCGGCGTGTGCCTTTTACAGATAAGAAAAAGGTTCAGGAAGAAAAGAAACTCATCCAAGTTGTATAACATGTTAAAAGCTATGCTGGGATTAGAATCAGGGCTTCTAAAGCCAAATTTCAGGACTCTGAAGCTCTCTCTCTCTCTGTCTCTCTGAAGCTCCAAGTATAACATTCCCCTTCTACTCCTTGTTGGCAGGTTAGTGTATGAGACTCCTGGGGGTCTGATGCTTTTATTCTTTTTTTTTTTTTCTGTATCTCTTCTAACAAATGCATATTGAGTACTTATTGTGTGTGAGGCATTGTTCCAGATGGTGAGAATGAGGTAGGGAGACAGATACAGCCCCTTCCAGTAGAGTGCTGGTAAATATTTAACAACCAGTTCTGGCTCGGGGATGAGATGAGTAGAGTCTCTATTTGTAGCATTTGCCAAATACCGTGGTGTAAATCCTCTCACTGTGGTCAATTAAAAGCAAGCCACCACCATGACATCACTGAAAGGGAAGATCGTACACATTCGGCTCTGTGAGCAGGGTCTCTCCAGCATACCGCTGGTCCCCTGCCTTGTGGAACTTAAACTCCAGGGGGAGAGGAGACAGTGTCCAAGTGAGCAAATAGCTCTTATAACCAACTGTAATTATCTTTATTTGTCAAAGACATAAGGAAGATGCTTCGAGGGAGGATAATGGTTCTCCATAGCGTGGTCAGGGAAGAGTTCTCTGAGGCCAGGACATTAAAACTGGAGGTTGAGAAGGAGCCGGCTGAGCAAAGATCTTGGAGAATAACGTTCCAGACAAAAGGAACAGCAATGCAAAGGCCCTGAGGTGGAAAGAACTCTGTGGGTTTGAGGATCAGGGAGGGAGTCAGTATGGCTGAAAGTAGAAAGTGATAAAGATTGTGACACAGGAACATAGAGATCCTGCAGGGGCTGGTGAGCCCTGGGGAAGGGTCTGGAATCTACCCTTAAATGCAATGGGAGGACCCTGGAAGGTTTTCAGCAGGAAAGTGCAAGGATTACAGGATCTGGCTGCTATGAAGAGAATAGCTTGGAGCTGAGCAAAAGTAGGATTAAGGGACCAATTAGAAACCTCTTGCAAAGGGGCATCTGTGTGGCTCAGCCAGTTGTGTCCAGCTTCAGCTCAGGTCACGATCTCATAGCTTGTGAGTTCGAGCGCTGCGTCGGGTTCTGTGCTGACAGCTCAGAGCCTGGAGCCTGCTTTGGATTCTGTGTCTCCTTCTCTCTCTGTTCCTCTTCCGCTCATTAAAAAAAAAAAAAAAGAAGAAGAAGCCTCTTGCAGAGATCCAGGCATAAAAGGATGAGAATGACTTGGTCTGGGTGGTGTCAGAGGAAATAGAGAAGAGGGGACACTTTGGAGAGGAATCGAGAGGGTGGAGCTGGCAGGATTTGCCGATGGGAAGCGAAGGAACATCCTGAGGACTGATGTCCAAGCTTCGGGCTCGAGCCATCGGGTGGTTGGTGACTCCAGGTCCTGACGTGGGGAGTCCTGGGAGAAAGCCCATTGGGAAGGGAAAATCGAAGGCACCTTGTTGGTCGCATGAAGTGAGCTGCCATGAGACATTCAAGTGAAAATGTCTGTGGGCAGCTGGGCATTGACCGTGGGGCTCAGAAGGCAGGGCTGGGCTGGGCTGCATGTGATCTGGGGCTCACAGGAGCCTGGGCCAGTTTGGGGTGAGTGGAGAAAGGCTGCAGCCCAAGTCCTACGTGCTCAGCCAGGACGTACAGGTGCATATTTCGGGTCACATCTGTGACTCCAGTTTTCCAGGCAGCTTGAGGTCAGGGAGACGGTTAGTTGCTCCAAACTTTATCGTGCTTTATTATTTTTTTAATGTTTATTTATTTTTGAGAGAGAGAGAGAGAGAGAGAGCTGGGGAGGGCAGAGAGGGAGGGAAACAGAATCTGAAGCAGGCTCCAGGCTCTGAGCTGTCAGCACAGAGCCCAACGCAGGGCTTGACCCCATGAACCGTGAGATCAGGAACTGAGCGGAAGTTGGACGCTCAACCGACTGAGCTACCCAGGCACCCCACTTTATCATACTTTAAATGACCTTGCGACACAGAGATTCACAATATTGACATTGGTGTGTTTTTATATCCTTCACGGCGGCCTTTGAAAACTTAAGGAAAGAGGTCCATTTTGATCCCTTTCCCTAGTTAGAAAGAGGGATACAGGATGTCAGGCAGAAAAATACACTGGCTTTCATAAAAACATGAATCTTATTCCTGAAGGAGGTGATCCATGTGTTCCCTGAAGGCATGAGACGGCAGTCCAAGGCTGGGGGCAAAAAAACAGTGTTAATTACAGCAAATTTCAGTTTGGTGTTTGCTGTTTTCAGTTTTTAGGCCTGTCTTCCACGAGCCTGACATCTGTTTAACCAGCACATTGGCAAACTCCTGATTTCTCAAAAAAAAAAAAAATAAACAAAAAGGATAGCCATTGCTCTTGCCAGCACTGGCTCCTTCTTTCCATCTCTCCTCTCTGGGTGCTTTTCCAAGTGTCTCTATTTCAGCCCGCAGTTCGCCCACTCCAGGAAGGGTTTGATCTCCCCCTCCCGCAGTGGGGGGGGGGAGGGGGTCCTCACTGCCCCATACAGCTGCCCAGCCCCTGTCTGATTGCTTCTGGTGCAGAGGATTTCTTTGTGATAAGTCACACATCAGCAAGCTTTAGGACACTGTGGGAACAAGACAGAGAACAACTGAGCTTTTTGTTGAGACAAGGAGGCCGAAGCCGGGGAGAGAGGTAGACGAGCCAGCGCAGGAGGGCTCCATGGCCGATGGCGCCCAGCGTGTAGCAGAGGGTGAATTGACAGAGGGCAATGGGCAGAGGTGAGGTTGCCCTGGGCCCTGTTAGCTGAGGTCCGTCTTAGATGAATATCAGGTTAATTTGATAAGCTCAACTATGTGCGTTCATTCGTGAGTTTGTTCAGTCAACTTTGTTGAGAGGCTGTTGTGTTCTAGACACTGAGCAGGGCTGAAGAGGGACAGAAACCCACTCAACATGGTTATAGTGGCCTCCCTTTTGGCACCAAAGATCGGGTTAGCCTAGGGTCTGCAATGCTTCAACCTGAATGAAAGCTTCAAAGACAAAGCCATCTCTGGTCCGGGAAGGGGGAGGGCGTCCTCTATGGGTGTGAATAGAGGGTCTTATCCAACCCCACCATGGAGAGCTCTCAGCTGCCCTGCCTGCTCTCTCGCAGACACAGCTGACTTGGAGGGGCACTCCAGACGGGTAAAGGATGTGTCACCTGGGAAGCAGGCAGGATGAGGCCTCAGCACGAACACCTGGGCCACGGGCCAAGTCAGTCTTGGAGCCTCCATTTCTTCCCCTGTCCAGTGGGGATCCAGTCCCTAATCATGTGTTTGGATTCAGTGAAATCCGAAGGCACTTGGCTCATTCCTGGCACTTGGTAGGTGCTCCAAGAAGAGCAGTTGAATCTGCTAAGAGATTCAGGGAAGGACTGGAACAAGAGCACTGCCTTTGGATACCTGCTCCAAACATGTCCCACCAGCTAGAAGACCTTGGCCACAGCGGACAACTTCCTCAGCCTCCGTTTCCCCATTGGCAAGAGACACCCAAGCCCAACCTTTTGTGTGCATATGTCTACTTCATGTTTGTTAAGTGCCTACGGTTTGAAACACTAGGCACCAAGAACATTCAGGTGTGGGACACAGCACTCTCCCTGTCCCCTGGACTCTCCACCCAGGTGCAGAAGGGAGGATCAGGAGGCGGGACAGCTGGGAAGGGGCATCAGACGACGTGGGGACGAGCTAAGCAAGATGACAGGGTGGGTGGGGCACACGCTCCTGGAGGGTGGGTGCAGAATAGAGGGCAGAGAGGAAGAGAAGACACACAGGTGGAAGAGACGGAGAGCAAAGGCAGGTAGGTGATTGCAGCAGTGTTCCTTTTGTGTAGACGGTGTATCAGAAGCTGCCTAGGCCTGATGGGATTGTGACTATGAAAGCCCCTGTCCGGTTAAGACCTCTGGACACACACAAAGGCTTTCCAAGATGTGGGGCTCGAGGGGAACCCAGCCCCTAGACAGTGACAATGTCCAGGCCCCCTCCCTGTATGCACAAGGAAGCTCTCTGATGCTGACCGTGTGCTTTTTCACACATATGAAAGGACATGACAGTACATACGGATCTGGGGCTCCTCCGCCCGGGGAAGGTGGACATGTGGCTGCAGCCACCCAGGAGACAGCCACTGGCTCGCCCAGAGCGGCTCACTGCCAGCAGCGTCAGGGAATGCGGGCTGGGGACATGCTGGCTCCCAGATGACATGGTTTCCCTGAGAGATCCCTCCAAGAAAGAAACAAGCGGTGTGCTCATTCCGTGGGGAGGGGTGCGGCCTTTCCACGGAAGCCTCCACACAGTACGGCCTCTCCCTCCCCTGCTCTGCCAGTCTGAGGATAGGGATGGCCCTTCAGATGGACCTCTTTCTGGACTCCCTGCCTGTCAGTACCACTCCCCAGCTTGTCCCTTCCTGCTAATCCCTCGGCCACTGGTGCGCATGTGTGCACCAGGCTCCCTCAGTGGGCCTGTGCTGACCTGCACCTGCCCAGGAGCGCCAAGGGTTCCAGACTCCATCCAGAGCCAAGGTTCCCTCTCGCTTCTTCAACAGAAGGAAGACCCCGGAAGGGCAGTGGTTGGTGGGGGATAACAGTGGTTGAAGGAATATGAAGCAGGAGGGACTCTTTCTCCCCCAAGAAGAAGGAAGGGGGACAGTGACCAGTTAGCAGAGAGACATGAAGTTCCTCCAGAAGGGCAGTCATTTGGCAAATAAGCAGGACACTGAGGAGATAACAAGGCGGAGAACAGGGTGGTCTTTGGCAAGAGTAAAGACCCGAGTTTGGGACGCTTGGGTGGCTCCATCGGTTAAGCGTCCATCTCTTGATTTCGGTCCAGGTCATGATCTCACGATTCATGGGATCGACCCCGGCGTCGGACTCTGTGCTGACAGTGCAGAGCCTGCTTGGGGTTCTGTCTATCTCTCCGTGTCCCTCCCCAGCTCGCTCTCTTTCTTCCTCAAAATAAAGAAATAAATAAATGTATAAAGAAAAGAGAGAGACCTGAATTTGGGCAGGTGTGCTCAAAAGCACCAGAGGCCTGGTGGTAAAAACTGGCTCAGAATCCCCAGATCCCCAGGGCAGAATCTGACACCCAGCCTAGGTCTACTTACCACGCCATCCCAGCTCTCAGGGGGTGGGCATTACAGCCGCGCGTTCCCTTTCCTGAGTTCTGGTTGTCGGGAGTCCATCCTCTAGCCTTTGACCTTGGCAATGGCCATCCAACCATTTCTCCCCACCGAAAGGGTCACTGCTCCCATTCCCAGAAGACGCAAGGGAGAGAGAAGCCTCCGTCTTTCCAAGGCCACATAGCCATGTACTCTAGGAGTTAGCGCCCAAAGCCTGGGAGCCATGATTCTGAAGAGAGGTGTGAAGGGAGCCATGGTGTCCCCTGCCCACTCACTCCAGACCTCCTCCCTGAGGTGTTAGCACAGTCCAGCAACGTGGGCAGCACTGGGCTTTCTTGGAAAGGTGACCACACTTGGAAAGGTGCCTGGACCCCCACCAAGGCCACCCGTCTGACAGCTGGGCGTGCCCAGCAACCACAGCCAGGGAAGGGACGCCCCAGGGACTGGGCTCCACGGTTCAGGCAAGGGGAGCGAGCGAGGCCTGCATACTGCCAAGCACTAGATGACAGTTTTCTTCAGTCCTTCCCTTTGGCCCAGGAATGCGAACGATGATCATTTTCTCCTGGAGAGTTCCCTTCCTAAATGCGTTTGGCTCTGGATGACATTAAGATGAGTTTGCATTCCTCCACACTGCCTGGCCTCCAATTCTAAATTGTTTGCAAAGACTCAGGACAGATGCTCGCGTGCCGACAGCTGGAAGCCGGCTGTGTGTTTGCCCCAGCGAACCTTACTGATGTGTGCGGGGACGGGGCGTCAGACGGCAGGGCACATAACCCTGTCATTTTACAGGTGGGGAAACTGAGGCCCAGAGAGGCGTAGTGACTCTCCATGGACACACAGCCAAGTTAGTGACAATGCTGAGATTAGAACCCAGATCACACCGCCCTGGTCCAACTTTCTCTCAGCTTTACCTCGGGCTCTGCCGACTTGCATATGTGTCTGTCGGCCCGCCCACATGGCTATAGACTCTGAAGACCACGAGTCTTATCTTACTGCCTCGGTGTCCCCACTGCCCAGCATGGGACCTGAAGCATCACAGACCCGAGCAGACTTTTATTGACTCGAAGGGCTGAAGAGTAAGGTCATGCAGAAGGACCGGTGGTGCAGCACTTGGTGGGCTCAGTTGGTAGAGTGTGCGACTCTTGATGTCAGGGTTGTGAGTCCGAGCCCCACCTTGGGTGCAATGATGACTTAAAAATAAAACATCTAAAAAAAAAAAAAAGAAAGAAAGAAAGAAAAAGAAACAGTGAATAAAGATGTATGTGAAGAAAAGCTGGTGACTTGGTACAAATTCCCACCTCTCTCCTAGCTTGTGACAGTAAGCCTCTTAAACCTGATCCAGTGGTTCTCAAACTATGTTCCAGGGCACCCTAAGGTTCCAAGGAATTGTCTTAGGACTCTTACTGGGGATGAGGAGGCACTCCTTGTCCCCTGCCCCTAACCCAACCTCAACTTCTCGTGTCTGCATTTCACGTGTAGGTTGTGTTAAAAAAAAAAATGTTGGGATTCACTCCGCTGAAAAATGAAGTTTGGAGACTGCTAGACTAGTTGATCTCTAAGATCCTTTGTAAAAATAAAATCCAAATATGTTACCTTTCCCCAATAACAAATTTGCTACTTCTTTGACCCAAGTGTTCAATTATCTGGGAGGGAGAGGGTAGTGGTTATGAGCCTGGACAGTTAGGAGGAAATAATTGCCCTTGTGCTGTGTGGAGGGTTTGTGGCTGCCCAGATCCTATGTGGAACCCAGATACGCAGGGTCTGTCTGTATGTCTGCTGCCCCTGTGTCTGCCATTCTGTGTCCTGACAAGACACGACAACACAGGCTTGGTGTGTGGCTCAGGTCATGACCTGCTGGCTGGGCCACACTGTTCCCTGACAGGCTTGGCACAGGTCTAGCCCTGCCTCACCCTCCTCACGAGCCCTTGAGAAGGCAGTGATCAGATTCCTACCCCAGAAATCACGAGTCCCCACCGACCCCCAGCCTCCCTCTCCTTGTGTCTTTGTCTAATCACTCTGTGAAATCATTCCTCCTCCTCCCTGACTGTCCATCCTTGAAGAGTTAGACCAAGTTGGTTATCAATTGCTATAATAATGCCGTGTAACAAATACCCCCTCCCCAAATCTGAGTGATTTGTAGCCAATAATTATGTAGCTCACATGTCTGGCATCAGCTGACCTAAACTAAGCTCAGCTGGGTGGCTCAGCTGGTCTCCCTGGGCTTGCTCCTGCATCCTGGGGGTCGCTGATCTCAGCCGGGTTTGGCCAGGCCAGCTCAGCACCAAATGCCCTGCATCCTTTTCCCAGGATCTGTGGGCTAGCCTGAGTGAGACACTGCACACAGTGATGGCAGAGGTACAAGTGAACAAGCCAGAGTGAACTGAGTACCCTAAGACCTCGGCTGGGAGCTACTGACTCACTTTAATTTCTGCCTCCTATGGCCCAGCCCAAAGTCAAGTGGGAATGCTTGACAGTGTTTGTTATTTGCTGTTGTTAGGCAGGGCTAAATTATCTTTTTTTTCTTTCTTTCCTTTTGTGTGTGTGTGTGTGTGTGTGTGTGTGTGAAGTTTGTTTGTTTATTTATTTATTTATTTATTTATTTAAATCTCAGTTAGATAGCATCCAGTGTAGTATTGGTTTCAGGAGTAGAACCCAGTGATCATCACTTACATATGACACCCAGTGCTCATCCCAACAAGTGCCCTCCTTTTTATATATATATAATTTTTTAAAATATAATTTATTGTCAAGTTGGCTAACATACCACATCTGCAGTGTACTGTGCTGTTGGTTTGGGGGATAGATTCCCATGACTCATCGCTTACATACAACACCCAGTGCTCATCCCAACAAGGGCCCTCCCCAGTGCCCACCACCCATTTAGCCCATCCCCCTGCCCCCCTCCCCCCCAGCAACCCTCACTTTGTTCTCTGTATTGAAAAGTCTCTTGTGGTTTGCCTCAGAGCTAAATTTTCTACTTTAGTTCAGCATATTTTACTGAGCACCTACTGTGTGCCAGACCCTGTGTTAGGAATGAAAAGAGATGAATGGAAGACAGTCCTCGTCCTCCCTGTGGCTGAGAGTCTTGGCACAAGGACTCTGAGAAGGTGTCTGGCGTTCACTCTGCCCCATGGGTAGGTCTAGCCCCACACTAACAAGTGTTGGCTGAACACCTCCATAAGTGGAAGTACCAGCAGAGCTGCTGCCCCAAGGAGCTGGTGGGCCGGTGTGATTTCCCTGTTGTCCAAGCAGCCGCCCATGACTGCACAGTTTCCCCACCGGCCGGGGGCTCCCAAGAGCAGGGCCCAGATCCCCACCTTCCTGAGGGCTTCCTGAGGGAGCGTGTAGTTACTAGGCTTCCTGTGAGGGTAACGGGAAGGGCAGCGTCCCCACTTCCTCCCAGAGCCAGAAGGCACTCCAAGCTGGGACTACCTTCTCTCTAGTGCAGGCTTCCTCCCTCAGCTGACCAGAAGCTTCTCTGTTGAAGGGTCCACATTATCCCTCCTCCTATCCCTTCTTTTACATCTCACTAGTGCCTGTCACAGGCGCCTAGATTAGGGAGGACCCTCAGGCCTTGCCCACAACGCCCCGAAACCCGGCATTGCCTTCTTAGATGCCTGTCTCTGAAACAATGGCCTCAGGACAGAAGGGAAAGATGGCTGGTGGCAGAGTGACAATCACCATACTCTGTTATTTGCTCAGGCGGAAGGGACAGCAATGCAGACGGTGCAAAACAGCGAGGCGTTGACATCTCATTTCTGCTTCACTTCAGAATGTGTTATTCTTTCTTCCAGAGCGGCAAGAGGTCCACTTTACCATTTCTTTTTGCTTAAGCTAGTTTCAGGGTCTTTCCCTCCCACTCTCTCTATCTCTATCTGCAATTTGCTTTTAGACGGGAAGATTCTTGGGACCCAAGTAGAACTGAGAAGAGGGAGATGATAGGAGAGAGTCTGGGTAACGTTTCCACCTCCCTCGCCCCCACCCCAGCGCACATCATCCAAGGGAAATGAAAGCATTTGCTTACACATGTACCTCTGTAACGCAGGGGCCCAGGAAGTGAGCTGAGGCCTGGGTCTGGCAGACAGAGGGCTGCTGAGCGGTGAAGGGACTCTGGCTGCATCCTTCTGGCCCCCCCGGTCCCCCCGGTCAGGGATTCACCAATCAGTTCTCTAGTGAGCAGGGTCTAAGGGCATGGGACCCAGGACTGGTGAGTTTTTAAGAAGCAGGGGGTGGGAGGAGGTCAAGCCTGGGTGAGACCGGTAGGGTGAGGAATTTGGGTGATGGAAGGGGGTGGGCTGATAGGGAGAGAAGGCTGGATGGAGGCAGGAGGCACGGGGCAGGACTGATGAGGCCTTGGGGTGCATCCCTGCTGTTCCTGGCTGTGCCTCAGTTTCTTCACCTGTAAAAATGAGAATAATAATATGCTCACTTCAAAAGGTTACTCTATGGGGCACCTGGGTGGCTCAGTTGGTTAAGTGTTGGACTTTGTCTCAGGTCATGATCTCATGGTTTGTGGGTTTGAGCCCCGGGTCCGGCTCTGTGCTGACAGCTCAGAGCCTGGAGCCTGCTTCAGATTCCGTGTCTTCCTCTGTCTCTGCCCCTCCTCTGCTTGCATTCTGTCTCTCTCTCAAAAAATAAATAAACATTAAAAAAAAATTTTTTTAAGGTTATTATGACGGGTGCCTGGGTGGCTCAGTCAGTTGAACATCCAACGCTTGGTTTCAGCTCAGGTCATGATCTCACTGTTGTGTTCAAGGCCCACATCGGGCTCTATGCTGACAGCGCAGAGCCTGCTTGGGAGTCCCTCTCTCCCTCACTTTCTGCCCCTCCCCTGCTTGTGCTGTCTCTGACCCTCCCCTGCTTGTGCTGTCTCTGTCTCTCTCAAAATAAATAAACTTAAAAATTAAAAAAAAAAAGGTTATTGTGATGATTAAAAACATTTGCAACAGTGTTTGGTACCTAGTGAAAGCTGTGCTTGTCATTATCATAATCTAAGTGGCAGGGACTGTTAGTACCTAAGTCAGAAAGCTAGGAGGTAAACTAAGGCAGGCAGAAGCCAACAGATACAGGTTCTGAGAGCAGGTTCTCAGAAGGTGAGGGACCCAGCAGGCACATCTCCCTGCATCCTCAGGGCACAGGGAAAAGATAAAAAGCCGCTCCTGGGTGTTGCCCTGAATAGCGTATACACAGGTAAGAGAGCAAGGTAGGTGTGGAAACTACTATAATCCAAGAGGAAGGGCTACGATGTAACAGAAGAGTTATCAGAGCTGGGCCTCCATGTTTGAGAAGGAAAGAAAGGTCTTCTAGGGCAGATGGACAGCGCGAGCAGGGGCACCGCGGCAGCCCAGAGAGCAGGGCATCTTGACTCAATTTAATTCAGCCAAGTTGTATTGAGTGCTTTCCACTTACCAGGCACTGCTGAAGGTTAGTTACTGCATTCAGTCTTGTCGCCTGCCCTTTGAGGTGGGCATTATTAGTCCCATTTTATAGATGAGTAAACTGAGAGCCAGAAAGAAGAAGTAACTGACCCCCGGTGGCCCCTTAGTGAATGAATGCCAGAGCCGGGCTTCTAACAAGCCCTCCCTGAACTCAAAAGCCATGCTCTCTCCTGGCCTGGCCTCACCCTCCAGGAGGCTGGCAGGAGGGCAGGAGGAGCCAGAGAGTTCCGACACCCTCGCCCAGGCAGGCTCTCCTCTCCTCCTTCCCTTCACACCAGAAATTCCTGCCTACCGCCTTTGGGCCGCCTCCCCAATTTGTATGCATCAACCTTCCAGGCTGAGATCACAGCTCCAGAAGCTTCCTGATGGCCCTAGCCCACCATGGTCTCTGCCTTTTCTAACCATCATAGCACCCTGGCCACAGCCTTGTGCTTCCCCTCCACACAGCTCTCCCTAGCTGGTAGGCTCCCCACTCTTGTCTTGTCTTGCTCACCCCTCAGTGGGGTTCGCGGCTAGCGCCCAGGCTGGGTGCAAACAGCAGTGAGTAAACAGACCCCATCTGGCATTTGTGAGGCCACCATCAGTCAAATTATCACACCAGTTCTAATTATTAACTGTGATAAGAAGAGACGTCTCCTATTAGTGAGTATAAGAGGCGATGAGATCATTAGGCAAGGCCTGGTGCCAGGGAGGCTTCTGGGGATGTGACATTTGTGCTGAGATTGGATAGTGATGAGAAGTTCATCAGAGAGGCAGCAAGTGCAAAGGCCCCGCGGTGGGAGGAAGGGGCATCTAGGGAGCAGAAATGGGCCCTTGGTAACTGCACGCAGGGAGCCAGAGGAAAACTAGCACAAGACAAGTCTGCAGATGCTCCAAGGACCGTAGGACTGCATGGAGGATTTGGGACAGGGCTGGGGCAGGGGGCGAGCCATGAATATGGACTGATGCAGCATAGAAGCCCAGCAGCTGCCCCTTGAGCTACAGTGAGGGCTCCCCGTGGAGCTGTTGGCCGACAGTAGCTCTGGTTGCATGTTGGCCAGCGTGCCCCGCATTTGGGACTGGGACGGCCCCACCTGTAACGGGCCCACGGCATTCACCTTAGCCTGGAGTGGTGCTCAAGCTCAGGGCTGTGATTCGCATCCCTCCTTGGGACTGACTGGTGCTTTTTAAAAAGACAGAGAAGCGTCTGAAAAAAACTGATGTGACTTTGGCCACAGGCCACAGAAGAGCAGTCCAAGAATTGTGGGTTTCCGCCCTCTTGTCATCAATATCAAGGGCAGAAAAGCAGCCAGGCTCCCTGCGACTGTCCTGTTGATTCCCGTCAAAAACAACTTTGTTTTGTTTATTGGTATCTGGGGTCCATAAATCTCTGAGAAGGGCGCATTCCCCACGCGTGAAAGCCATCTGCTCTCAGAGGAGCGGGGCCAGAGATCTCGTGGGGAGCCGAGGTCAGAACGTCGGACTTGACGTCACTTTTAGGAAACCGATTCCCTGGCTTGGTTTGGTCAGAAGCAGATGCCCAGGCCAGTGAGGGCACCAGCACTTTGTAACTTAACACCCTGGTCCTGAGGGCTTTTGTCTACCCTGTGGCCAGCTTCACTAATCCTACCCCCAGGGGGCTGGGGGTGGGGTACAGGGGAAGGAGACCAGACTGGTCCAACACAGACCCCCAGGTGAGGGAAGGCGAACAGGGAAGGCTGCTTTCTCTCCATTTCCTTCTTCCAGCAGAACTCCAAGGCAGAGGAGGTAGCCCCTGAGGGCAGAGGGAAGGGAAGACCCCCCTTCTCTGAAAAGAATACTCCCTCCTCCCTAGCAGGTCCTCCTTATAAAAGCCTGGTCTCCCAGGGGTAACACATCACCCCAGTGCCCTGAGCTATTTGATCATGGACTTGCTCTGATCTCCTCTCGGCCAAGTGATTTAGGGCAAATTATTTAACCTCCCAGAGGTAGGATCATACCTGTCTCACAGGGCTGGTGTAAGATCCAACTAATTAATGTAAAATTGATGGTTAGATACCTAGAGTCGTGCCCGGAACATCTCAGCACTCAAGAAATATCCCTTTCTTTCCCCTTTTCCTCGTGGAGGGGAGAGGGCATCCCAGCCATCCAGTCCGTCGATACCTATGACCAGGCACCAAGAGCTAGGTCTCTATTCAGGCACTAAGGATAAGCTGAGGATACCTCAGTGTTTCATGCCACTTAGGGAACATAAGAATATTATGGACTATCAGCTGCATGGCAAGAAACAAATATGTAATGTGTTTGTGATAAGTGCTGTCAGGAAAAATGGAGGAGGAGAAGGGGGACGGAAAGTGACAGGGTGGCCAGGTGGTGGCTAAGATGGCACTGAGGCAGACGCGCTGATGACTTGAGCGGGGAGCCGTGGCGATGACCAGGAGAGGAGTGTTCCAGGCAGAGGGAACAGCCAGAGCAAAGGCTCAGAGCGGAGAGCGGTCTGACGCGTCATGGAAACGGCCAGTGGGGAAAGCGTGGGTAGAGCAGACCGACCGAGGTGGGGGAGGACAGGAAATGAGCAGAAAGAACAGCACGGGGTGGGGTGGAGTGGCCGGGTGTGGTCACACCGGGCCTTACAGGTAAGGAGTCTGGCTGCGGCTGAGTGGGGTGGGAACCTGGTGGAGGGTCTGGGGCTGAGGAGTGTCAGGATGCGACAGCTCTTGGAAGGATCCTCTGGCCATGTTCACACAAGAAGCATTGGTAGTGGGACACGATTTATGGCCTCATCTTCCCTGGCCCTCACCCTCCTGCAGGCCTGGAAATGGTGGGAGGGTCCTGACAGCCAGAATGTGCCTTCCCTTATTCAGGGTCACCTCCTCCTGCTGAGGTCAGATACAGCAAGAAGAGGACCGGGGACACCATGGGGTGTCCCCAGGGCGCTCCAGGGAGCCAGATACAGTGACGCACACCATCAGCGAGGTGGCCTGTGCCTATAAATGTGCATGTATGTGCACGCGCTCAGACCTGTGTGTGCCGCATCCGTGTACACAAGCATGTGTGTGTGCATGTATGTGCGTGCACACATGTATATGTGTATGCACGTGTGTGTGCGTGCGTGTGAGTTATGTGTGCGCTCCTGGAACAGATCTGGAGAGAGAGTGAGTTCCTCGTCTGCAAACTCCACTTCTTTGACCCCTCTCTGCCCACCTCCCAGCCCCGCACAGGTGACGCTGGCATCCCCCTCTCTTCCATGACAGGCCCTTACCGGCCAAAAACCAATGCTCCGTCCACCCGCTGTGCTCACCTGGCCAGGGTCCCCGTTCCCGAGGCTGCCTGCTGCTAACCAGGCTGATTAGTCTGTTCGGAGTCTGGGCCTGATAAATAAGGCATCTCCCATCCCCGCTCTGGGCCATGACACTAAATTCCCGTGGCAGATTAGGAATATGAAGACAGCTCCATAGCAACTTGGTGCCTCCGTCCTCTCCGGTGTCCAGAGCAGGCCCTGCCAATCGATCACACTCATTTTGCCCACTGCGCACAGACTTGACCTCAGAGTCGTTCTTAACGCAGTGCTCCAGGCAGCACTAATAATCAATTGACACAGACGAGGGAGATAACATATATCTAATACCCCTACTCCAAGGTGTCCCAGTTTTCCCTCTGGGACTCTAATTCAATGACTCTAATGACGAAACTTTTGGCTACTGTGTCCACTTGCAGAGCAAAAACCAAAGTGTGGAGAAACCACTTGTTCTTGTACCATAGGTCTTGTTCAAGTACGTGCCCCTGGGCATCACCCGCAAACAGCCCAGGGATTCAGTGTCCCTGGGAAGGACAGTGGGACACTCAGGGTACAAGCCTCACGCTCAAAGTCCCTGTCCCACAGGCTACCCTTTGCTACCCACAGCACAGGGCTGTCAAAGAGGTCAAATGGCAACACATATGTAGAAGTTCTTTGAAATACATAAAGCGCCCTACACATGAAAGGGGCGACAGTGATATTCTGTCTATTCTATTCTGCTGATTGTATTTCACTAATCTGAAAGCTTGGGCTGATGGTAAGGATCCCACCCCTTAACTCCCATGGGTCCCAAGTTTGGTGTTCCTATTCGTAATGATGGGTAAAGAGGCCAGACGTGCCCTGAAAATGCCTCGTGGAGGGAAGCAGGCAAAGAGCAGGCATCTCAGGTCCTACTTCTTGATGCTGCCACTGCCCCCTGTGCGCCCTTGGACAAGCCTCTTAACCCCTTTGGGGCTGGATCCCCCTTGCTCATTCTCCCAAAGTCCTGTGAGGGAAAATGACAGCAGATGCAAGGAGACTCAGGAACCAAGCTACCATGCGGGCGAGGGTTGTTGTGTCCTGTGATTTGGCGCAACAGTGCCAAAGGCTCAACACCAAGGCTCTCCAGCAGGTGGCATCGTTTAGGTGACATGTGACCTAACCAAACAGGGAAGACCTTAGAGGCCAAGGGTGAAAGGGTTATGAGACTGTTTCTCCACTTTGTATCAACCGCCCCAGCCAAGCAGTGATCCCTCAACTGAAGTCAGGCAGAGCTTTGCAAATCGGCTCAGAAGGTGGTGGTGAGCCAGCAGAGTTGGAGCCGTGGCCACTAGGAACCCAGGCGTGGCGGGGGGGGGGGGGGGCGGAGTAGGCGGGAAGGCAGTTCCTCGACTCTTTGGCAGACAGAGATGAGAGGGAGGGAGAGAGGGAGGGAGGAGCAGGAGGGACAGGAGGAGGAAAAGGAGGGAAAAGAGAGAACAAAACGGAAGAGGAGACCAGCAGAAGCTAGAAGAAGTGGGGGTGGAGGGAGGGGTAGTGGAGGAGGAAAGGAGCTATCTTCTCCCTACCCCTACCCTGAGACCAGGAATTCTCAGAGGGAGGGACCTGGTCTTCCCACTCAGACCTGGTCTACTCAACAGTACGTTTTAATGCCTCTCCTATCAGATTAGGGCTCTTGCAGGGCAGGGGTGGGCCTCTCCCATCAGACTATGGGCTCCCCCAAGCCGGGACTACCTTAACCACCTCATATGGTGGCTTCCCAAGGACAGGGGGCCATACTCCTCCCACAGCCAAGGCCTACCAGTGGGGACCATCAAGCTATTGGGGCCCAGACCTCTGCGTGCCTGATTATCCTCTTCTCCCCACCCCAGGGTTCATAGACACCTTCAACATGGACACCAGGAAGCCTCGAATCATCACCGGCTCCAGGGCCGCCTTCTTCGGCTACACAGTGCAGCAGCATGACATCAGCGGCAAGAAGTGGTGAGTGAGGGGCGCCTGGGTGGCTCAGTGGGTGGAGTGTCCAACTCTTGATTTGGGCTCAAGTCACAGTCTCATAGTTTACTAGATCGAGCCCCACATGAGGCTCTGCACTCAGTGTAGAGATTCTCTCTCTCCCTCTCTCTCTGCCCCTCCTCCATTTGTGCATGCTCTCTCTTTCTTTCTGTCACAAATAAAATAAACGCTGAAAAAAAAAAAGAAGTGGTGAGTGAGAGCTGCCACCCCACCTAGCCCAGGACACCCCCCCCCATACCCGGCCATCTATTGGCTGCCCACAGTGGCCCTCACATGCAGACACCCTCATGTCCAGTGACTTGACTTCTTGTCTTGGGTTCATAAGATCTGCTCTTGACTATGGAACCTCGAGCATTCCATGTCAGGCCCTCGATCGTCTCATCTGAGAAATGGGAATGAAAAAAGCACAGGTGGCAGGCTATGTGACAGCATAGGAGGCAGGCATCCCAGAACCAGTAGTTACTCTGGTCCGCTCTCGGGGCCTCAGTGTCTCATCCGTGGGGCAGTGCCTCTGATCCTGGCTGCTTGGAGAGGTGTTGGGGGAGTGTCTCTGAGGGGAGGGATGTGAGTGTGCTCACAAGCTAAACCACAGGCAAAGGTGGGGCAGAGAGAAGCAAGAGCGAGACTGGGTGGAGGGAGAGGGTCAGGAAGCTCCCAAGGGCCCCTCTGGGGGCAGGGCCAATCAAGAGGGGGGAAGGATCCGCCTCTGATCTTTAAAAATAACTTTATTGGGTTCTATTTTATGTATCGTAAAGCACTCTTTTCAAGTGTACAGGTCAATGGTTTTTTTTTTTTTCAAGTCAATGATTTTTTTTTTTAAAGCAAATTTACCAAGTTGTACAGCCATTGCTATAAATGAGTCGTAGAATGTTTTCAGCACCCCAGTAAGACCCCCACACACACACACGTGTACTATTAATCACCAGTCTTCTCCTTCTGCTTGGTTTATAGCTGACAGAAAGCAAGGCCCTCCTTCCTGAAATGGAAAAGGCCGGGCCTCTCTTGGCCTTTTTCGATGCCCTTGGTGAGTCAAGGGACCAAACAAACAGTGGCGAAAAGTGTTCTACCCTGCTCGCCTTCCAATCTGGCCTCTGCCCACCCTCCCCAGCCTCTTCTTCCACTTTCCCCACTCATTTCTTTAGTCAACACGCTAACGAAATTGCCTTTTTTCTGGTTTTCCGGTTCTCCCTCCAGACCTTCTCTACACACGCTGTTCCATCCCCCAGTGATGTCCTCTCCTACCTTCCCCCTTTGCCTTACCCCACCATGCTGATCTGGCTAATTCTCTCATATTTTTTTTTAAAGAAGCATCTTATTGTCTTTCCACTGAGTATACCTAGACACAATAAAGGGTAGGCATCTCCAGGGTACGGCTCAGTGAGACTTTACATATGTATAGGCCCGGTCATCACCTTCTAGAACATGATGTAGAACATTTCCAGCTTCCCAGAAAGCTCCCTTGTGTCCCCTGCACAGTCAGTGCCCCTCCAAGTAATCACTGTTCTGACCACTGTCACCAGATTTGTTTTGCCTGGTTTTGCACTTCGTATAGATGATGTAATACTGTAAGTATTCGTCTGTACCTGTCCTGTTTTACTCAACATTGTGTCTTTGGGGTTTAATATATCCTGGAATGTACTATACTTCATGCCTCTTCACTGGTGTAATATTCCACGGCAGCAATATATACCGCAATGTATTTATTCACTTCACTATTGATGGATATTTGGAGTGTTTCCATTTTTTGGCTAATTTGAATGGAGATGCTATCAACATTCTCACGCATGTCTTTTGATGGACGTCTGCCCTCATTTTTATTGGGTATGTACTCAGGAGAATCATTGAGTTAAAGGGTAGGTAATGTAGCTACCTTAGTAGGATCTGCCAAACATTTTTTTCCAAAATGACTTACCAATTTCAACTTTTCTCTAGTAATGTAAGAGAGTTCCATTTGCTCCATATTTTCACTAACACTTGGTATTATCAGTTTTTTTCATTTTAGCCATTCCGGTGGTATCTCCTTGTGAGTTTAATTTGGGTTACTCTAGCGGCTAATGATGTTGAGTAACTTTGTGGAAATATATTGGCCTTTTGGTGTCCCACTTTGTGAAGTGTCTGATTTGTGGCTTTTGCCCATTGTAAAAATTGTGTTGTATGTCTTTTTCTTATCGGCTTATAGAATTTTTAAAAATATATTCCGTGTACGAATCCTTTGTCAGAGAAAAGCATTGCGAACAACTTCTAGTCCGTGATGTGCTTTTTCATTCTCTTAATGGTATCTTTTAATGAACAGAAGTTCTTAACTTGAATAAAGTTTAATTTATAAATCTTTCTTTTGATTAGTGTATCTTGTCCATCCCATTTGAGAAAATTAATAGTGCTTCTCTCAAGAGTGCTTTCAAATTTTCAGTGTAAAATTCTTACATGTCTTTTACTACATTAACTCCTAGGTATTTGATATTTTATGCTAATTAAAATGGAATGTTATTTCATTTTCTAATCTTTTTTTTTGGTAGTATAGAAAAATACAGTCAGGGTGCCTGGATGGCTCAGTTGGCTGGGTGTCTGACTCTTGATTTTTGGCTCAGGTCGTGATCTCGGGATTGTGGGATTGAGCCCCGCATCAGCCTCTGCACTGAGTGTGGAGCCTGCTTGGGATTCTCTCTTTCTCTCTCTCTCTCTCTCTCTCTCTCTCTCTCTCCCCCTCTGGCCCTTTCCCCTGCTCACACACTCTTTCTGTCTAAAATAAAATGTAAAAAAATAAAAACATGGTTGACTTTTATATACTTACATGATACCCAGTGACATTATGAAATTAATTTATTATTTCTAATAGTTTGCTGCTATTCTTTTGAATTTCCTGTGTATACAATCAGATCATTTTAAATAATTACAGCTTTATTTCTTATTTCCCAATCTTTGTAGCTTTTGTTTATTTAAATTGCCTAATCGCAATGACCAGGACCTTCAAGACAAAGTTGAATAGAAATTGTGACATTGAACACACTTTTCTTATTTCCTTTAAAAGAGGGAAAACTTACATTATTTCACAATTAATTAAGATGTTGACTATAGCTTATTCATTTGTTACAGATAACTTCAGATTAAGGATGTTTCTTTTTTCTATTCCTAGTTTTCTGAGGTGTGTGTGTGTGTGTGTGTGTGTGTATGCATAGGTGTTGAATTTTATCAGGTGTTTTTTCTGCAAAGACTGAAATTTTATATGGTTCTTTTCCTTTATTTTGTTAATATGGTTAACTATACTCACTGATTGATTTTTCTAAAAAAAATTTCCATTGATATATTCTCAGGAATTCTGTTTCTATGTGCATGAGGTATATTGTGTAGCTAAATGCATCTGATTTATTCTTAATTACAGATATTTTATTTTGCAGTTCTTGAATTTCAATTTGGTTCTTTTTTACAGATTTTATAGATTCTTTTTTATAGATTTTATAGATTCTAATTCTAATAAAATAATCTATCTTTCTCCCATTTGTTGATTTTTGTAGTCTATTTTTTTTTTTTACATTAAGTCGTAGGTATTTTGAAGTCCTTGGCTAACTCCAATATTTGGATCATCTCTGGGTCTGCCTCTAATGACTATTTATCCTATAAATATAGGATATAATTTAATCCTATTATATCCTATAATATTTATTATATAAATATCCTATTTATCCTATGATTATCAGTTACTTTTTCCTGATTCTTTGCCTGTTTAGTAATTTTTTATTTTATTCTATGTTGGACATTGTGAATGTTACACAGTAGAGGCTATAGATTATGTTACCTTCTTTTAAAGAATTATACATTTTCGGGGCACCTAGGTGACTCAGTTGATTAAGCGTCTAACTCTCGTTTCTGGCTAAGGTCATGATCTCATGGTTTGTGAGTTTGAGCCCTGTATCGGGCTCTACACCGGCAGCATGGAGCCCACTTGGGATTCTCTCTCTCTCCCTCTCTCTCTGCCCCTTCCCTGCTCTCTCAATCTCTCTCTCTCAAAATAAATAAATAAACATTTTAAAATAGAATAGAATAGAATAAAGAATTATGTATTTTTTTCTTAGAGGCAATTAAAATACCGATGAAATCACCTAGATCTTACCATGGCTTGGTTTGGGCCTTGGTTAGGGCTGATATCGTTTGGTTTTGTCCTTCCTCTGAGGGTGTGGTCTTTATTCCTAGGACATGGATTTTCTGGGATCTCTACTGAAAGCCCACAATATTCATGAAAGTTTCTCTCTGCTCAGACCAGGCATGAACCCCAACATCTCCCAGGCACTAGACAGTCTCTAAAACCTCTCCCCCACCAACAGATTTTCTAGAGTCTCACAGAATGCCTACACAGTTTAGGAGTCAGCCAATGATCCTGAGAGGAAATTTTAGCAGCGTTTTGGGGGCTCTTTTCCTGTGGCTCTCTCCCTTCTGCCTGCCTCTACCAAATCCTCGTTTCAGTCCCAAGTCCAGTCATTGTTTCCTCCACTCAGCACGGCTGCTGCTCTCTGGGCTCTATTCTCCCTTGTGCCAACTAAGGAACGCGCCCTCATGGAAACAGCTGGGGTGAATGTGGGTCTAGCTCCTGTCCTTTTCTCGAGTACCAAGCTCTGCGTCGATTGCTGTCCAGTGCCTGAAAATAGTTGTTCCATGCGTTTTATCTAGGTTTCATAATTTGTTCATGGCTAGAATTGAAAGTCCACATTCTTTTACCAAATGAGATTTCACTTCCACTGAGAAACCTTCTCTGACCCTCCCTTCCCATCACCGGAGTAGTTGCCTCATAGAATTCTGTATTTTGGTTTTCATAACATTTATCAAACGGGATAGTGATTGCCTGTTTCATTGTCTTTCTTGCTAAGGGGTACAATCCCTGGCAATTAGTAGAGGCTCAAAAGAACATATTTTGAAAGACCAAATGAATGATTTAAAACATTTTTTAAACATCTATTCATTTTCAAGAGACAGAGAGAGACAGAGCATGAGCGGAAGAGGGGTAGAGAGAGAGGGAGACACAGAATCTGAAGCAGGCTCCAGGCTCTGAGCTGTCAGCACAGAGCCTGATGCGAGGCTTGAGCTCACAAACCGTAAGACCATGACCTGAGCCGAAGTCAGACACTTAACCGACTGAGCCACCCAGGTGTCCCAAAAGAATAAATTAATGATTTAGACCTCTCTCAACCACTCAAAAAATAAGGTACATATTTTGTACATTCTATGAAGGGTTGAAGATTAAATGGAACTGGGGGTGTCTGGGTGATCCAGTTGGTTAAGAACCCGAGTCTTGATTTCAGCTCAGATCATGATCTCATGGTTTATGAGTTTGAGCCCCACATCAGGCTCTGTGCTGACAGTGTGGAGCCTGCTTGGGATTCTCTCTCTCCCTCTCTCTGCCCCTCCCCTGCTTGGGCTCGCTCTTTCTCTCTCTCTCTCTTTCTCTCTCTCTCTCAAAATAAATAAACATAAAAAAAAGATTAAATGGATCTGGCTTTGGCAAGATTATATTTGTTTTGAGTAGTATTTGCTTATTAAGCTTCTGTTAGTAAACTTTACTAGACTCTGCAAAATATTAGTACAAGTAAGACATGGTTTCACTCACAAATAACTCACAGACCATTTGAGGAGGCAGCACTAATATCCTTGAAATAATTAAAACACAAAACAAGACAAAATATGAGCTGTGTTAACTATGTTCATCTTTGTAAGGCCACTTTCTCCATGAGGCTTTCTGGATCCTTCTCCTGGCCTGAAATGGCCTTACCTTTCCTAAGCCCTCCCTCTGATGGCACCGATCACTTCCTACCTTGTGCTAGGGTCACTTGGGCCCATGGCGTATCCCCCCTACTGGACACCGTCTTCATTTCCCTGTGTCTGAGAGCAGCCAGCACAGCGTCTTGCTCATAGAAGAAACTCAGCCCGAGTTTGAAAGGAGAAATCCCTGTGCCTGGGGTCTCCGGGAGGGCTTCACAGAAGAGGGGCATTTGAGTGGAGTCCTGGAGGTTGAGCCTAGAGGAGTAGAAAGGTCTGATAGAATCAACTCCTGGTCACGTTTGCTGATCTGAGCACATCATGGGAGAGGCCTGGTGGGTACAGAGAGCCAGCCCACCTTGGTCTGTAGCCACTTGACCTAGGTTTGTTTTCTGCCACAGCTGGGCAGGCCCCGGAGCCTCAGGGAGCTGCAGCTCATGCAGAAGGGACAGGAGCACACAGGGCCTTTCAGGAATCCCTGTCCCCACTGCAGGGACAGCCCTGCTTATCCAGCTTGACTGCTTCCCTCTCTGCTTCCCCCTCCACCCAGCCCCCGTTCTTCCTGCCCTGGAGGCAGCATCCCAAGACTTGTCTTCAGACACAAGACCCTGTGGATGTTGATCATAGGAAAAGAGGTTGATGCCAGTGTCATTTGGGGGACACTGGCTGGAAATTATGCACGGGGGACAGCTCCAGCGGTGCGTGTTGATTCAACTCCATGCCAGGAGGCAGCTCAAAGGGAGGGCACGTGCAAGGGGTGCAGTCCAGAGGCTGTCGCTCGGAGAAAGACCAGGGGAGAAGCTCTTTCCACCTCCCTGCGCCTCTGTTTGCTTGTACATAAAATGGCCATGAACTTACCGATCTCAGGGTTTTAGGCAAGATCAAAGAATACCCCAAACGTGAATGTGGAAAGCAGGCAAATGTGGCGTGCAGCGAGCAAGGAGCCAAACCCTGAAATCGGGCCTCTGGCAGCTTGGTCGAGAGTCTTCCTCTGGCCCAGTCTGCCTCCTGGGTATGGACCTGGCTTCCAGCCCTGAAGGCAGAGCAGGCCCACCTTGGTCTGTATCTCCTGGGCCTGCAGTGAAGCCAAAGCTCCCGGAGAGACTCTCACAGCGGGCATGTGAGGATCCCCATCTCCACTGAGGGAGGGGAGCAGCACCACTCCCCAGCACCTGCCCAGAAACCTGGGTCCCAGCACTGCTGCAGAGAGGGACCCACCAGCTGTCTTCCACCACAGGCACCAACGAGGTATGGCCCCCATTTACCAGGCTGTGGGCCTCCTTGAACAGCAAGGGCACCGGAGCCTGATGTAAACAGCTGGAGAATGAAGGGGGCCAGACCTGGTGGGGATGCCATTTGATTTTCTTGACCCTTCCTCTTCTGCCTACTGTGCCCCCAACTCCAGACTCGCACTAGGCAAAGCCGACTGTGCACCAGTGCTCCTGACATCGTGAACAGTTTGCCACATGCCTGGGTTTTGGCAACAAAAACGACACTCACAGACGCACAAAGAGGAAAAGAGAAAACAAATTCCTCTTGTGCTAAGTATTCGCTGCCCCTGCTTTTAAAGCCCTTGTGTATTTTCAGAGAAATTTAATCCATATGACTCTAATGCATGTACACTGAAATCATTAAGTCAGTTGGGTTTTTTTTTTTTCCAGACCATTTGATGTCCCAGAAGCCCCAGTGTAGGGTTTGCAGAGGGCCTCCCTTTCCAAGCCTTTGGTCCCCCCAGGAGCAGGAAGCCTCCTGATGCTGAGAAAAAAAACAGAACTGGGCCCCACAAGTTTCCAATTTGTCATTGAAGCTCTCACCCCTGGGGAGAGAAGCGCCAGCTCGCAGCAAGGCAGAGCATTTCACTCTCTCCCCTCAAGGGCACTGGGGGAGCAGGAGCCAGACAGCCCTGGTGGGCTCTGCGAAGGGACCCCTTTGGAACTCAGTGGGATTTAAGAACAAGAGGGCATCATGAGTTCCCTGGGGTGCAGGTTCAGGGACATGAGTAACATGTAAGAGAAGTAGCCTTGTCCCCATTTTCCAGGGGAGGCAACTGAGACTGAAGAGAGGACATAGTAAGTGTCTGAGCCAAGTCTCATTAGCCCCAGAGGGGCCCAGAACAGAAGCAGCCCCACCGACTGGAATCTACGGGCTTGCTCGGCAGTGTCTCTCCCCACCAGCCATGCTGCTGGCCCCACGGGAACCAAGGCAGTGGTGTCCCCAGGACCCAACTCTAGCAGAGTCACATACAAGTGCTGAGCCCAGCCAGGAAGAGAGAGCGTATGCCCGTGGAACCCCAATCAATTCCCAATGATCAGTAAATACCAAGAGACGGCAGGCACCCGGAAAGGATCGTGGGAATTCATGTGAGGGAGAAATGTCTAATTCAGGAGGCGGAGGGAATCGGGGGAGGCTCTGGAGGAGGGGGCTTCCAGATGGGTAGGATTTCCATGGGCAGAATGCACGTGGGTGAGAAGACTATGACAGATGGAGGGAGCAGCATGGGTGGTTGTGCAGAGGAGGAAAAGAGGAGGCCACATTTAGGGAAAGGACACCAGCCCATATGGCTGGAGGAGGTGCAGAAGGCACAGCAGCGAGGCCAAAGCCTGGGAGGGCGAGGACAATACCCTGGAGGCTCCTAAATGCCAGAGCAGGGCATCTGTATCTGGGAAGCAATGGATAGCCATTGGAGGTTGTAGAGCAGGAGAGTGGTTCAGCGGAGTTGTAATTTTTAGGGTGGTCAGCGTGGC
Source organism: Cryptoprocta ferox (assembly GCA_028646485.1). NCBI lineage: Eukaryota > Metazoa > Chordata > Mammalia > Carnivora > Eupleridae > Cryptoprocta > Cryptoprocta ferox. The sequence goes on along the minus strand of CM053560.1, from coordinate 103,549,860 downwards.
TACTATGTGGAGGATGGAACTGAGGGAGGAGAGCCTAGAGGTGAGGAGGCTGGTGGGAAGGTTATGGAAGTCTAGGTAAGGGGAGGGCCTAAGGGCTGGGGCTTGAGGAAGGGGCCTATGTTATGAGTGCCAAGAGTTCATTCATTCATCCTTGAAAACCTGGTGCTAGGTCCTGGGAATCCAGTGGAGCACAAAACTACAAAGTCCCTACCCTGATGGAGCCCTTCTCCTACTGGGGAGAAGACACATTGTTAGTTTCCCCGTCATCTGTCAGATGGTGACCTGTGCAATGGAGAAGCATTAGGCAGGGTGAGTTGGAGGACATTGCTGCCTCTTTATGCGGGCCACCAAGAAAGGCCTCAATGCTAGGGTGACAGCAGTCAGAAACCTGAAGGAGAGGGAGAATCTGAGACAATCATGGAGACCTGGGAAAAAAAAAAAAAAAAAGAGTATTACAGACAGAGAATGGCAAGTGTAAAGGCCTTGAGATAGGAAGGTGCTTGGAATGTTAAGGAACCATGAGCGTGGCTGGAGTAGAGTGGGCTAAGGCAAGAAGAGGAGGCAGAGGAAAGAGGGCGAAGGCTGGCTGGGGGGGTGGGTATCTTGCTGACTGGCAAGACCATGAAAACACAGAAAAGCAAAATCCAGCAAGAGGAGACAGACTTTGGGGGAACATGTGAGCTAAGCTTTGGCCCCACTGGTTTGAGGTCTCCAAGGGTCATCGGGTACAGGTGGCCAGCCGGCGGCAGGGGACAGAGACATTCACCTTGGCAGGGAGATCAGGGCCCAGACTCAGACGTGCTTTGGGAGAACTGCGTTCATAGAGGAGCATTCAGAGAGAAGGAGGGGGCTGAGGAAAGAACACTAGGATGCCCGTGGGTGGGAGTGGGGAGGAGGGAGAGAGAACCATCAGAGGCAAGGGTAGAAGGGGGTGCAGTGTCGCAGAGCGCAGAGGAGGGGAGAATTGCAAGGCAGAGGGGGTGGTGTGCACACTCTGAGGCTTATCCCCGAATGCCTGTCTGAGAAGCAGCTGGGAGCCCAGCCGGGGAGTTTGGGCAAACCTCTGTGGGGCCAGAGCCCAGAAGCACTCAGGAAGCGCACTTACGCACACAGAGTAAGTCTAGAGCTCTCATGAGGACTCACTGCAACTTATGGGAACCATCTGTAGTCACTCGTCTCGAACAAGTGGTTCTCAAACCTCAGCCAGGGCACCAGAGTCCCCCTAGGGCCCCACAATCAGTTTCTGAGTCCACAGGTCTGGGGTGGGACCTGACAATTCACTTGTCCAGCAAGCTCCCAGGGGCGGCTGGGGCTGCTGATCTGGGGACCGCACTCTGAGAACCACAGACCTGGAGATCTCTGTCCCCGGTATCTTAAGCTCACAACAACAGGCAGAAGCAAAATGACCTGAACCGAGTGTAGGCACCCCCCACGGGTGGGGAAATGGGGACTCTGCAAGCCCAGAGCCGGGTGAGGATGGGGCTGCATGGGGGGGGGGGGTTCGAAGACCTGCTCACACTTCACTATTGTCATCCCCCTAAACACCCCCCCTTCCGCCCCCATCTCTCTCAGCCCTTCTGCCTTCTCCTACCTTTCCATTTTCGTTTTTCTTCTCTTTGCCCATTTCCTCTGCCTAGTTTCTGGATTTCCTGTCCTGCTCCTGACTTTTTAGTGTTTCTTCCCCTCCACCCCTTCAGCCCCTCCTCCACCGGATCCCTTGTCTCCCCACTCCCTAATTTTTCCTCCTCCGCTCCTGCACTGGAGTCTGGAGGCAAAGCCGGGGAGGCTGTCCTGTACCCCTCCTCCCCAGCCCTCGCTTCAGTGCACAGCCTCCAGTGTTAGTCTCCTCAGCCTGACTGTACCCCTGAGGGGAGGGAGCCCAGCCCAGCTCCCCGCCATCTGCCCTGTCCCCACACCTGGCCTGCTGCCATGCCTTCCAGTGCTGCCTGGCCTGTGGTGTGCACCCATGGCTGGGGACGGAGTGGAGCTTCTGTACCGCGGGAGGACAAGGGCAGCGAGGGGAAAGGGCCCTGGAGGCCAAGAGAGGGAATCCAGTAGATTAGGACCCCGAAGATCTATGCTAGCGCCTCAGTCTCCTGGGGTGTCCTGGTGGGAAACAGAAACTTCCTTTTGGGAAAAAAGAAGCATCTAAACTATAACTGTTATCACCCTCAGCAACAGAAGGATAGACCTGGTGGCTTGGTTCATCCAAAGTCACATGGAGTCCTAGACAGCCTCCTGTCTCTTTGAGGGGGCCTGCGGATTCTTCTGCAATAACTGAACTGAGGGATCGTGCAGTCAGTTGCTGAAAGGGTTGTGGAGTTGTCCTGCATATGGACACTGAGGTAGTGGGGAACGACGTGCAGAACCCTGCCTGGCAAACCCTCCTCCCAGGGCTACGTGCACACGCTGCCAGCACCTCCCCTACCCCCAGGGCTATGTGCAAATCCTGCCAGCACCACCACCTCCTCCCAAAGTCTTGGCATCACAGAGGAGTCAGGCATCCTCAGCCCCTAAGACAGACAAAGTTGTAATGGACCTGCCCCATATAGGATAATAGATCCCTCATCTCTCCCCAGAGACCTCTCTGCAGACAGTGTCTTCCACTGGTGGAGACCCCAGGCAGCAGGGCTATCTCCTTAGCCCGAAGACAGGGTCACCACTGGTGCAGTCTCCAGTGGACCCCAATTCTCAGAGGCAGAGGTGGATTGGGGAGGGACTGGGTGGCTCCCCTTATTTTATAAACAAGGAAACTGAGTGCCAGAGACAGAAAGCGATACACCAAGGTCACACAGCAAGTGAGTGGGAGAGGCAGGATTGAAGCCAGGTCTCCCAACTCCTCTCCCTGTGATACCTCCACTGGGCGCCTAGGTGAAAACTGCCAAAGTGTTAGTCCCCCCACCATCCTGGGTCTCCTGTCTCAAGATCACTAGGTGATAGCTACTTACACTAAACTGTAATCTGGGTAAGGTGTTCATTCTGTCCAATGTCTTTCTGTGTAGACCTTCTCAGATAACAGGAAGCCCACTGGTGATAGAATTTTGGGTTGGCTGGAAAGATGATCCATGAAGAATAAATGCACAAATCCTGGGTGTCAAGCCTAAGCCCCGGGGTGCTCTCCGGCCCTGCCCTTCTCTCCTCTCCCAGCCCCGGCGGTTTCCAGCCTCCCGTTTGTGGCCCCTTCCCTCCAGGTTATGGCAAGTCTCAAGGTTGGTGCAGGTCTTCTGCCTGGGCAAATAAATGAAGGCACACACGGGTGGCTTTTTACTGCAGGAAACGTCCAGGCTTTCGGAACCTCACAAACCTGGGCTCCCTTCCCTGCTCAGCCACTTTTCCAAGCCGTGGGAACTCAAGCACGTCACAGCCGCTTACTGGACCAGGGTTTCTTCATCTGCAAAATGGGCACAGTGATGCAAGCCCAAATGGGTTTTCATGCAGGAGATGTAGGAGATGGTGTGTGAAGTGTCCACTGAGAGCAGATTTTGCTGGATGAGTTAGTGCCCTGTGCTTGCCTATCCCCCACAAAAGGATCTGGTGTCTGGGGAGGAGTTTCAAGGAAAAGGGCCCTAAGGACTGTCGTTTGGGCAGAATGCCAGGTCTTATCCCAGCCCATCGCTCCTCCTCAGTGCCAATGCCAGTTGTCAGGCCTGGGGCAGCCTCAGCTTTTGCTGCTGGAAAAATCTCACCCAGGAACATCCAAAGCCCTTTTCCTGGCTCAGGCCCCCGGAGCAGGGTCCCAATACCGCAGCGCATAAATACCCTCTGCTATTTTCTCTTGGAACAAATAAAATCCGGTGCCATGACTCATTCTGGTTAAAGGATAAATCACTACAGAAGCAAAGCCCGGGATAGGACGAAACCACCCAGCGCACCAGAGAGAGGAAGAGAGAGAGAAAAACTGTGCTCTCGGAGGGGAGGGGAGGGGGATGTTGGCTCAGGGCCCCAGGCCAAGCCACCCAGCAGACCCTGGCAGGCAGCGCATGCACAAGCAAAGAGTGGGCCCCAGAGGGCTGGAGCAGTGGACATCCAGACAGTGGTCCTCCCAGGCAGGAGCTGGAGGACACACCAGTGGCACACAGCTTAAGACGCAGCCAGCAGACGTTTTCAAGGCTCCTTGCATCCCCAGATACTTTTTTCTTTTCTTGCCTTGTTGTCTTTTCTACTCCTCCTTTCTTTCTTCTCCTTCTCTCTCTTCTTCTTCTTCTTCTTTTTTTAATGCCAGAACCACACGGGGAAACCCAGGACTTGAAGAGTATGTGGGCAAGGGTAACCAAGCCACAGAGGCAACTGATCAACCTGAAAGGGAGCTCAGGCAGGACCTCTGGGTGTAGGAAGGACTTTAGTGCTGAGCTTGGAGAGGCAGGGGGCCAACCATTACATGCTTTCGGGGTAAGACGCACGACCTTGGTAGTGGAAACATTGAAAGGGAACTCTCCTGGTGACTAACCTCCATGAAAGAAAATAAATTTAACTTGGGCAGTTCAGGGAAGCCAGAGGGATTTGCCAACTCAGCATCCTCTCCACCCACCACCTCCACACGCCCCCCCTGGGGCCTATGCACTCTTCCCCCCAGCTCTTCCCCCTTTGCCAGTAGGGCTCTTTCTGGGACCCCAACGTCCTTCCTAGGTCCAGTGCAGGGCAGGGAAGGAGGTTATGTGAAGGGGAGAACAAAGTCATACTGAAACTCACTCCATGTTGAGAATGTCTTTCTATACTTGCGTAGGTTTGAATTTTCAAGGCTGGTTATTAATTGCTCATTGGCACTTTATCTGCAATTCTCATCACTGACACTAGGGGGAGCGAGGCAGCCCGGTAGTGGCTCCTCCAGCCAATCATCTAGGCTCCCTGTAGATGTCCCCGCTCAGGGCAACCTGAGCTTCCTCAGGGTCAGGCTGTAAAATGTGAAAAACAGAACTCCTTATTGAAAACCACAATCGGGGTGCCTGGGTGGCTCAGTTGGTTGAGTGTCTGACTCTTGATTTTGGCTCAGGTCATGATCCCAGGATTGTGGGATCGAGCCCCGCATCCAGCTCAGCGAGCTGAGCTCTGAGCATGGAGCCTTTTAAGATTCTCTCTCTCCCTCTGCCCCTCTCCCCTGCTCTCTCTAAAATAAAAATTTAAAAAACCCACACAATTGGAATAATCATGTTTTAAGGTTATATTCAATTATGAAAACAAATCAATGTGCTGTGCATGCTTTTTCTCACTAATCATCTGTGATGGACCACTACTTAACCTGAACCTTGTTTCCTCCAAACTTGGATAGAATAGTGCCTTCTAGCTTTCCCTGACCTCTTCCTGAAGGATCAAGGCCTCCTCGGAAATCCAGACTCTTCTTCCCTTGCACACAGCTCCAACCCTCAGACACACGGCCAATGGCAAAGGTTTGTCATTGACCAAAGACCATCTTGACAAGGTTGCCGGTGCTTTCTATGGAATCCTTAAATCCTTGCCACTTTTCCTCTTGAATCATTTCTTCCTGGTTTAGCTGTGATGAGTCACCCTGAGCCAATCATGCAGACAGACGTGGAGGGTTGTAGAAAAAGCCAATGAAGAGAAATAGCAAAGGAGGGACGGCTGGGTGGCTCAGTCAGTTAAGTGGCTGACTTCAGCTCAGGTCATGATCTCACAGTTCGTGGGTTCGAGCCCCATGTCAGGCTCTGTGCTGACAACTCAGAGCCTGGAGCCTGATTCAGATTCTGTGTCCCCCTCTCTCTGCCCCTCCCCTGCTCTCTCTCTCTCTCTCTCTCTCTCTCTCTCTCTCAAAAATGAATAAATGTTAAAAAAAAAGTTTTTTAAAAAGAGAAATAGTAAAGGAGAGGGGGAGATGAAATGAATAGAGAGCAAAGACAGAGTAACGAGGGAAAGGGAGCCGTGGGCCCCCAAGGATAGGGCTCGCCTTTGATTCATCATTGCTTGGCACAGACCCACAGATGGAGAAGGAGAGAATGGTTCTAGAAGTCAGGCTGTGATTCGAGCTAAATCTCAGGGCAGCCCTAAGCTGGACGTTCTGGTGGCACAGGGTCTGGGGACAGTGGCCCCACATGGGAGAGGTTGATGAGGGGCTGAGGTATGGGAGAGGGGCCCCTGCAGGGGAGGGAGCAGGCAGCAGGTGGGCGGTGGACGGCAGTCGGGCCCAACGCTGGGCGCCTCACTCGGCGGCAGCACCTCCCCTCTGTGCTATCCTCTCCACTTCCTCTCCAACCACTGAGCCAGGGATTTTGTAACCCAAGGGGGAGGATGGTTCCAAAAATGTAATGACAGCCTCTACCCTCCAGTGGTTCAAGTGAGTCTACAGCCTCTCTGCTTCTCTTATGGCCTCTCAGATAATAGTGTTGTAAGAAGAGCCATCACTCACGATCCAGAGGGGAGAGGAGGGAAATAAATCTGAGCTTTGAACCAGAAAGAAAGTCCTTCAAAAGATTCTGCCTAGCCAATAATTCGCTGATGCAACTCAGGGCTCCCTGGCCTCTGTTTGCCCTGTCCTCTTTTGCCCAGAGACGGGAAGAATGAGGCCAAGGAGTTGCCCCTTAGCCAGCTGAGTGACTTGGGTGAGTCACCTGGCTTCTAGGGACCAGTTTCCTCAGCTTTAAAACGGGACTGCTGTCTCTCTCACGGGGTTGTTGTGAGGATTAATGTCAGAGGATTAACGTTAATGTCAGAGGAAGCACCTGGCAGGTAATAAAGTGCCCCCCCATACATTCATTTCTGCAAGTTAGTTTACTTGCTTGTTCATATGAAGTGCTTTGAAGTCGATGTTTGTTAAGGAGTGTTAACTGTTTCTCTCTTTTTTTTTAAATTTTTTAACATTTATTCAGTTTTGAGAGACAGAGAGGGTGAGCAGGGGAGGGGCAGAGAGGGAGGGAGACACAGAATCTGAAGCAGGCTCCAGGCTCTGAGGTGTCAGTGCAGAGCCTGACGTGGGGCTCGAACTCACGAACGGTGAGATCATGACCTGAGCCCAAGTCAGCTGCTTAACCAACGGAGCCACCCAGGCACCCCGTTTGTTAACTGTTTCTTGATCGGGCATCCTGCCCCCGTTTCCTATGTGGCCTGCTTTCCGTTATTTCAAAGCCTGGTGATTGCCTGACAGTACAATCCAGGGGTTCCTAAAGCTGGCAGAACAGAATTGTCTGTGAAAGATGTAAAAAGAATACAGATTCCTTAGCCCAGCCCAAGACTTGCAAAATCAGATTCTCTGGAGGTACTTTTGAACATCCCCAGATAAGCCCGATGCCCAGCCAGGCTCTGGGGCCCCTGATTTAAGGGGTCTGTGAGTTCTCGTGGATTCATGGCTTGGTTCCTTTCCAGGCTTACTCTGAGAGTGGCCTTCAATGCCTGAACCCAAGGGGGTGGCCAGGTGCAGGAATTTAGAGACCCTGGAAAGTGGGGCAGGGGCACAGGGGAGTTAATCTGATCGGGGGGTAAAATGCAATGGTCCTCAACATGTAGGCATCTAACCATCTTGTCTACACTTTGGGCTACTTTAGGTAGAGCTCTCCACACAAGCGAAGGGACAAGGTGGGGATTTGGAGTGTCAGGGAGTCGTGGGTGGGGAGCAAGAAGGGGGATGAATGGCGTGAGCCCAGGTGAGGATGACCCCACCCCCAGCTCTGTGAAGGCAGGGACTTGTCGGTCTCTCCGGGTCCCCTTCTGGCCCAAGGAAGCCTTTGCCATGACGGGTGCATCAGAATCACGCACGTAAGCCTGGCCCCGTCAGGACTCAGCTGTCATTCCTCCCCGTGGGCCCCAGTCCCTCTTCACCTGGGTGACACCTCTTCACCATGCAAGGCTCCATCCAGGAGTTGCCTACTCCAGGAAGCCTTCCCAGATGGCTGAGCAAGTGTCCTCTGGGACCCCCAAACCTGGGCTCCCCCCTCATAGTGCCGTCCTCCACACGGGAATCAAATGAAGGATGCAGACTGTGCTTCCTTCATTCAGCTTTCAGTCCTCAGGGCCCCGCTCAGAGTAAGCGTCGGTGACTCTTTCTCTGAACTGAATTTGCCCAAGCTGTCATTTCACAGGTGAGGACATGGGCGCAGAGAGGGCAGGGCGTTCACCCCAGGTCACTCAGCCCACCTGGGAGTAGATGGGAATTAGCCATAAACGTGTCAACGGGCCCCAAATGGAAAAGCAGGCTCTTATTTTGCCTCTTGCCCCTTCTTCTTCGTTACCTGAGTGCCCATGGCTGGCGGAGCAAGCGGCACACACAGTAGGAATAACGAACATCCCAGCTGGGCCCAGAGGGTCTGAGGTTCTCTGGGCCTTGCTTTCTCCTTCAGCCAAATGGGGATAACTGCTCTTGCCCTCTTGGCTCCGGAGCCCTGGGTGGAGTGCAGTGAGCTGCCGGCTGTGTGTGCCAGTCACATTTTGAACATCACCATCCTGACCGTGAACCTGAGGGAACGGGCCTGCCCAGGATAGAGAACAGGCACCTCCTTCCAAGGCCCCTTTCCTTCTACCAAGTAATCACCGGGGAGCTGTCAGACCGGCACTTGCCAGGACATTGAAGCCACCCAGTCTACTAGGGACATCTGCCCAAACCATTGGCATGTTTGTGTTTCATTTTCAGAGGAAAGAGCTGTTAGAAAACTGGGGGCAGAGAGGAACTCTGAGCGTGACTTGGAAAAACAAGCAAGTTCATGGGACGTTTTGAAAAGAGAAGGTTGAGGGGGCGGTCTTTACACCGTGTGCTGAGACCAGCCCACACAGCCACCTTCCTGGGGGAGTGCCAGGCCAAGGGTATTCCAAAGTTGGTGGCCCATCTGCAGACAGGGCCCCGAAGAACTCAGCTCCTAGCTACACCCCAAGAAGCAGAGTGAAGACCCAGCTTGTCTTTGCAAAATGAGTGGCATCCTCCAGCTGCCCGTCGCATATTCACTCAACAATCATGAAGCCTAGACCGTGTTCAAGGTACTTTGACCAGCACTGAAGGGGAGATTTAAAGGTGGTTGGGAGTCTCTCTCTCTCTTTGCTATCTAGAAGCAAATTATCTAAAGGAGAGAAAAAAACAAAAGACCGACAAGACGGGTACAAACAAAGCTACATGGGAATTAAGAGAGAGCTTTCAGCTGAGAAATCAAGGAAGGCATCCTGAAAGAAGAGGCACCGAAGAGTGGATGGAATGGAGCAGGCTCAAGAGTTTGGATTTGGGGGACTGCACATGCAGAGGCAGAAAGGGAACTTCCAGGTCTGGTGAAAAATAGGACAAGTGGCCCCATTGAGACTGGCATGTGGGTGTATGAAGGGGAGGGGCACCGACTCACAGTCAGTGGGTCAGGTTCTCATTTTCCCTTCCAGTGGGTTGAGATTGTCTTTTGCGGTCACCTTCCCTCAGTCTTCCCTCTCTGCAACTTAGGAAAAAATGCTGTTTGGATGTAAGCGGAGGTGGACCCAGAAGTTTCCAGGAACAAAGCAGAAAGCCAAGCTTGTGAAGTCAACATCTGTGATGATGCTTGTCAGTGGGCTCTGTGCCCAAGACGAAGAGGGCCAGCCAGCATCGTAACGTGCACAGGCTTTGTACCCACTGCTTGCATTGCTGCGCATGACTACTTGTGCATGGAGGCTTATTCCCTAGTATTGATGAAAGGCTGTTCAGGGGAACATTTTGTTAAAGCACCTGAACATGCTTTCTTTTTTTTTTTTTTTAACAATTTTGTTTCAATGTTTATATATTTTTTGAGAGAGAGAGAGAGACAGAGAGCAAGCAGGGGAGACGTAGAGTGAGAGAGAGACACAGAATCCAAAGCAGGCTCCAGGCTCTGAGCTGTCAGCACAGAGCCTGATGTGGTGCTCGAACTCACAGACCAAAAGATCATGACCTGAGCTGAAGTCAGATACTCAGCCGACTGAGCAATCCAGGCCCCCCCCCACACCTTTTATTTTTTAAACTTTTATTTATTTTTGAAAGAGAGAGTGCGAGGGAGGGAGGGGCACAGAGGATCCCAAGCAGGCTTTGCACTGACAGCAGAGTCTGATGTGGGGCTCAAACTCACGAACCGTGAGGTCATGATCTGAGCCGAAGTCAGATGCTCAACCAACTGAGCCACCTCAGTGCCCCTAAGGCACCTGAACTTCTAGCAATAGGAAAAGGGATGCGTCCATACAAGAAGGGCTGAGAAGAAAAGTGGAACACTGTATAAAGATGTATCCTAGGGAACCAGTATAAAGATGAGGTGGAACTTTATGGTCCATCTGTACCAGACCCACCCCAACATCTAAGAAGCCTGGGTCAAGAAAGCACATGGAGACTCCAGTCCATGGCCCGCCATCTTTTCTTCCTGCCTCCAGTGCTCTCTTGGTCATTGAGGGGACTGGCACATGTGAACACCCCAGCCTACACATCCAGGCTCCCTGCCTACCCCCAGCAAGCAGCCACTCCTTGGCTAACCCCATTGGTGGTGGGATCCACCATTGGAAAAACAGATCCAGGGGCGACTAGGTGGCTCAGTCAGTTAAGCATCCAACTCTCGGTCTTGGCTCAGGTCGTGATTTCATGGTTCGTGAGTTCAAGCCCCGCGTGGGACTCTGTCTCTCCCTCTCTCTGCCCCTCCCCCTCCTGTGCTCTCTCTCACTCTCTCTCTCTCCATCAAAAATAATAAATAAATAAACTTAAAAAAAAAAAAAGGAAGAAAGACAGATCCAGGAAAGAGGCCTGTCCTGAGCTGGTTGGGCGGGAGGTTTCAGAGTCCTGGTACCCAGACTGGGAGGACATGGGCTGTCCCTTTGGCCCCTAGGACTCCTCACCCCATAGGAGGGGACATAGAGAAGGGTCAGAGTGGGAGCCAGGGCAGGGGCCCAGGGACCAGGTCTAAGTGTGGCGTGGATATATACTGACATGGAAATTTGTTCGAGTATAAAACAATTAAGTGGGAAAAAAAAGCACACTACAGAACCATGTATGTAGAACATTTCCATTTTTAAATTCACTACATAAATGCCTGGAAGGTTTTCTATACCCCTGTTGCTACTGGTAGTTATCTCAAGAGGGCTGGGTGAGGAAGAAGGGGAGGCCTTGCATGTTCTTCTTGGCACAGTTCTGTGCTATGAACATGAGACAAGCATGTATTACTTGTGTGTTAAAGCAGGTATTTCTTGTGGCCAAAAGAAACAAAAAAAAATTTAAAAAACAAAACAAAAAAAAAAAACATTCCTGGACCATTCCTGGACAGTCAGGAAGGTTGCTGTGGTCATGATCCCGAGACGTCATAAAAATCCCTGGGACACACGTGCTTTTTCACATATCCACAGGGCCCTCATTTCTGGCTTCCTCAGCAATCTTTCGCACGAGCGCTCCCAATCCTGCCTGCACATCTGGGAGCTTCTCAAAGTAGATTCCCGGGCCCTGTCCCCAACTGGCTGAATTAGAACCTTCTGGAGGTGAGGCCCAGGAACCTGCACTGGTAACCCACCAGGTGACTTTGATGACCAGCAAGGTCTGGGACCCACCACCCTTGAAACACTAGTAGCCCAGGTATGGTTCATCCCATTTGGTAGATGAGAACACTGAGGCCCAACATAGTTAACAGCCTTGTCTCAGGTGTTGGCTCCTCTGATAGAACTTGTTTCTCTCTCCCAGCTGGATTAACAGGTGTGCAAAGAGGGCCTGTACTCAGTGGCCCCAAATTGCAGGCTGTGGGATTACGGTCATCCCACTGATCCAGTTGATTGGCTGATTCATCCGACAACTGTGTTTGGGGGAGCTACTCCGTGCCAGGCACTCTTGTGGGTGCTGGCGTATCTAGAGATGCAAACCTGACCAACGCAGTCCTCACCCCCTTGCAGCTCACATTCTACTGGGAGGTAAGGATGATGACCGGGAAGAAAAGAAGGCGTCTTCAGGGAGGAGGGAAATGCTATGAGAAGCTAAGGCAGGGTGATGAGACAGAGGAGTGGTGGTCAGGAAAGGCCCTTTGGGGGTGGTGACATTGGAGCTGAACCCTAAGGGACAGGCCCAGCCGTGCAGCATTCAGAGCCGCGCTGGGAAAAGTGGGGACAGACAGGTGAGCAGCAGTGAGCTGATATAGAGCATCAGCAGGAACAGTGAAGAGGGTGGATTTTACTGGAATGGACGTAAGGCTGCGAGCCCGGTTAGGACTGCAGGTCACCCTATGGATTGTGATGCTTCTCAAACTTGAGCATGCATCAGTGTCCCCTGGAAGGCGTGTTAGTGCACGGATGCTGGGCCCCCCCTTAGTGTCTTATTACACAGGTCTGGGGTGAGGCCCAGATGCTGCATTTCTAACCAGCTCCCGGGGAGGCTGAGGCTGCTGGTCTGGGAGCCACCTGCAGAACTACTGCTGTGTTGTCATGACCTGTTAGCCTGCCTGTCTCATCTGGTAGGCTCCTCTGGAGACCTCCTGAAGGCAGGATGATATCACGTTCATCACGGTGGCCCCAGTGCTCGGTACATTAGCAGGAGCCCAAGAAATGCTTATGATTCAGGGAATGAATGAGGGCATGGATCATCAGCAAAACCAAATAATACGTGTAAAACCCTTAGAACATACCAAGCACTATGTAAATGTGTTAGTGTTCTCCAGAGAAACAGAACCAATAGGACATGTATGTATGTGTGTGCATATACACAATACATATACACACGCATGCATATATGTATGTACATATATACATATACATATATACACACATGCATATATATACACACATACACATATACATGTATATATGTATGCATATACACACGTTAATACACATACATATATACATACACGCATATGCATGCATACATATAAGCATGGACATACATATATGTATATACGCATATGCATATATAACACGTGTATACATATATACACATGCATGCATATACATATACATGTATACACATGTGCATATATACACACATACACATATACATGTATGCATATACATACACACATAACACACATATATACATACACACATATGCATACATACATATAAGCATGGACATACATGTATGTATATATGCATATATATGCATATATACACACATGCATGCATACACATATATACACATGCATATAAACACAAGCGTATACACATGTACACACATGCATATACATACATATATGTATATGCATAAACCTACACATGCATATACATCTGCACACATACATATATACATACATGCATATACATATACACATACATATACCTATATACATATATACATATGTAAACACATATATGCATGCACATACATATACACATATGCATATATACACACATACACATACACACATATACATGTATGCATATACATACACGCATAACATACATATATACATACACATATGCATATACGCACCTATACATACACATACATGTATACACATACGTATGCACATATAGCATATACATATATACATGCATACATATAACAAACATGCATATACATATATGCATAATACACAAATATATATGCATACATGTACATATATACACATATACATATATACATGCATATATACACATATGTGTATGTATGCATATACACATATATACATGCATACATATAACAAACATGCATATACATATATCCGTAATACACAAATATATATGCATACATGTACATATATACACATATACGTATATACATATAGACAGGCATACATACACATATATGTATGTATGCATATACACATACACATATGCATATATACATGCATATACACACATGCATATACATATACATACATCTGTAGAGAGAGATTTATTATAAGGAGTTGGTTCACATGATTATGGAGCCTGGCAAGTCCCATGACCTGCAGGGTACGTCAGCAAACTGGAGACTCAGAGGGGCGGGTATTGTCGCTCCGGTCTGAAGGCCAGCTGGCTGCAGACCTAGGAGAGCTGATGTTTCGATTGGAGTCCAAAAGTAAGAAAAAGCCCGTGTGACAGTTCTAGGGAAATCAGGAAGGACTCTCTGTTATTCGGGCTAGGGTCTGCCCTCTCCTTGTATTCAGGCCTTCAGCTGCTTTAGCGAGGCCCGTCCTCATTCGTAGAGGACAGTCTACTCAGTCTTCAGGTTTAAATGTTCATCTCCTCTCCAAACACCCCCACAGACATACCTGGAATAACATTTGACCGAATATTTAGACACCCTGTAGCTCAGTCAAGTTGCCGCATAAAAGGAATCATCCCAGTATATGTGTTTGTGTTTAATGCACACCTCTGACGAGGGTTGGACAGAGGCAGGGAGAGTAAGGGATGTGCTCGCCAACAGAGGGGCTTCATTTTCCGGGCCCCCCAGGAGGCCAGGCCTTGCCAGACATCTGAGCCACAGGGAACCACAGGCGTGCAGGTGCCAACGCCTCCCCGACAGCAGGTCCCAGGTGAGCTCTCCTACACCCTGCCCCCAGCCAGTGCAGCCCCAGGGCCCCCACCCCCAGCAGTCAGCCCTTCCGCAGCCCCATCTTGAACACATTAGCCACCATATTCACACTGGCTGGAGAGGATTACATTTTCCATGCAGAGTGAGGGAGAGGAGAGACTTCACTAAAGGAATAGTCTCTCCTTTGTTCCCTCGAGCTCTCTGCTGCTCAAGCGGACCCCCCTCCCCGATGCCCCTATCTGATTTCAGGAAAGGAAAATGAAGCCAGGAAAGAAAGGGAACAAAGGGCCTGCGTGGGTTTGAGTGGAGGAGGGGGGCCAGGAGAGAGGAACAGGTGAGGGAGGGAATAGGGCGGGTGGGAGAGGGAGAGAGGAGGCCCCTGGGGGACAGTCCCAGCTGGCTCCAGGAGGGCAGCCCCTCTCCATGCTGGGCCTTCTGAACCGGCCCCTCTCTCACGATGGTGGAATGAGCACTGGACGTGGAGTCCCAGTGTCTCTCCACAGGCTTGTCACATCACCTTCTGAGCCTCAGATATTAACTGCCCTTCCAGACTAAAAGTTGTCCTGGTAACCAAAATCAAGTGCAACTTAATCGCATCAAAAAGGACTCATTAGGGGCGCCTGGGTGGCTCAGTCGGTTCAGCATCCAACTTCAGCTCAGGTCATGATCTTGCAGTTCGTGAGTTCAAGCTCCACGTGGAGCTCTGTGCCGACAGCTCAGAGCCTGGAGCCTGGTTCGGA
Source organism: Cryptoprocta ferox (assembly GCA_028646485.1). Classification (NCBI taxonomy): domain Eukaryota; kingdom Metazoa; phylum Chordata; class Mammalia; order Carnivora; family Eupleridae; genus Cryptoprocta; species Cryptoprocta ferox. The sequence goes on along the minus strand of CM053560.1, from coordinate 103,534,782 downwards.
TTCTGCGTCTCCCTCTCTCGCTGCTCCTCCCCCGCTCGTGCTCTGTGTGTGTCTCTCTCTTTCTCAAAAAATGAATAAACATTTAAAAAATGTTTTTAAAAAAGGGACTCATTAAAATGAAAAAAAATCAGTCCTGGTAGGATTTCCTAGGACTCAAGGGCCAGGTCTTGCAGAGACGAGAAAAGAGGCTGCCCAGAAAGGGGTTGAAACCCACATCTTGCCTTTCCTCAGCAGTCTGTGCTGGACTCTGGGCTCAGGACCCCCTCCAAGGGTAGGCTCTTCAGTTGGAAGTTTCCTCTTTTCTTCTCCGAGCAGCTGATGGCCCGTTCGTGCCCATGACCTCTGCCTACCCCATCTGCTGCTAGGGAGCTAAGCTGTTCACATCTGCCTTCCCAGACCCCCCAAAGCTCTGCCCCCTGCCCCCATGCTTTCCACCCCCACCCCCAGGCTTTGGGGGACCATGACCCCGAGAATCAGGATGCCGTGCACCAGTCCGGCGCTGCCACTGTCTGCTCTGAGACCTCAGACATAGCCTTTCGCTGCTCAGGCTTCCGGTGACTCACTGGTCCATCATGAGACTGACCCAAGGAGCCTCCCGGTTTTCTCCCAGCTCTGACAGCCGGCCGGTGAGGCCCGTTACCAGGCAACCAGAAACACCTGGAGTGCAGAACTCCCCATCCAAGTAGCTGATGTAAGTGCGGTGCACATAGAACAAAAGGATTTCTGTTCCCACAAGGCTGGGCCAGGGGACGGTTTTATGCATTCAGTTAAACAACCAGAGAGAAATAATACACCTAGTGTCTGAGGGCCCACCCACCATGCTCGTCAAAGTAAGTATATGCCCCAGATGGAGCATGAGCTGAGGGAGATGAATCTGCTCCTCTCTAGTTGGTCTTGGATGTCAGGGTCCTGTTATAGCATGGCAATATATGGAATTTCTAAGGGTAATTTTAACTATGTGGGGTTTTTTGACCTTACACTCTAGTTAGATGTCTGTGGTTATAAATACCTGAAACCTCAGCCCAAATAGGCTTATACAGTAAAAAGTAGGTACTGCTTATATATCTGAAAAGCCCAGCAGCAGTCCTGGCTTCAGGTAGAGTTTGATCCAGGGTTTCACAGTATCATCAGGACTTGGGCTCTTTCTCTTGTTGCGTCTCTCAGCCCTCCCCCTCTCCATGCAGCAGCTCACACCTCCCATTGCCACAAGGTGACTGTCAGTAATTCCAGGGCTTGTATCTATGTACTGTGGCATCCCGAGAAAAGGAACCCTTTGGTCCAAAAGGAAGTCCTGAAATTCACTCTGATTGGGGTGACCCTGACTCAATCACTACAGCCAGAGGCTAAAACGGGCCTAGCCTGAGGCATGTGCTCAGTCCCTAGAACTGGGAGCGGGGCCAGGTTCCCTCGCTCCCCAAACAAAAGTGAGGACTGTGGGAAGAGAGACATGGGAACCAGAGAAGGAAGGAACATTGACTCTAACTGGAAGCCAGGTCACTCCTTTGAACCCCTATGCACAGACAATATTCAGCTTCTCAGTAACCCTTTTTCCAGACACTGAACTTGGGACTCCTCTTAGGTCTGAGGCAAAGCCGGAAGCCCCCAAAGCTGCTCCTGCTGCCACGGATTGTCAGCCAGATGGTCAGATCAGGCAATAGGTACCTCTTTACCGAGGGCCTTCCAGACCATACAATGCTAGTGCAGCAAGGCAGAGGAAGACATCGCAGCCCTCAAGGAATTATGACATTAAAACGCTGACCACAGCAGGCAGCAGGGATTACATGCTAAGTCATCTGGGAAAGCCTGGAAGGTGATCAGGGAGGGCTTCTTGGAGTAGGTGGGAATTTTGCCGAATCTTAAAGGGATGGTCTCCAGGGAGGGATGTGCATACTCCAGGGCATGTGCAGGACAGTATACTGGCACACAGAAACAAAACGATTCGAGTTCTATTTAAGTTTATATTTTATATGAAAAAAAAAACACCAAGATTACTGATATTTAATATACAGACTGACGGTTTCACAGTGGTATAATTTACATATAAATTTACACACATTGGAGGTATGTGTTACCTTTTTTCTGATAAGAGTGTGCATCTTATTTATTTTTTTAAGTGTATTTATTTTGAGAGACAGAGTAGGGGAGGGGCAGAGAGAGAAGGAGAGAGAATCATAATCCCCATGCTGTTGGCACAGAGCCCCATGCAGGGCTCGATCTCATGAACTGTGAGATCACGACCTGAGCTGAAATCAAGAGTCGGACGCTTAACCGACTGAGCCACCCAGGCGCCCCAGGAGTGTGCGTTTTAAAGGTTCGGAGACTAAAACTGCCTTGAAGGATGAAGCCAAGGGTAACAGAGGTCGGGATGAGTTCCCATGGGAGCCTGTGGGAGAGCCAAGGCCCCTCCTCTTAGCCCGTGGCCTGCTGGGAGCCAGGGAGCCTGCACTCAGTGGGGCCACACCTTTCTTCCTCAGGTGGCCATCTCCCTGGGGGGCCTCCTCCCTTGGCAAGGCCCTGCTTCTACAGAGAACCTTGGGGGGGTGTCCCACAGGGCTATGGCTGAAGCCTGCCGCCAAGTCTCCCATCGGCAGCAGCCCTGCTCCCGGAAGAATGCCGGTGCCCACAGCCAGTGAGTCACAGCACATGGCCCATGGAAAGGGCCCGATGCTCGCCACGACCTTTGGGGTTTGCTTTGCTGTCTGGTGCCCACACCGGAGAGATTGGTGTCCTGCCCCCAGAGGCATGACAGGCCCTGAGCCTGCAGATGGCTATATAAGGCTGAGGCCACAGGGGATGGTCAGGGCAGCAATTTGTCTGGTCTCGGTGGTGACGCAAACATTTTCCCTGGGCTTGGGCAGTTACCCCCTCGCAGTGAGATTGAATCATATCCTCAAAACCTCAAGCCCGACAGGCGTACGTAATGCCAAGACTCAAGAGCGGTGAAGAGAGCTGACCGAGGCCCCCACTTCCCCGGCAAAGAAATTTTTGGGGCAACACAGAGAAAGCTGTCCCAGGAGAACTAAGGGGGCTGGGTCAGGTCCCTCCTGGGGCTTCAGCTGCTGCATCTGTAATATGGGGACAAGACGTGGGGCCCTGCTACCTCGTGAAATGCCGGTGACCCCCAAGGAAATCAGGTCTGGAAAATGGAGATGGGGTGTAGAGGCTGGCCTTTGTTCTTTGAGAAGGACAAAGCCCGGTCTTGAGATAAGTTTGGGGTCACAATGACTTGGTGGATTTAACTGCCAGATTGTCATACACTGGACATTGTCAGGACACGTGACTCCGTCTTTCTGCAGAGTTTACTTAGATGCATCCCCGCTGTCTCTCAATGACTTTAAACATCTATGACTTCCCACAGTGACAGTGTGGGTCAGTGCGGGTGGTTAACCCCACTTCACGGCCAAGAAAACTAAGATCTGGAAAGTTCAGTGACTTCTCAAGGCCACACAGCAAGCTGGGGGCCAAACTAGGATGAAACCCTGCCTCCTACAATCTCAGTCCAAAGGCCTCTCTCCCTGTGTTGGAGGCCCCACCAAGCAGGCCACTGAGGCCTCAAAGTTCCACTCCACAAAATGGGCAGAGTTGTGAGGAGTCCACCTTGTCAGGCTGCTGGGGTGTTTTCTAGAAGACACATGGAGATGGCTTTTCTAGCAGACGGCCATGGTTTGATGGACAACTTGCTGTACCTGGTTCTCCCAGAGGCATACTACAAGGTGTTCCTCAAAGGCACTCTTTCCAGAAGGCACTCCCCACCAGGCAGTGGTGAGTGCATTCCTCTGGAACGACTTGGTCACATATCAGGTTGACCTTGAAAACTAGAGCAGCCAGGAGAGCAAGCCGGGAGCCCAAGCTCCACCTACTGATAGTTCCCTCCCTCTCTGTCTGTTCCTCCCTCCCCCACTCTCTCTTTGTCTCTCTCTGTCTCTCCTGTCTATCTCTCTGTCTCTCTCTCCACTCCCCTGCCTTGCTGGAAAGAATGGAGCAGCCTTGACCACACAATCGCTCACAGAATTAAGTAGCCAAAAATCACGTCGTCTAGACAAACAGATTTTATGGGTCCAATTAATTCCTGCTGGTCAAAAATAGGCATGCTTAATAAGCAGATATATTTAGAATCTGTCATTATCTGGTTCCCAGGGGAGAAACCTCAGCTCTTATTTCATAAACTCTAATTTCAAACAGAGCTCTGTTAACCCCCACTTGAGACCTCACTCTTTTTCCCCGATCTCAGCGAGGAGTGGGCAGGAGTGGGGCCGGGGCGTGGGGGCTAATCTGACCACGGGAAGCCTCTGGAGTCCTGGGGACCCAGAACCTCCAGGCATGTCCCCTCTCTGCCGTGATAAGTCAGAAGACACGATTGCTTCTTTGGGCAGCGTTGCCAGGGGTGGGGAGCTGCTGGGACAGCAGGGGTCCAGAACCGTCCCCTTGTGCTGGCGTCTCACCTGCCCCTGAGCCCCGAGCTCCACAGACAGTCTACTGCCTGTGCCTCGGGGTCAGGGAGACCTCTAGGGCTGTGTGTGAGCTGTGGCACTTCAGCTGTCCCTGCGAGGGCTTCGTTCTTGGGCCACTGTTAGCGCTCAGGCCCGAGCAGAGGAGACGGCTACTGGCTGAGAACAGGACTGGAGGCCTAGAAGGTTCCAGATGTGCCAGAGGTGAGCAGGCGGTGCCAACAGGGTGAACAGGTGGAAGGAAACCGTGCCTACTTTCAGGGCTGCATCTTACATCCGCGCTGGGGGTCCGGCTGCCTCCCTGGGCCACCCTGGGCCGCCCCCGATGTTGTTGCTTTCTGGTGAGCTGGACATGAGACTCACAGGGGGTTGGGGGAGCTGTAAGGATGAGGCCTGGGGGCTGTGCAGGCTGAGTGGGACTCTGGGGAGGTGGCACTGCTGGAGCTTGCCCAGGTCAGGAGGGACTGACTGATCACTATTCTCTCGAAATACATGTGCGTGTAAGCGAGGTGTATTACTTTCCAGTGGGCTCGTAACAAATCCGCACAACGTGGAAGGTTTATATGGCCAGAAACTCTTCTCTCACTGTTCTGGAGGCCAAACATCTAAAATCAATGTGCGGGCAGGGCTGTGCCCCCTCGGAAGGATCTAGGAGAGACTCCTTCCTTGCCTCTAATAGCTTCCAGTTGACCCAGACATTCCTTGGCGTGTGGCTGCGTCCCTCCTAGCCCTGCCTCCATCCTCACATGGCTTTCTTTTCTCTCTGGGTCATTCCTCTATGTTTCTCCTCTGAGGACACCTGTCACTGGATTTAGGGCCCCCTGGCTAATCCAGGATAACCTCATTTTGAGATCCCTAATTACAACTGCCAAGGGGCGCCTGGGTGGTTCAGTCGGTTAAGTATTCGACTTCAGCTCAGGCCATGATCTCACGATTCGTGAGTTTGAGCCCCGCATTGGGCTCTGTGCTGACAGAGAGCTCAGAGCCTGGAAGCTGCTTCAGATTCTGTGTCTCCCTCTCTCTCTGCCCCTCCCTTGCTTGCGTTCTCTCTCTCTCTCTCTCTCTCTCTCTCTCTCTCTCTCAAAAATAAGCATTAAGAAAAAGATAAAACTTAAAAAAACTGCCAAGACCTTCTTTCCAAATAAGGTCACAAAGGCATAGGCTCAAGGCAGAGGCCCCAGCTGGGTGCCTGCCCCTGGCCACCCTTGATCCCCCCTGGCTGCCTGAGCAAAACTTGAATGGCACGGGGGAGCCATGAATGACCACTGTGCACCATGCCCCAGCCCCTGGGTCACCAGCTGAAAGACTCATATAAAGTGAGGAATGTGTCACTGCCTGTGGAGGGTAGTCTTGACACATGGTCAAGACTCCTTGGCTCCAAAATCATCATTCCTCTGCCTTATGACCACCATTACCACCCTCCCACTGTTTAGCAAACTCCTAATCATCCATTAAGACCCGGCCCAAGCACACCTCCTCCATGATGTCTGCCCCGACCTCTTCTCCCAAGGACTACCTCCATCTCATTTGTAACAGGGCCCATGTGGTCTTCATCTCTGTATCTCTAGCTCCTGAGTGGGTCACAGACCCCATGGCTTCATGCTGAATACGCAGTGTCCCTCTCCCTGGGAGACAAAGGTCTACATTGAGGGGTGGGATATGCATGTGGCTACTCCTCCAGGATTTCCTCTCACCTTCCCCACCCCATCTCAGCACTGCCCTCCGGGTTCCATCCTTTGCCAGCAAGGAGCACCTCCTCCAGGGTCGGTCTTTACTTGTCTTCTCTTCCTTCCCAGGCTGGTCGTGGGTGCTCCACTGGAAACCAATGGCCACCAGAAGACGGGAGACGTGTACAAGTGTCCGGTGACCCACGGGAACTGCACCAAGCTCAACCTGGGTAATGTGGGCCACTGGTCTCTCCACAGTGAAGCCAACCATCGTCTGGGGCGGGACAGTCTTTAAAGCACATCCGTGCCCACAGTCACAGTCACTGCCCCCATTCTACAGATGAGCAAAGCTGAGGCCAGAGAGAGGAAGCAACATTCCCAGGGTCATACAGCTTGTCAGGGGCCAGCTAGGATTCAAACTCGGGCCCCCCGTGTTCCAGGCCATGGCTCTTTCTGACTCATCCACAGCCCCTCTACACGAGGTTTCCACTCTTAGCAGGGGAAACACATGTCCTGTCTACTTTCTGATTTTGCAACAAGAATAGCCAGTATTCATATATCTTACATAATCTTCACCATGTGCCAGCCACTGCTTTAAGCACTTTTAGGAGTTTTGACTCGTTTAATCCCCTTGACACCCATACGCGATGGGGGACTTGCCCAGGGTCACCTCGCTAATAAGTAGCAAGGCCAAGTGTCCCACCCAGACAGCCCTCAGTAAAGCAGCACTGCCTTTCTGAAATGAAGGCCTGGTCCTCAGCAAAGAGCCTTGGTGCGATCTGTGTGTGCGAGTATGTACACATACGTGTGCATCCATTAAAACACATGCACGCTGATCCCGCAAAGCACTTCCTCTTGGTCCTCGACATTGGACAGTGGCTGGGCCGTCATGTTGCTTTCAGAAGGGAGCACAAATTCCGTCTGGGCTGAGAGTCTGCAACTCCAACCCTCCCGTAGAGGACTAGCCTTTCCCAGGGCCGGGCCCCTTGGCCTCCCTGACTTCTGGGGAGGTGGCCTCTGCCCTACACAGTGGGGTGGGGGCTCCCTGGGCAGGGGAAGGGAGGCAGCATGGGCATGGTGGGGGAGACAGCAGAGCTTCAAGAGAGAAGCAGACAGATGAGAAGGTCTGCATCAGAGAGAAAGCCCCAGAACCCAGATTCCCCACGGCAGCCAGCTGTCCCATCACACGGTGCTGGAAGCTCTTGCTGTCCACATCTGTGTCAGCGCCGTGGGTGGGAAGTTCAAACCCCAGCACAGCCGGGGCCCAGACTTCAGTGAGGAAACAGGCTCGGGGAGGCAGGGGCCTGGCTGGTGGCTCACGGAACCCAGTCATCCCCACCCTGAAGGCACAGGCCTCCCAAACAAGCCAGGTTCCTTCTTCCACTTGTACAGTTTCTTGGCTACGTGTCCACAGGGAGTGCACATCCTCTCTCTGAGCCGCTGTGTGCCCACGTGTAAGGGGAGGAGGGTGAACTCGATGATCCTAGGATCCATTCCAGGTCTAACATGTCCCCAGCCTTTTCTGAGCACCTTGTATGTGCCAAGCACCTTGCCAGTTTCTGGGGATACAGCAGGGAAACAAGAAGCCAAGAGCTCTGCTGGGAGGGAACAATAAGCAAGCAAACTGGAAAGCAGTAGCGACAGATAGGGATATGCTATAAGTAGGGGTGAATGCTGTGTGATAACCCAGGGCGCTGTGAAAAGAGAGGCTGGGTGGGGAGGAGGTAGGGAGGGGGTTCTACTTTAAAAAGGCGGTCGGGGGAGGCCTCTTTAAACAGTAACGTTTGGGCAAAGGTCTGATGGCGAGGAGTCAGGTGGAGCCAGAGCATACCAAGCAGCGGGAAAACCAGTGCAAAGGCCCTGGGGGTGGCAATGAGCTTACTCTGTTGGAGGACAGAAAGAAGGGCCGAGTATCTGGGGCAGAGGGAGGGAGGAGGGGGGTGGAGGGATGAGCACTGGGCTCAGGGCTGGGGCCACCCAAAGGAGCTCCTGGTCCAGGTGGGGGACACAGAACACATGAACCCATCAACCCATCGTTTAGTTTTTTCCACTGCTCTGGCTTCCAGTGTGGATCCTATTTCCCTCGAAAGGAGGAGGAGCCCCTGGTGGCAGTGAGAGCCAGGAAGCCATCAGACCCTGGAAAACATTCCTGAACTGGGGCCTAAGCTGGGAGGTGGTGGGCAGCAACGTGAGTCAGGGTGGAGGAAACATACCCACCAAGAAGCCCTGCATTTGAGGAGTGTTCCTTTCCCTCTCACTGAGGAGAACATGGACAGCAGGAGGACCATCTGTCAGCTTAAGAAAACACTAGGCTGGGAAACCTGAGTCCTGGGTTTTCCTACGGCCTTTCCAGGCCATGAGCCCCACTAAGCCAGGAATGTTCTTTCTTCTCTCTCCAGGGAAGGCTAAGCGGGTAGCAGACATGCACAGCTCAGTATGAAAAGCTGGCACTTTTCTTCCAGACACCTGGATGAAGTTGGGGTTTTAATGAAGGGCAGAGGCTCTCAGGCAGCCGAGGTGATTCTGGAAGGCAGGTTCTGTGTGAGGTGGGGCTTGTTCCCCAGGGTCCTCAGACAGTCCCATTGACAAAGGCATTACTCTCTCCTGTCCACAGAGGGGCAGCCCGAACCCCAAGAGAGGGAGGTGGCTGTCCCACATCCTTGAGGCCCATACGCAGCGAAAGCAAGAACTTAAGCCCAAATCTTTCTAACCCCAGGGGTCTTCCTTACTAAGCTCACCTGCTTCCGGGTGGGCAGTCTCACCTCCGTCACTGAGACCAGGAAGAAGGAGACAGGGCATGGGGAGGAGGGGGCAGGGCGTGCCTCTGACACAAATGCAGGGCAGAACTCCCCAAGCCACTGAGTAGCAGAAGTTGCCCAGGGCTTCACGGTCTCTCTCTGGATTTCTCACAACCACCCCACTGCCGCCACAGCCCTGCCGTGAGATGGGACAGCTCAGGAGGTAATGGGGCACGGCCTGGCTTCGAGGCCCCGCTCTTCTCACTGACCAGCAAGTGACCTTCTAGAAGTCACTGACCCTCTCTGCCTTTCCATTTCCTCATCCGTTAAATGGAAATGTTGACGTCGGGGCATCCCAGGACCAAGAGACTGCCCTGGCAGGGCCCGTGTGCACAGTAGTTTGCAAATGATAGACGTCATGAAAACCCCGGGTCATTACTACTCTTTTCTCTCTGGCTTCTATGGACAGAACAAAACAATCCCGGTCACTCGTGACACAGCCAAGAGGGGCTGGGCTCCAAAAGGAACCTCACTACAAACTGAGGGAACCAAAGAGAAAAAACAACAAACACAACTGCCTCGGCCCCCAGCCCCCAGCCCCTAGGTCCTGCTGGCTTGCGCCCTCTTCACACTTCCAATCACCCATGAAGCTAATCTAGAAAACCATTCTCGGTGGAGGCCACCAAGTCCTTGGAGGTCAGCAGGGAAGACATGTAGCTGCTCCTCACAGTGCATGAAGACTGACCTGCTCTGAGTTTTATGAAATGCCCAGCTCACTTTCCCCTAAACTCTGCCCCCCAGCACGTGCCCATACACGTGCACACATGCACACGCGCACACACACACATCCACTTGCGCCCCAGCACACTTATGGGGAATTCACGCTTGCTTCCTTCCCTTCAGTGACCTGGGACATTTCTTAGTAAAACCGTAAGAGAATTTTGTTGAGCGGTTCTATTCTGCCGCAACCCTCCCCCGACACTCAGTTAGCTGATGATCCTGCCTAATGAGCTCTCTTGGCGGCCAGCCACAGAATGACATTCTGGCAAGACCCCACGCACCTGTAGAGGGCTCTTGCTACCCCTGAGAGAATGGGCTATCCTGTGTCAGTTTATCCGGTGAGCAGAGAGGCAGGGTCACAAGGAGGACGCGGACTGCTAAGTTTTGGTAGCAAGCTGGCTTGCGGACAGATGTGGAGGGGACACTGCAGAGAGGAAGCCAGCCTAAGTCAAGTGCTCTGGGAAGGGCACATGAGGAATGCTAGCGGCCAGTCAGATGTCTGGAAGAGGACAGATGCTGGAGGAGGCAACGGAAAATTCTTCCCTGTGCTTACTGTGTGACCGTGAGCAGGTTGCTTGGCCTCTCTGAGACTCAGTTAGCTCATTTCTTAGGGAATTGTGAGGAATAAGACCATGTCCAGGCAAGCCTGTGAAGGGCTGCATGGACATGCAGGCGAGCGAGGGCTCCAGAGGGGCAGGGAGAATTCGGGAGGACTCTGCCTGCCCCCCACCCTGCCACAAACACGTCTGGTGGCTGATGGCAGGGGCAGGCTCTGGGGCCAGGGTGGTGATGGGGCTGCAGGCTAAGCTTCTCCCTCCCACCACAGGAAGGGTCACTCTGTCCAATGTGTCTGAACGGAAGGACAACATGCGCCTCGGCCTGAGCCTGGCCACCAACCCTAAGGACAACAGCTTCCTGGTAAGAACCACTCCTCCACCCTCTCTCCAAGCCCCAGCCCCTCCTGCCCCCACAGACCCCCTGGTTGGGGCCAGAAGAGGCAGGGGGTGAGTTCACGGGTCCTTATACACACACGTGCACTCTCCCCACCAGGGAGAATGCTCGTGTTCACACGCTCGTCCACACGCTCAGAGAACAGCACACGCTCAGAGAACAGCACCCCCGTCCACACGCTCAGAGAACAGCACCCCCACTGCTTCCCACCTGTGCCTTTCCTCTGGCTATGCCCTCTGATTCGGAGGGGGACGATCCTGGCAGGAAAATGCATCGAGCTCTTTTGTGTGCAGACCCTTGGGGATGGGGGGCCGACAGCCTGAAAGGAACAGGAATCAATAAAGACAGCCAGCGGTGTGATGGGGGCCTCTCCCTCCTGGAGAGCCAGATTTCTGAGGCAGAGCCCAAATCCGTGCTCCAGGTTCGAACAGAGAAACAGGACGCACCACAGACCCTAAGAAGACTCTGAAGGGAAGCCACAAATGAGAAAGCACAGATTTACTACAACCTAGGGGAGAGAGACAGAGTGACGGGCCACCTGCACTGGGCAGGGTTAGATGGGCAGGCTTTCTGGAGGAGGCGTTCAATTTGCTTTTACAGACAACGGGGGCACCAGGGTGGCTCGGTTGAGCGTCTGACTTCAGCTCAGGCCATGATCTCGCAGTTCATGATGAGTTCAAGTCCCGCATTGGGCTCTGTGCTGACAGCTCGGAGCCTGGAGCCTGCTTCAGATTCTGTGTCTTCCTCTCTCTCTGCCCCTCCCCTGCTTGCACTCTGTCTCTGTCTCTCTCTCTCAAAATGAATAAACACTTAAAAAATAGATGAATAAAATAAAGAAGAGACAATGGGTCTGAGCAAGGAAGAAAGCAGAGGGGGTACATGCACTGAAGTGGTGGGGACATTTATTCATTTAAATGATAATTTTTTGAGCACTTACGATGCGCATCCATTATCCACCCACCCAACCATTCATCATCCACAAGTCTGGGCACTGGGGAGTCAGCAGTCAACAGAGCTTCTGTCCTCCAGGGGCTTAAATGCTGGGCAGGGGAGAGCTGATGGGCCATGAGTAGGGTAAACATGATGCTGGGGCGGAAATGGCTGCTCTCAGAGGCCTGTGCACCCTGCCCAGGCGAGTGCACGCATGCACACCATGCACACAGTCACCAAGTGTGGGTGGCATCATGGCGGGCACCGCCTGCCTCCTGCCACCACGAGTTGAGCGATGCCAGGGATTCAAAACAGGATCCTGCTGGGACTGATAGTTCTAGAAATGGCTGCAGGAGAGGATTTCAGAGAAGAATTATGCAGAAAGCCCAATAAAATGAGCCACTCATTTTAAGATAGGAGGGCTTGTGTCACTCTTCATTCTTGTCCAACAGCACATTTCTGTGGACAGATGGGCGTCCAGGGGGTGGAGCACTAGACACCAGGACAACGAGACGACTGGGACATTCAGGGGCTTGAGGAGAGCATAGTAGCCCTGCCAGGGAAAGTCCCGAGATGCCTTGGTGTATGGCCGACCCGCAGCCTTTCACCATCCCAACCAAGGGCAAACAGGACCCTGGGCCCTGTCCACACACAGACCTGTCAGGGGCTTTGTTACTACTCCCTTTTCCTTCTGAGGCTCCTTGTCATGCTCCTACCAAGTTGATTTCACCTACTTCACAAGGTGGGATGAAAGCCTGAGAAGGCTGGTGTAATGCACCCTCTGGGGCTTCTGTGGGTTGGTTAAGTCCCTGGCTGATAAATAGAAACCTTTTATAAAATGTTTATTTATTTTGAGAGAAAAAGAGAGTGTGAGCAGGGGAAGGAGCAGAGAGAGAAGGAGAGAGAGAAGCCCAAGCAGATTCCACACTGTCAGCGCAGAGCCCGATGTGGGGCTCAATCTCACAAACCATAAGATCATGACCTGAGCTGAAATCAAGAGTTGGATGCTTAACCAACAGAGGCCACCCAGGCGCCCCACAAATAGCAACTTTTGTTCACTCGTTCACTCATTTATTCATCCATTCATCCTTCACTCATCAGTCCATCCCCCAACCAATTATTTATCTCTCCATTAATCTATTTATCCATTCATTCATGCATCCTTCCATCCATCCCTTCCTACACCGATGCATCATCCATCTACCCACCCATCCTTCCATCCATCATCTATCTACCCTTCCATCCATCCATCCACCCACCCATCCTTCCATCCATTATCCATCATTTATCCACCCACTCATCCATTCATTATTTATCTACCTTTCCATCCATCCATGTACCCACCCATCCATCCATTACCTATCCATCCATCCATCCATCATCCATTCATCCATCCATCATCCATCCACCCATCCATCTATCCCTCTAGCCATCATCCATCACCCACCCTCCTATTCTTTATTCTCCCCCTACTTCCAGAAATAATTTACTGCAGCTTCAACAAAGGACACAGATAAAACACAACTTTTAAAATCTGAATAAAAACAGAAGTGAATTAAAGAAAGGGATTAGAAGTGGAATCATTATTTTTCCAAACCGAAGGAAATTACAGCACAAAATTTAGTCCTGGGTTTCCTGGCACCAGTGCAAAAATGGAGACACGGAGCTGGGCTTTCATTTTTAATGACCCTGATTCTGAGGACTTAATCAGTCTTTAAATCAGGAGCTGACATCAATGTTTTGGGTAGCAAATTTCAGAAAAAAAGCAGAAACATTCTCTTTTCTTTCCCCACTAAGAGCCACGGGCATGTTATTGGGACCTGGAAGTCTTTTCAGGAAGGACGTTTAGGTGACCTCTTCAAACAAGAGAAGCTCTTCTAGTGACCTTGAAGGGTCCACTTCCATGGATGATCCTGTGTAGTGGGTGGGGTGGTCAGGTAAAGTAAAGTAGGGTCACAACTCGAGATAATGGAACAGAGAGTGGGACCCTTGAAAATACAACAAAGGAGGAGTCAAAAATTAGTTTTTCTCTATTCCACCTGAAACCAAGGGAACTAGAACACATTGTGGCAAGAAAGAATTCAGTTAGACTCCAAGAAGACTCTCTAAATCCTTGGAGTACCAATAGTTAAAAGATGCCTTGGGTCATGGAAGTTGGGCTGGGTCAAAGGCACTCCCTGCCCCAGACCCCCTACTGACTGGGGGGTCTGGACTCTGCTTCACAGGCCTGCAGCCCCCTTTGGTCTCATGAGTGTGGGAGTTCCTACTACACCACAGGGATGTGTTCGAGAGTCAACTCCAACTTCAGGTTCTCCAAGACTGTGGCCCCAGCTCTCCAGAGTAAGTAGCTTCGAATCTGCAGATCCCTGCTGAGTGGCTGACAGTCATGGGAGGCTCTGAGCTCTGATCACCACCACCCTGCAGCCACAAAGCAGCACCGGGACTCCAGCCCCGCCCTGCCACAGAACCTGCAGGTTACCCACGACAGAGTGATGGCGGGCGGCAAGTGAGCGGAGCTTATGAAGACAGTCCTGGCAACCAGAGAGGGTCACTGCAGCCCACTGTGAGTGGGGAAGAGGTTGCCGGGCCACCATGTATAGCAGGCAATCTGTGCACAGCACAACTTTGGGGACATTATTCACTTAGACTACATTGTGAATGGTGCCCTCTGATGGTATGCAATGCAGTTGCCTGTAGGTGGAAGGCCAAGGAAAACAAATATCCCTGATAACAGTCCCCTCTAACTGGTGTTCCTGGATATCAGGAAGCTCTGCCCAGCTTGCCCAGAGCCTCATGGAACACAAAACCTCCCACTCACTCCGCACCCGCCAAGAAAATCTGGGGGAAAAATATTCAGACCTTGTCTCCCGCAAGCCCAAACTGCTTGGCTCCCAGCCTTACTGTTTCCTCTGGGCTGAATACCATCACCCAAGCAGCTGCTGACCGTTTTATTGAGGGTGAGGGGATTAGCACCTCTGGCTAACAGAAGCCTCCCTGCAAAAAGGCCCAATCAGAGATGGAAGGATGGTGCTTGGTGGGGAGGCAGGAGCATCAGCCAGCGGCTGGCTGGAAAGTGGTTCCTTTAAGGGTAAGGAGGAGGTGTTGAGCCTATGCTCCCAAAGTGACCAAGGGAAAGGTGCTGCGGCTAGGGAGGGGGCCCCAGGTCAGTCCCATGAGCTGTGAAGAGGGAACCTCACCACAGGCCAACATGTGACCATCCTGCTCATCTGACTGGGAGTTTATCAGACACAGATCCCAGATCCCAGGGCACCCCCTTTAGAGGCTCTAACTCAGTAGGTCTGGGACAAACCCCAGGGTGTGTGTGAGTGTGTGTGTGTGTGTGTGTGTGTGTGTTCACTGGAATGTTCATCCCTGTTTAGAAACCACAGATATAAAGCAAAGTTCTTCCCAGAATGCTTCAAAAGAAAAATGTGTAATTGCAAGAAAGAAATCAGCAATAATAAATGCATTCTAATAATGAAGATGGCTTAAAAATAAGACAAACCTGGTTCCTGCCGCTAGATTGGGAACTCTCCCTGATTAAGGAATTTCTGTCTTGGCCACTGCTGTGGCCACCAGCGCCGCACAGCTGCTAGGTCCACAGTTGTGGAGTTAAGCCAGCCTGGAAAAGGACACAGCTATCTGGTGCTGTCAGCCCAGGAGGATTGGTCCATCGCATGCACATGGCGTGCAGGTGGGGACAAGAATGTCTACACAACTCTGAAGCAGAGATGATTCTGAGCCTCCAAGTCACCCAAATGCTTCTAAAATGCCTTCCCAAACACAGAGCCTGCAACGGTCACGCAGGTTCAAAGCTAGCACCTTCTTGTCTCTGGTGGCCACGGACTTCATCAGAGTGCACCTTCACGATCCAGGAATTACTGGAATCATTAACACATAAAAGGCTTCTGCCATCTCGCTATAAAGTAGATTTTATAACAGTGTGAAAATTCCCCAGTAAAAGTCAGCAGATACCTGATATTTCCAATATAATATAGTGTCGTGTGGTATATATCACATCACATCGGAACAACTAATTGCAAAGTAATTCCAACTGTTCCCAAGAGAAAGAAGTTATTTAGATTTTAAACGAAGTTTTTTGCGTTTGTTATGGTTACCAACGTTTCTTTGTCGGTGTTTATTGTTCGTTTTAACTCGGTATTAATATTATAGGAATATAGAGAAAGCTTTATGCTCAGAGCAGAGATAAATACAAAAATGCATGGCCTGATGATGTCGTTGTCACATTCCCAAAGTAGTTTGCTTTAAAAAAAAATAGAGGAAAAAAACTAAAAGAGGATCAGTTAAGATTTCTTGAGCACTGACTTTGTGCTCAGCCCTTTAGAAGCCTCGTCTTCTTGATTCCTTGTGATGACCCTCTCCTATCATCACACCTGTTTTACAGCAGAGAACTAACCCTGAGAGGTTAGGTGACTCACGCAAGGTCACACAGCTAATGCTCAGCCAAGCCAGGAGTCAGACAGTCTGATACGGGATCCCACAGTCTTAGCCAGCACACTGTACCGCTTTCCTAAAAAGTGAAACTCATTCATTTAGACTAAATGTGGTAAGTGCAGCCTGCCCATGACAGTAAAACAAATGACAGGGAGCTACTGATCTGGGCAGGACGGCTGCCTCAGAAACATTAACCCAGCCGGGGGTAGGTCAGTCCCTGATGACGAGCAGAGGCAATCAGGCTGCATTTAAGCTTGGTTCAAATAGCCAGCACAGAGTGGTTGAGCAGAGCCAGGAATTCCTGGGCTTGTCATCCTGTTGCCCAAACCAACCACTAGCCAAAGGACAGATCCCCAGGTAAGGGAATTATATACATAGGACAGGGTCCCTCTTCTATTGTCCTTTGGGCCCCCATCTGGAGGATCAGAGACTGAAAGCAGATGCTGACTCACTGGGCAGCCCTGACCGTGTCCCCACTTCCCAGGGTGCCAGACCTACATGGATATCGTCATTGTCCTGGATGGTTCCAACAGCATCTACCCCTGGGTGGAGGTTCAACACTTCCTCATCAACATCCTGAAGAAGTTTTACATCGGCCCTGGGCAGATCCAGGTGAGCGTCTCTGGGACTCTGTCGTTCTCTGAACAGGGCTCCCCAAACTGATGCAAGATGCCATCCTGGGGCATGGAGAGCATCTTTGCGTGTGCTGGCAAGGTGTGGGTGCAAGGGCCCGCGCCAGGCCCCGAGCCCAGGACACCCATCTCTGCTGGGCACATCTGGGGACAGTTGGGGGGAGGCCCCACTTCACTGGTCAAACCTATCTTCCGGGATAGATGCCACCTATTAAGAAAGACTTTAACCAGGTAACCAGGTAGAGTGAAGGCAGGAAAGGTCAAGTAGAACCATGCTGAGTGAGGCACAAGGATTAGACACACTGATCTTGACAGAAGACTTGCGGGGAGGTCATGGCCAACTGATATATAGGAGGTACAAGGTGGCAGGTTTCAAGTCAATCTAGGAGATTATTTTGTAACAATTACAGCTGTTAAAAAGGGAGTGGGCTTCCTAATGAAGTAATGACTTCCCCATGACGGGAAGATCATATTTAGGATATCGTGGGTGAATGAGCTGCATCAGAAAGGCAGCAGATAAGCTTGGGGCCCATCCAACAGGAAGGCTTTCTCCTTCTAATCCTACTGTAAGTCTTTTGAGGCTTTTTGTTTACTTTGAGGCTCTGAACACTGTCTATATCTCATCAGCCTTGGGGATAAAAGAACCTGTTTTAAGGACACTTAGTTCCAGCATTTGGTGAAAAATGCCATGGCCCTCCAGCCACGTTGCTCCTAATATTTTAAGCTTCAGTTCTGTGCTCCAGCAAGAAATGCAATCTGTTGGGCCTTCCTTTAAAATCACAGCCTCCCCTCTCGAAATGTACCTTCCACCTGTCTCGCCAAGCCATCCATTCATTCCCAGAGCTTTCCAGAACCCTTCCCAGTTTCTCTCCCATCCTCCTCATTCCCGAACAGTCACAGGCAGAGAGATGACTCCAGGGAGCCTCACTGCCAGAGGTCCAGCTCTCAGGGGTCAAGATGTTCTGTCGTCCTCTCCCCTGCCCTGCAGGTTGGGGTTGTCCAGTATGGAGAAGACGTGGTACATGAATTTCACCTCAATGACTACAGGTCTGTGAAAGATGTGGTAGAAGCCGCCAGCCACATTGAGCAGAGAGGAGGAACAGAGACCCGGACGGCATTTGGCATCGAATTTGCTCGGTAAAAAAAAAAAAATCCTAATAAAATAGAAATAAAAATAATTTACTTAAATCTCAGATAACTGTTCTAGTTACCTATTGCTGTATAACAATCCTCTACAAAATTCCATACCTTGAGACAGTAATTTTTTAGCCCCTCAAATTTCTGGGGGTTGGCTGGGCTCAGCTGGTCAATTCTCTCTTGGCATCTCTCCTGTGGGGTAGTCTGGTGTGTCAGCTGTGGTTTTGTCATCTGAGGGGTTGACTGGACTGGACATCCAAAATGGCGCCCCCAGGTGGCTGGCGGTTGGCTGGGAGCTTAGTGTGGGCTGGCGACCTGAGCACCCACAGGTGCTCTGAGAGGGAGTGTCACAAGAGAGCTTTCCCAAAGGCCCACACAGGCACTCTGAGATTGCCTGTGACCTAGCCCCTCTGAGTTCCGGATGTAACTTCTGCTGGATTCTATTGATAGAGAGAGTCAATTAAGGCCAGCCCAGATTCTAGGGGAAGAGAATCTGATTCTTCCTCCCTGATGGAGGAATGGCGAGATCACATCACAGAACACTTGGGATGGGAGGTATTGTTGCAAACAACTATGGAAAATGGGCTCTACCACAGAACCCCTATAAAAAGTGTGTAGGTTCCGTGAGGGTAGAATCTTCCTGTCGAGTGCCTGTTGTCAGTGGAGTGTGAGTCTAACTCCTGAGGTTGTAGAGTAAGGAGGCTGCCTCCTTAAAAGTCACAGCAGAACTCACTCACAATGATGATGAAGGTTACCTCTAGACAACGCCCTTACAGATGGCTTTGTGCTGACTTCAGTGGGACTGCCATCGCTCAGAACGTTGTGCTCACCCCCACTGAAATCAGTGAGTGACTTTAGAAGCAGTTCCCCAAGATCTTTCAATCTGAGGCCTAAACTCCTAAAGCATATAGATTTTAAATATATAAATATTACACCTACCGATATGAGTTCTGCTACCTCCACTGAAACCTCAGGCCCCTTCTCTTACAATCCCACCTCACAGAGGATTAGCTGATGTGTTTAACAGAATTCTACAATGTGAGAGCTACTTAGGAATAACACGATTTCATGTGGTCAAATGATTACATTTTTTTCCAACCTTACAATTCTTTATAATTAAGTTAGGGCTTCTGTTTGCAGATAAAACTTGCTCAAATGCTGATAAAACTTGCTCAAACTCTTTTCCTAAATGAACCTCCCTCTGCTTGAGGATGGCTTTTACTCATCCTTGTAAGGAGCGGACCATTTTGCACTTTGTCCCTGGGATGAGTCCCTGGGGCCCCCAGCAGGCCCTTGTGGAATGGCTGGGGCAACAGAGGAAGCCCGTGCCCACTGAGCTATCGCTTCCTCAGTGTGAACTAAGTGGCTCATCTGGGGATGCATCCGACCACCCCCAGATCAACTACGAGTGTGTGATCCAGCAAGCAGTTGGAACCAGTCGTGACTCAGGAGCACCAGTGGGCTATGCAGTCTGCACCTCAAGTGAGGTTTGAAATCTGATCTTCTCAGCCTGCCAAGCCCCAAATTGCAGGGGGTGTGTTTTAAGGGAAGAGGTTTGCTCTCCTCACTTACTCACAATGCATTTTTTTCTGTGCACAATGGTCTAGGCCATGGACTTGAGGGGTGTCAGAGACGGCAATCTGTGGCTCCTGGCCCAGTAGGGAAACTCTGTAAAGCATCAACTCTGAAAAGCATCAGAAAGGATAAGAGGTTAGGATCCAAGGGAGGGTTGTCAAGAGGGGCTGGTGTTTGGCTTGTCCTAGAAAGACCCCAGGATTCAATCAGGACAGGTGGAAAGGAGACATTCCACCCGGCCAAGGGTAGAAGAGGGGGAAAGTCAAGTTATGCTTATGTTTAGAGCCTTTTGACATTGGCGTGGGACTCGTGTCGGGGTGGGGGGTATTGGAGGCAGGTTATGAGGGTGATAATGTCATAGCTAAAACAACCATGACTGGCCACTGAAAGGTCTTAGGCTTGACAGTGTTTTCATCAGATATGCACATAAAGTGAATCTAATAGTCATGTATGGCTTGGGGGCCATGGGGATAATGACGCCATTCCATCGTTGTTCGCTCAACACTTTTTATTGAGGGGAGCAAGCAGGAGGAAGGGTTTGGAAGGACAGAAGGATGAAAGGGCCAGATTATGATGGGCTGATGGGCCATTCTCAAGACTGCAGAGAAATGGGGCCAGTGAAGATTTTGAGCAGAAAGGAGACATGATATGGCCTACTTTCCCATAGATCATTCTGGCTTCCAGGTTCACAGAAACTGTTATAAGTAAAAGGCTCTCGTTGTTCTTAAGGAATTTATAATCTGATTTACAAAGGAATAAATCCAAGTCTTTTTACTCAGTAGGAAATCACAATTTTACATCTGATGATTCTTGTCAATATTTACCCCATTACAAATGCATACAGATATTCACACAATTCTACACTATGGAAATATGAACCTGAAAATGTTCTTGACTCCATATATAATAAAACCTATTTTTCCCCTGCCATACTTTTTTACATGGAGTTTCATGCCTTGGCTTGATCCTTCCATGAGTTTATGGAAGCATCTAAAATCTTCTGTGAGGGACTAGCAGAGTTCTCCCTCCACTGGGTCAGGCTTAAGCTCAAAGTTCAAAGTAATCATGTCAAGTGTGCCTCTGGCCTCCTTTGGTTCAAGGCTCATATTGAAATTTGAGGGTTTTTTTTTCTTTAAATATTTATTTATTTTTGAGTGAGTGGGGGACAGGCAGAGAGAGAGAGGGACAGAGGATCTGATGTGGGCTCTGCACTGACAGCAGGGAGCCTGATGCGGGGCTCGAACTCACAAACCGTGAGATCACGACCTGAGCCGAAGTCAGACGCTTAACCGACTGAGCCACCCAGGTGTCCCCGAGGGTTTTTTTTTTTTTTTTAAGTCAGCATATCCACAATATCATAGAGCTGAGAGAAGGCAGATGGTCTGTTTCTCTTCACTGGGAGCTTTCAAGATGCTCTGAATTAACTTATTCCAGGTTTTGTGAATTCGTCAACATCTAAATCATGCGTGTCAGCTCATCAGCTTCCGTGTAACAAGAGATCCGTGTGGTAATGAGCTTGAACCCAGCACTGCGGAGCTCACCTCTATGGGTCAGACCCCAGAGGAGTCAACACAGAGTCTAAGGGAGGCATTTGTTTTTAGATTGTTATTGGAACATTCTACCTGCTGGGCCAGACTTTTGGTCCATTACTTGTCTGTCCTACTCAGAACCTCACAGTCTAAAGGAGGGTTGGCCACAGAGGCACCAAGAGCCCATGATGTTTCCAGAACCAGTTTTCGTGCTTCTGAGATGGGTTGCCGGCCGCAAGAGCCCCTCCACAGCATCATGGGTCAGTGTGCCAGGCCCCCAGTCCCTGGCTGGACTGCCCTAGAGGCAGCCCAAGCACCTGCTCCAGGCACAAAACAAAGTAAAAAGCAAGAGAGGAATATTTGTCATGGACTTCGATATTTAATTGTTCCCAAAATGGAATCAAAGTAATCCTCGTGGGAAAAAGCAGAACTTTGTCAGACATCATTACATGTATTTTAGGGATTAGTGTTATTTGGGGGTTGAATAACTCAGGCCTGTCACCTTTTCAGTATGTAGGGAAGTGGTTCTCAACCCTGGTATTCATTCTTTTGAAAAATACTGATGGGGTGTCTCAGTGGCTCAATTGGTGGAGTCTGACTTCAGCTCAGGTCATGATCTCACGGTTTGTGAGTTCGAGCCCCGCGTCGGGCTCTGTGCTGACAGCTCAGAGCCTGGAGCCTGCTTCGGATTCTGTGTCTCCTTCTCTCTCTGCCCCTCCCCTGCTCACTCTCTCTCTCTCAAAAAATGAATAAAAACATTAAAAAATATTAATGAAAAATACTGATTCCCAGGCCATGCCCCAGGGATGCTGATTACATGCCCAGGTGGGATCTAGAAATCAGCATTTTTTAAAAACGCCCCCAGGTGATTCTAATGTACAGCTGGGTTTTTGAACCACTAACATAGGGTGTCTAAAGGTCTCCATCGGACCTTGAACTTTCCTCCCAAACCCACCTGCTCCCTTTGCTTGCCCCAAACAGCATGGTCAGGACCCTAAAAGGGGCTTTTTAAAGTTACTTTTGAAAGACAAGCAGATACATGACCCATCTGAGTAGTATGGGCACCTCAATCCAGCTGCTTCTTTTTTTTTTTAATTTTTTTTAATGTCTTTATTTTATTTTGAGAGACAGAGAGCGAGTGGAAGAGGGGCAGAGAGAGGGTGAGACACAGAATCTGAAGCAGGCTCCAGGCTCTGAGCTGTCAGCACAGAGCCCGACTCAGGGCTCGAACCCACGGACTGTGAGATCATGACCTGAGCTGAAGTCGGATGTTCAACCGACTGAGCCGCTCAGGCACCCCCCTCCCACCTGCTTCTTTGGTTTGAGATCCCAGCCCAGGGCACTGAGGGGGCCCGGCCCCACATCTGTGGCGGTCTCTCTGGAGGAGCGCTGGTAGCAGCCGCATCCCTACATCCCCCTTGTGACCCTCCCCCGTGCTCTGGTTTCAGCTCAGAGGCTTTCCAGAAAGGCGGAAGGAAAGGGGCCAAGAAGGTGATGATTGTCATCACAGATGGGGAGTCCCATGACAGCCCAGACCTGGAGAAGGTGATCCAGCAAAGTGAGAGAGACAACGTGACCAGATACGCTGTGGCTGTGAGTCCTGTCCCGCCTGTCCCACCCTCCGCCCCTGGAGGCTTTGCCATCAGACCCCTGGGGACTCCCAGGGCACTTTCTGGGGAGTGAGCAAGCTGCCCAGGCCCCAGATGCACCTTTTCTTGTTACATTCTCTCTTAAAGAGCACGCTGGGAGTTTTCTTTCAGCGCCGTCCAGGGCTATCTGCAACAGTTGGGGACAGGCTGGGGGTGGGGGGCGAGTTCCTCCATTGCCAAAACCTCAAAACACTAGAAAACACCGCCAAGCCACCCAGCCCCCAGAATACTGTCTTAGAACAGGGGCCTTATCTGGCCCCTACAAGACAGCCTGTTTCAAACTAAAAGTGGGACTCCCAGTTCTGCCCAGGGCACCTGAAGTAGGGGCTCCAGCCATGCGGGGTCGGGGACTGGGGGCATGTGGGGAGGCCTGTGCTATGTCCTGGTTTGTCGCCCTGCCCCCATTCCCTGGCAGGTCCTGGGCTACTACAACCGCAGGGGGATCAATCCAGAAGCTTTTCTGAATGAGATCAAGTACATCGCCAGTGACCCGGATGACAAGCACTTCTTCAACGTGACCGACGAGGCGGCCCTGAAGGACATTGTCGATGCCCTCGGAGACAGGATCTTCAGCTTGGAAGGTGAGGGACACATACTGAGAGGGGTGTGTGCTCCTGGGTGCACATCAGGTGAACCCCACAGAGCAAGATCCAGCCCCACAACACAGAAAGCCTTAGCAGGAGCTATCCCTTCATGATAAAGGCCATGGCATTCTGTGCTGCACCTCACAGACAGCTCCAGACGGTGGCTCTGACGACATTCTCCTATACCACAGAGGAGCCCGAAGCTCATAGGACCTAAGTGACTCACCAGAGCTTCCACAGCTTTGGGAAGGAGATGGGCTTTGAATCAGTGTTGCCAGATTTAGCAAATATAAAAGATAGTATTTGCGACAGACTTACACTAAGAAATTATCTGCTGGTTGTCTGAAATTCAAGTGTATTTTTTTAAGTTTGTTTATTTTTGAGAGAGAGAGAGTGTGTGAGATGGGGGAGAGGCAGAGAGTGAGGGACATAGGATCTGAAGTGGACTCTGTGCTGACAACACAAAGCCCGACTTGGGGCTTGAACCTACAAACTGTGAGATCATGACCTGAGCTGAAGTCGGATGCTTAACCGACTGAGCCACTCAGGCGCATCCTGAAATTCAAATTTAACTGGACATCCTGTATTTTATCTGGCAACTCTAGTATGGATGTCCCTGGGCCTGACTCCATAGCCTGGGCCACTTTCTCCTTGAGTCCTGCTGCTTCCTGCTTTGCCAAAGCACTTTGGATAGTCTTCCTTCCGATCGCCTCACTCCTTAGTACTTTTTAAATGTTTATTTTTGAGAGAAGAGAAAGACAGAGAGAAGGAGACAGAGGATCTGAAGCAGGCTCTGCGCCGACAGCAGAGAGCCTGGTGTGGGGCTCAAACTCATGAACCGTGAGATCATGACCTGAGCCGAAGTCGGATGCTTAACCAACGGAGCCACCCAGGCGCCCCTCTCCTTACTCTTTAATCAGTTTTGATTGCACGGACCTCCTTTGCACCATGCATCACTATAGCCGTTCCTCCCAACGCGGGGCTGTGCCACATGGGGGGACGGTCAACAGAGAAGAAAGCAGTGTGGACGGACGAGCCTGAGCAGTCCGCAGCACTGTGGAAAAGACGAGCTATAGACACACAAGTTGACGAATGCAGCCCTCATCCACAAGGATAAAGGAATAGAGAAAGTATGAACCTGAACTTCGACACTCCCCCCAGAATTTAAATACCCAGCTGAGCGTATTTCTCTCAGAAACGGTTGCCTTGGGTGTTGAGAACCTCGGCTCCGGTGACATGTTCGGGGAGGCCCTCTATGGGGAGGGGCTTTCAGCACACATGGGTGACTTGTGCAAATCTGGGGTGGTGACAGGTCTCCCTCCCGAGGGTTCCATTCGATGTCTGGGAATCATCCAGAGGCATCTGGAACCAAATCTGGTGAATAATGGGAATGAGAGAAGTGAGGAAAGAAATGGAATGTCCATTTCTTGCCAAAGATGTAGACTGTTTCTTTCCATACGCTTTTCTTGCTCTTTCCCCTCTTTTGACACTCATATGGCATATGTGCTCTGTCCTGTAACCCGTCCCAAACCTTTGCGGCAGTGACTGGGCTACTAATAGTGAAGCCAACGGCCTCCTGGAAGGTGCCTGGTACCTCCCAGTGCGGGCTGCCCCAAGGCCCCCTCTTCCCTCCCTGGAGGTGTCCCCAGGACACAGGTGCCGTAGATGGGACTGCAGGCGTGTGTTGCTAAGCAATCAGGCATGCAGCTGAGGTCTTTATGTCCCTCTGTTTTAGGCACCAACAAGAACGAAACGTCCTTTGGGCTGGAGATGTCCCAGACGGGCTTTTCTTCTCACGTGGTGGAGGTAGGTCAGGATTGGAGCTGCCCTCCCACATACTTCTGGACCTTCTAGGTGGCCCCGCTGCCTTTCCTGGACTGTCCCTCACCCACCCCACTTTGTTTCTCTGGGTCTCTCTGTGTTCTGTGGCTGCAAGGGGCAAATCGAGATCTTCAACTTACAAGCCCTTTTCAGCAGGGAGTGAGCTACACATAATGAACCATGTCAACGAACATAACAAACAGGGGGCTGATGGGGGCATTTCCTCCAGCCCCGGAGGTCCCCTGCAGCCCACTGAGCCTTGTGCAAGAACTGGGTCAACGTGGCAGAGGCCATTGCCCAAGGCAGCCTGTGCGTGCAGGGGCATGGCCCTGAGCTGATGGGGGGAGGGTGTCCAGATGGGCCAGATGTGCTCCAGGGCAGACTTGGCCTCAGAGAGCAGAGGGCCTAGGTGGCCACATGGTGTCACACGCAGCACATCGAGTCAGAAGCTCTGCATTGGTGGCCCAGAGCGTCAGGTCGTCACTCATCCTGGACACACCTCACCTGGTTCTGATTGGCAAGATGGGGCTGAAACCTCACAGGATTGCCGGGGGTGGGTGGCACAGAGCTGGTATCTGCGAAAATGTGTTATAAACCATGGAGCCCTACCTGGGAGCACTGCATGCTGGGAGGACCGCCTGGCAGGAGTCTGTGTCAGTGGGCATGCTTTGGGCGGAGAGGTTCCTAGGTGTTCTGCCCCAGGCTGGCACTGTGGGACTGTACTTATGCCTCCTAACCCGCCAGAAAAGACCTGCCTACTTCTACATCACCTCTATTATTTCACTGAACCCCTCCAACTACTCTGTGAGGTGACTAGGGCAGGATTCCTTGTTCCCAGTCTCCAGATAAATAAACCGAGTCACACAAAGTCTGAGTGACCTGCTGAAGTGACCTAAGTAGAAAAATGCGAGTCTTATGCTCTTCCTCCCCACGCGGAGCAGCAGTTCCCCTGAGAGCGTGTGGAATCTCAGGGGGTCTGAGTCAGAAACCCCAAATCGGAGGCGGAGGGGACATAGGCACAGGCAGCAGGATGGAAACCTGACTCACGCGCCACTGTTCCCGAACTGCATCTGGACAGGCTCGTGCCCACCCGGACACAGCAAGATACAAACGGAGCCGCTTATAATCATAACAGTCCTGTGGTATGTGCACGGCACTTTTTCCAGGACATTCCTGTGCCCCATTTCCTGCTCAGCACAGCCCTCCTGGGCTGACGGGCAGGAAGAGTTGGCCCGTTCTAGATGGTCAGGTCTGCAAATCTCCATGCCTCCTCTGTGCTGGGTCCTGCGCCAGGTCCTGGAAGGTGCAGTCTCCTGCTTCTAACACTGTGGTCCATGTGTGCCCAGGAATCAGGGAACCCAAAGAGAAGGGGGGGTTACAACAAGGTTCAGGTGTTCAGGAGCAGTTGAGATGAACCCTATAAAGGACCCCAACAGCTCAGTATGTCGGGCAGGAGGAGTCCTTGCAGGCTCCACAGACCCCCCCACCCCCAGCAGCACAGGGGAGACCAAGAGCTCAGAGCCACAGCCTGTTGTTTAGGTCAAGGTCATGCACTGCCCTGTGCAGATTCTTCCACCTGTCTAGCTCATTGTCATTCCCCTGGCTGGAGAGACCGGAGAGCCTCTCCCCATCTTTATCACCAACCCAGCTCTTCTAATGCCCCCGAGTCTTATTTTCAAGTGACAGGCATCTGGAAGTTTTTATCTGATAGGACTCTTAAAGAGGAGATGATTAAGTCTGAATCTGAGACTCTTTAATACTTAAAAAGGAAACAATAATCCTTCCAACCCAAAGGAATGGAGCAACAATGGTGGGCTGTCTGGCGCTGTGACCGGCCACTGGGTTGCTATTTTAGGACACAGAGAGTTCTCAGTGCTGGCCACTGAGGCCACCATAATTGGCCACAGCCGTCCTGTCCCTGGGAGTCCAGCTCCACAGCTCTTAGGGCTGGTCAGCCCTCTCTGGGGATGGGGAGCAGGTGGTCCAGCCTTTCAGCTTTGCCCAGAGCAGGTCTTGAGCCCAAATGAGTCCATGTCCTGGGCAAGCTCTCAGGCTCTGTGTTCCACAGATGGCCTCAGACAGCTACCTCCTGCAAATGTGAGAAGAAGCCCTCAGCTTCCCCGGGCCTGTTTAGTTATGTCAGAAGGAAAGGTCTCTAGTCCTGGAGGAAAGGACCCCATAGAGTGTTCTCAAATAGCAGAGGAGGGGCCTGGTGGCTCATCACCTGGGCTGCTGTTGCCTGTCTAGCAAGGAAACCAGTCTTTGAATTAAAAAGGGTAAAAGCAACAAGAGGAATGAGAGACTAGAGCCCAGGGTAGGAGAGGAGACCCCAAAACATCACCTGGTCACCCAAAGAGCCCAAGGTCCCAGACCACAAGAAAGTACATCCCACGCTGAAGGTCAGAGCCACTGGGGAAACCCAGGGACCTAAGTCAGCCCAGCAAACTCTAGTCTTGATTTGCCAAAAAGGAGAAAGAGAACATTCTGGAAATGACCATCAGGAAGGCCAGCTATGGATCTCCAGTCAAATTCTAAAACAGATTTTTAAGCCAATGGTTCCATTAGCATTTGGAAATGAATGCAAAGGTCACTAAGAGCTGGAGTGGCTTCTATTAGTCCTGGCTGCGTGCAGAGGTGGTGAACTCCCTGTTGAGCTGGGTAATCAAGAAGCAGCTGCAAGAGTCCACAAGAAAGCTTATAAAAGGGATCCGTATCTCTCAAGGGGACGTCGATTCTAAGAGTCTAGAATCCGCACAGGCCAAGACAGAAGGTGTGCAGAAGGAAAGGGGACAATAAATAGTGGATGCCCACTGGTCACTGGTGAGCTGGATAGCCAAGGTCATTGGCCGTTAATCTAAGGTGCTTAGCTGTGGAAGCTTTAATCTTTCCTAAGAGGTTTACATTTGATTTTTTTTAAAGTTTATTTATTTATCTTGAGAGAGAGCTCAAGCCAGGGAGGGGCAGAGAGAGAGGGAGAGAGAGAATCCCAAGCAGGCTCCACAACCCCGAGCCTGAGGCAGGGCCCTAACTCATGAACCGTGAGATCATGCCCTGAGCCAAAATCAAGAGTCGGCCACTTAACCGACTGAGCCACTACAAAAACACTTGAACTAGTTTTGCACATTTGATTCAATCAAAAATGAAAGAAACTGGGGTGCCTGCGTGGTTCAGTCGGTTAAGCATCCAACTTTTGATTTCAGCAGTCAGTACAGAGCCTGCTTAGGATTCTCTCCCCCTCTCTCTGCCCCTCCCCTATCTGCTCTCATTCTCTCTCTCTCTCTCTCTCTCTCAAAATAAATAAATAAACTTTAAAAACATGAAAGAAACTAATCCATAATGGTGACATGAGGGGTTGGTACCTAGAGGCTGTAAACCCTTCACCCCATCACCTTAACCCGTGGACCCCTCCACGCCAGCCAGAGCAGGCAGTCAGGGCTGTCCGCGGGCCCCACTGCATGAGGCCCAGACGTGGTAGCCAAGGTCCACATGCTGTTCCAGATTGTTCGCAAGTGACTCCTGGTGGCAGGAATCATTTCCAGGTTGTCGGGGTCCTCCTAAGCCCAGCCCCATGTCTCAGGCTGCACCCTGGTGCCCAGCACCCCACTCCTGGGCCTTGTTCCGGGGACCTCTGAGCAGAGAAGACCAACCCGCCGATCAGAAATGAGCGGTCAAGTACAGTGTGCCCTTGCTTCCCACACCACCTCCTGGCCACCCTGCCTACCGGCTTCCAGCACAGTGAAGGGCTTCTCTCCACAGAAAGATCGAGGCCTCATTTCTGGGTGCTTCCTGCCCAACCCCATCTAAGCCTCCTGGCACTCATCCCTTCCTCAGGCTCCACTTTGGGCTTGTTAAAAATACATCTACTATGACAGAATCCGAGCAATTAGTGAAAGCATAATCCATCCTCTTCATGATGTATTTGCCTTAGGAGGGACTCTTGGCCCTTCTACAGTCACTCTGATGATGGACATGCAGGCACTAGGGAGCCATGGAGGGGTCTGGGGAGGAGGGCAGGACTCAGCGCACAGGACCACCAGCATCCACCCCCCACTCCCCACCGGCCTGCACCAGCCTGCCTATCCAGAGCCAAGAATTGTTGGTATCTGGTATTCTCATTCCATTAGTGCAGGGCAAGAAGAAAGCGCTGCCTGGCTGTGAGGCCTCATACAAATCATTTAACTTCTCTGAACCTCCATCTTTGACCAGATGTCTGAAAATATCTGTGGAGTTGGATCTTGAGGCTTGGGACTGGAAGTGTACATTTTGAGACTTACCAATAAATCAAGTAAGGGTTTCTTAAAATCCTGTCCTAACTCCACTCACATTCTCAGTTGCCCCCGCATGGGGGGCTTCCTGCGGGCCCCCCAAACAGGCTGCCCTTGCCTCCACCAGGGCACTCCCCTCGGGCTGCTCTAATGACTCATCTGCAACACCAACTTGACCGTGAGATCTGATTCTTTGACTCCTGCGTCTCCAGTGCTTTATGGATGAAATAAAGGATGAGAGGAGCTACTATATACCAAGTCCTTGCTGCTGCCTAGCTCCGTGCTAAGAATTAAACATGTTAATTCTTCCAACAAAACGATTTACAGCTGAGGCTGAGACAGAGCAACAGAGAGAGAGAGAAGAGGAGGAGAAAAAAAGGAAGGGAGACAGAGAGAGAGAGAGAGAGAGAGAGAGAGAGAGAGAGAGAGATTGAGAGAGAAGCTTGCCCAAGGTCACAGAGCTAGAAGCTTTGGAGCTGGAATTGGAGCTCAGGAATGTCTGACTCCAAACTTTGCGCTCTAACCTCTGGGCTAGGGATTCTCAGCCTCAGCCCAACTGACAGTTTGGGCTGGATAATTCTTTGCTGTGGGGCTGTCCTGTGTATTGTAGGTGGCAGCCCCGGCCACTCCCCACCAAATGCCACACCGACCCCAACACCACCCCCAGCTATGACAACTAACACTGTCTCCAGGGATTGCCAAATATTGCCTGGGAGCTAAACTGCCCCCATCCACCCGTTTGGCAACCCACTGCCCTAAATGATGCTGTTTCTAGCATTAGGGATGTGACCCAACCCTGGGGAACACGGACTGGCTGGAAACACAGTTTGGAGAGATACGGTCACATATACCAGAAATATTCAGCTCAGCTCGGGAGGCAAGACTGCTGCAGGGGTGAGGTCAGAAGGCAGCTAATGGCTGAGCTAGTAGACTCGGACAGCAGATGCTATGCCTGAGTGAATACGGGTACAGGTTATCTATAGGGAGGGCACAGACTTGGCCTTGGACCTGCTCAGGGCCACCATGCCTGCATCCTCATTTCTGCACAGGGCGCTAGAAAAGTCAGCTTGTCCCAAGGGGCCATGTGCAAGGCCACCCAGGCACACCCTGGTAATACTCGTGGAAGCTCACGTGGCCCTGTGGGAAAGGAAGCCATAAATCAGGGAGCCGGTGCCAGGACTGGAGCGTGGGACGAGGCTCTTCCCTGGAATGCCCTGCTATTTGTTTCCCAGCTGGGTCTACATGCCTGGCTTCCTCTGTCAAGGCTTTGGCCCTTTTGGGGGACCCTGCCCCTCCAAATTTTTTTCCAAATTCAAAATGTCTAGGCCTTCCAAGCTGGGGAAAGATAGTGCCATACTGAGGTTTGCTCCACCTGCGCCTCCCGGCCAGCCCTCTCCCCGCCGTCCTCAGCAAGGCTCTCCCTGGCAACAGAGCCCTCTCGAGACAGGGCCACCCCCTGGGAGCACAGGCCTACGGGCACTGCCAGGGTGAGACAGCGTAAGGCGAGAGCCTGTGAGCAATCAGCTGGCCCAATGCTGCCGAATCTGGAAGTCCAGTGGAGTCCCCAAGCCCCACATACATATGGTGGGTCGGCATCAGGTCCTCCCCAGAGGAATCCCAGTCCTCCTCAGTACATCATGGAGACCTCCAGTCACGTGCAAAGCCAAAATTTCCTCTTCAAAGGCCTCTCCCTGAAGGAAGAAGCCTGGTCCTGCAGTAGAAACTTGGATTCAGCCGGAAGAAAGAGGGAGAAGAGAGAGAGAGGCGAGGGCCAAACGTCACTGTCCTCTTAGAGGGTGCTCCGATGGAAACTCGGAAGCAGAGTTCAAGGGCTCCCTGTGGCTCTTTTCTCCCCTGCCCACCCCACCATGCTGTTCCAAGTCCCAGCCCCGCCCTCACTTGCTGTGCAGCCTCAGACAAGTCCCTTTCCCTCTCTGAACCCTGGATGCCATTTGCCAAGTGTGGATAATGAGCATCTGACGTGCTGAGCTCTCACAAATGGGTGACTGGATGAGAAAGTACTTTGCAAAAAAGGGAGCACACCCGAAGTGCGAGGAGCACTGGCCGTGACTGTGGGCACTTTAAGGGGCCGGCCGTGATCTCGGCCCAGCAGGTCATCAGGCGCTCCCAGGCTGAGGCTCACACAGACTAGGAAGAAAAAGCTAATTAGAAAGTGGACATTAAACACACTCAAATACATCAGACTCTCCAGAGACCAGCTTACTTATGGTCATGAAAACATTATCTGAACAGTCGGTTCTACTTCCGGAGAATTCAGACTTTTTAAACCTTATCGAAGATCAACTTCACTCTTAAAGTGACCCCTGGGAAATGAGAAATGGAAGGCCAGAGTAAGGTTCAGAGTCTTGCCCCCTCCGCCACCACCAGTGAAACTATTGCATGGTGACGCTGCCTGCCTGCTCGTTCACAGCCCCGAGTGTCCCAAGGCCAGAATCACATTTTTCTATTGGCACTGTGGTATTGGAGCTGAGGGGAGATGGGGTGCCCTGGCCCCAGGTGGTGGGGGAACCTCAAATCCTGCCAACCAGCCAGGATGAGGGAGGCTCAGTGGAAGAGAGAGGTGACTTCACCTGCCAGTGCTTTTATGGCCCAAAGCCAGGGTACAACCTGCCCAGCCAGGAATCACCACGGTCACCCAGGAAGGTGGCCCTCCCTGCTTCCAAGTGCTTGCTGTTTGTCTTCTTGTACCCACAAGTTTTGCGGGTTGTTTAAGGAGGTGTGGGGGTGGTGGATAGGGTGTAGAGGCAGCCCAGAGAGTGAGGGGACCTGTCAGGAGTGACCTTGGAGTCAGTAACAGGGAGACTGCCCCTTGGGGAGCCAGACCTCCCGTCTTCCTGCCCGAGCACTGCAGCACCCACTTACCCTGCAGTTAAAGACAAGCGCCCTTCCTCGGGGTGCAGGCTGTCACGGATGTGGCCCTGGCTGATCTGTCCAGCCTCATCAGAGCTGCTCCAGCCCATCAAACCGCTTTCAGTTCCTTAAAACCAATGCCTCTAAACTCTTTCCAGCTGCAGGACCTTTGCACACTTGTCCCCTCCCCCTCCAGGTGTCCGGGTGAGTATCACTTACTCAAAAACGCTTTTCCTGACCCCCCCCCATTTCAGTCTAGACTAACCCTCACTGTGGTATTTACCACATCCCCTATAGCAGTTATGATACTTGGCAACTATTATGTTAACTGGCACATTTGTGTCGTACTTTGAGCTCTGCAAGGACAGGGACAGTATCTCAGCACTGAGCAAGTGGTCAGCACAGCGTAGATACTCGGTGAATTGTTACTGAAGAAATGAAGATGTAAGATTTACACACAGGGAAGGCAAGTCAGGTGCCACAGAAGGAAGGGACAGCAACAGGAGATTTCCCACACGGCTTATGAAGCCCAAAGCGCAATTGGTCCTAGAGGTGGAGTCTATTTCTAGAACATTCCCTTGTTTGGCCCATTTTGTGCGAAGGGTGGGATGGAAGGTCCATGCCTCATTCAAAAGTCAAGAATCCTGCCTAGAAGTTAGTTAAATAATGAATGCAGGAGAAGGTGCCCGAGGAGACTGGCGGATGCTTCATTGTGTAGAACCTGGTTGTGGCCTCCGAGGGAGGGGCCCCCGGTGGACACGAGCTGATGTGTGTCCCCTCCCCGATGTCAGGACGGGATTCTGCTGGGAGCCGTTGGTGCCTATGACTGGAACGGAGCCGTGCTGAAGGAGACCAGTGGCGGGAAGGTCATTCCTCTCCGTGAATCCTACCTCAAGGAATTCCCCGAGGAGCTCAAGAATCATGGCGCCTATCTAGGTAAGAGCCCCAGCTGAGTGTGGTGAATGGGTGGGGCAAGGAGGGACCCAGGGGAACCCGCCCCCATGTGGAACAAGGGCCTGTCTGTGAATATTTTGTGAATATTCAGGCACAGGTCAGGGGCCACTGCCTCTTTAGCCTGGCATCCACCACACCCAGCACCATCCCTGGCACTCAATAGGCACTCAACAAACAGGTAGAATACATGATAAGCAAAGCACCTGTACCGGAAATGTGTCTCAGTTGATGCTTCTAGATACTAGGTCAGCTCTTGGCATGTCTTCAAAACCTTCTGCCTTGACTAGGGTTTGGGCACACTGAGCTGCCTCCCAAGGCAACATGAAGTCCACACTCATTTGTATGTATTAGTGTTCATAATCAAGGCAGAAGTCACTTCCCAGTAAGCACTTTGGAAGCAGACATTAAAGAGCAGCACAGGGGCGCTTGGGTGGTTCAGTTGGTTAAGCATCAGACTCTTGATCTCAGCTCAGGTCACGATCTCAAGGTTTCTGGGATTGAGCCCTGCATCAGGCTCTGCGCCGATAGTGTGGAGCCTGCTTGGGATTCTCTCTCTCCCTCTCTCTGCCCCTCCCCTGATCATGCACGTGCTCTCTCTCTCTCTCTCTCTCTCAAAATAGATGAGTAAACTTAAAAAAAAAAAAAAAAAGAGCAGCACAAATTATTGGCCTGATGGTGATAGGTCCCAGCTGTGAGGCCCTACCTAACCCATTGAACCCCAGGCACCTCCAGTTCTGTATGAAAAATGGTCCTGGTCATCCACGCCATGGCTGCCAGGGCTGATTCCCTTCTGAAAGCACTGAGCCAGAGTGAAGGGCAGCAGGGGGTGAATGTCCAGGGGTCCCGTTGTCTCTGAGCCAAGGCTACCATCTGTGACATCACTCATCATTAATGCCTCCTTGGACCCCACTCCTCCATGAACCCGGGCCACCCAGAGTCGGCCTATCTATCCACATGTCTGTCCTTTCTCTAATGTTCCATGTCATCCCCGCCTTTGTCCCTCAACTCTTTAGCCACACGCCTGCCTGTGACACTGCCCACCCTGGGGTCACCCCACTTTCCATCCCCAGCTTTGGGACCCTGAGCTGACCACAGGACAGAAGCCTGGAATCAGGACTTGCCTGGGAAATCCAGAAGTGTAGGGCCCTAGAGGCTCCCCGCCGGGTACCTGGCCCTAGGGTCTGGGCTCTACTTAATGCAACAGATATTAAACCCTGACTTTGTAAAGAGCACCTGAGGTCCATGCCCTCAGAGCGCAACGGTAAGCAGGACCCAGGATCCAGCCCCTCCCTTCCAGCCGCTCCCCAGCCAGTCAGGGAGAGACAAGTGCACAGAGACAAATTATAATGCAAGTGGGGCCACAGGCACAAAAAGGAAGAGAGAGATTGCAGTCCCTGCCTTGGCAAATGTGCAAACACTGGAGAAGGTGCCAGAAGAATGAAGGGGAGCACCCCTTTAACGCGAATCAGTCATGATTGATTGTGCTCTTCCCACAAGCTCAGCACCGTGCCGGAAGTGGGGACACCAAGGAAGGGATGGCGGTCCAGGGGCCATGAAGCCTTAAATAACTGGTAGATAACATCGGTGCCCAGGGCCCAAGTGAGTAGGACCAGCACTGTGGGTGGTCATGGTCCAGTGGCAGGCACACTCTGGGCCCCACTGCGCATGTGCTGGGGCTGACACAGGGTCTCAGAGGCAGGAAAAGACTGAATAAACCAAGAAGGTCCAAGCAAAGGAGGGAGGTGTGGAAAGTGCTGGGCGGGGTCGGGACACAGGAAGTAGGGATGGCTGGAGCAGAGGGGTGCAGCAGGAGGGGGAAGGGGAAGGCAGGTTAGTGCAGGCTGCAGCAGGAAGCCTTGAATGCCAGGTTAAGGAGTTGGAGCCTTTTCATGTTGGTAGTAGGGAGACAGTGAAGGCATCTGAGTGAGGGGCATCAGGATGAATCTCCCTCTTCCTGGCCCAGCATAACTGTCTTCCTCCTCCCAGGGGACCCTGCTGGGGTAGCACCAGACTGAGAAACGCTCATGAGCCCCGACTATCTTGCCTTGCCCACAGTCACCGTCTCTCTCCCTTCCTCCTCCCTCTGGGGCTCAGCCATGAGGGCCGTGTCTGGGGTCTCTGGAAGATTCCTTCCTATGTGCCCCAAGGGAGAGGGGGTTGGAGGGAGGAGACTGGGAGGCCAGGCTCTCAGCCTCCACACAAGAAAGCTATATGGATTTCTGGCCACGGCTCTACCTCCGTCATGTTGTCAGGCCTTCTGGGAGGCCGGTCCAGCTTTCAGGACGGCCCTGCCTGCTGGCCAAAGAACCACATGGAAACTTAAACTACAGCCAGCAGACTGTGGGAAGCAGGAAGTTCTCAATGCTGCCTGTTGCTTTGAGAGGCGGCCCACGCCTGCCCCTAGGGCATTCGGCCCCCAGGCCCCTCCCAGGACCGCTGTGTCTTCTTCTGAGGAAGCCCAAAGCCCAGGGCTAATTGAGAACATTTTCAGCAGTACCACTGGGGGCTAAGAAGCCACATCGGCCCCACTCTGCAAGGCTGATTCCACCCTACCCTCCTGTATTTATGGCTGTGTTAGCACACAGCTATGTCAGCCTGTGCACTACTCTGGCCTTGCTGACTTTTCAAGCCCATTTCCCAGAATACATCTTTAAGAATCAAAAAATACTGTGTCTGGAGCCAGAGTAGCTCAGCCTGCTGCACCCATTCTCCCAGCCCCTGAATCAACCTGTCTACGCATCCTGCAGCCACCATACAAGCCACCAGTGGAACCGTGGTGGCGGTGTTGCCCACATATGCGCACACACATGCGCACATGGCAGAAAGAGATATCCCTTTGCCAGAAAACAGCCCAGAACCGCTGACAAGGCATCTGGGATCCAGTCTCAACCATCTGGCATCAACCATCTGGCAGAAAGTGGGGCTCTCGACTTTGCACTGCCTCCTGGGTGCTGGGTAGCGATGGGGCAAAGCCATCCTGAGGACGCGGATTGGTGGCCTTTCCAAAAGAGCCCCTGGCTTCCATTTCTTCCTCTTTTACGTACATACACCACATATGTGTGGGACCGAGAGGAGGGGGCTCCGTCCTTTGAGGCCGCAAAGCTCTGGGGCCACGAGAGTCGCCGGGACCCCAGGTCAATGCCCAGGGGAGCTGCTCCTCACACGTGGATGGCCAATGATGTAGTTTTCCAGACCACCCCGCAGCAGGGTGCAGTAATGAGGAGGACACTGGTGGATCCCTGAGAGAGACAGTTGGTGGAGATCTAAATCAAAGCCTGTCCAACATGGAAAGAATCACAGCCAGGGTTCACCACCTCCCTTCTCCCCGCTCCCTCACACGCGTCTCGGGGGTGCAGGTGAAAGGGGGGGCACATGCAAGTTCCAGGTCAGCAGTGCCTTTTAGTAGCCCCAGCTGGCTTCCTTGGCCCCCTCCAGCAGGGGGTGGGGCGCACGAGTTCTCCCCAGCCTCCAAACCCCCCTCCTGAGCCCTCTCCCAGGCCTCCCCCGTTGTTCCTCGGAAACACCACCCCTCGGCTTCGCCTCTGCTTGGCCCTCCCTGGGCTGGCCCATCTACAGGTGCAGCCCAGAAGCTGGGGCCGAGACCAGCCTGTTTCCTCCTGTGGCAGGGTACACAGTCACGTCGGTCGTGTCCTCCAGGCAGGGGCGGGTGTATGTGGCAGGAGCGCCCCGGTTCAACCACACGGGCAAAGTCATCCTGTTCACCATGCACAACAACCGCAGTCTCACCATCCACCAGGCCCTGCGGGGTGAGCAGGTAACGGAGGGGGAGGCAAGGAGGCAGGGGTGGGGTGGGGAGGGCATGCGGGCAAGGCTGGGCTGGTGGGGACGCCAGAGCTCAGCTCCACCTCCTCAGACATCTTCCCAGCTGGGGGTCACACCAACCTCGGGGCTGGACGGTCTCATCCCCAGAAAGCCAGGCCATGGCCCCTGCGACAGCGAGGGCCTGGGAGAATGTGCTTGCCTCTTGTCTCCGGTGCTGCCAGCCCTCTGCCCCTGGTGCCAGCTTCTCTCTGTTCACATCCAGATTTCAAGGGTAGAGGCAGCACCTAGGCCTCCCAGCTCAGGCTGCCAGGGCCCCTAGGCACCCGGGGGCGGGGGGGGGGGGGACGGTCATGCGCCTCACACCACCTTTGTGCTGCCAGAAGGGGGAGCATCTGCACACGCACCCACAGCGAGGCCCCATGGGTTCAACAGGACACCAGCTCCTTCCCTGTGCCTGGAATGGCAACAGCGCAGAGGGGTCCAGCCGCCAGTGCCACTGCCCCACCTGGGCCATGGTGGGAACCAGGCTGTGTTGCTAAGAGTCTTGTGTTGGGTGGTCATGCTTGCCAACTGAAAAGCTCTCATAAGAGTCACTGGTAGAGAAAGATCGGGAGACAGCGTTCTTCTGATCTAAGTCATTCCAACAGCCGAGGGAAACTGGTCCTGAGATGCCACATCCCTTTTCCAAGGTTACATGGCGGATTCAAGGCTGGGTCAGGTTTAGAATCCAGGACTCTTACTGCCTCCTGACCCCTGACAGCCCCAAACCAGCCCCCCACCCCCCAACCTGGCCACACTCAGCATCCACAGCACCCTGGGCCTGGGCTCGGCCCTCGACAGGCCCTTCCCATCATTCCCAGCTCAGCTTCGGCTCTGCGGAGCCCAGGAACAGCCTGCCCCCTGCCCTTGGCCTGTCACCACGAGGACAGGCTCCTCACTGGGTCTAACCTAAGCCCCTCGAGGTGCAGGGAGCTGTCATTCTCTTTCCTCCTCCCGTCTCCAGGGCCCTGGCAGACCCCGGGCATGCTCTGTCCCCCAGCCTCCAGCCTGCCTGCCCACACTCTGCCCAGGGCTGGCTCTTCTGGGAATCCAAGGCTAGACCTTGAGAGCTGGAGGGAATTTGCTGATGAATTTATGACATTTTTACTGCCCGGTTCCGCCTCCAACATCCGAATGAGAAACCGCAGTGCTGAAGGCAGCTAAATTAAGTGGATTCCAAATCACCGTGACCCACATAGCTGAGGCCACATATTTAGACAAATGCCTCCCCCCACTCCTCCCTTATTTGCTCTGTCTGCCTCTCCATTACTTTAGGTGGGGATATCTTTCCCTTCCCCACCCTGTGTTTAGATCTCCCTTTTCCTCTCTCCTGCATTTTCTATCTTTCTCCTCACATAAAGGCTTTTAATCCTGGAAGATGGATTTCTCCTGAAAGCACCCTACGCCAGGAGGTGGCCAGGGGGAGGGAGTATCAAAGGCTCAGGTGTCAGGCCAGAGTTTCAACCCAGTTTGGCTGTGGCCAGCCTTCTGACCTTGGGCAAGTGACTCAAATTCGCTGAGCTGCAGTTCGTTCCCTGTAAAATGGGGACAGTGATCCCTCCTAAGGTAGCATGGGGCTCACACAAGCTAACCGGAGGCTGTAAAGCGTGTCACACAGGCCTGTCCCTGGGACGGACTCCATCCTTCCTAAGCAATCCAATAAACACTTATATTTGTTATATTATTATCTATGCCCAGGCTTGGAGGGGACACAGCAGGCACAGTGTGCCACTCTCGGGTGGGGGGGGGGGGGATCAGGTGCTAGTATGGTGCGGGGGGTGATTGTGGAGGGGCACCCCTTGCAGGCCGTGGAAAGGGAAATGGCAGGGCAGGCCAGGGCCAGCTTCTAACAGGAAGTGACCTGAGGGTGGTAGGCGTTATCTGGGATGGAGACGGGGAGAGCGGGGCAGACAAGAGAGAAGTATGTGCAGAGGGAAGCTGGAACCCAGCCAGGGTCTGGGGTTTTGGGAGAAATCACTGGGAATGTCAGGAGCGAATGTGGGAACCTGGAGGTGTGGGGGAGGCCAGGGAGGGAGGGAGGCAGGTCCAGGAGGGTCACACTGAAGAATTTGGACTTTCCCCTGCACCCCTCTGAAAGCAAAGGAGTGGTGTGGTCTGCTTCTAGAAGCCACTCTGGCTGCCTGTGGGGGTGGACTGGGGGAGAGGGACCTTCAGCAGGTGCCTCTCCTGGGGAAGAGGCAGCACCGGAGGGAAGGAGACAGACTCAGGACGTGCTTGGCACGTACCAGGCAGGGTTTGCTGGGAACCTGCGGTGGGAGAGGTGGTGGCAGAGCCGGGGAGGACCCTCAGCTTTCTGACTGAATAAGTGGGTGGCCTCTCGCTGAAGTGGGGGGGCAAGGTGGGAGAGGAACACAGAGTGCTCCCATGCTGAAAAGAAAACATCATCTCCCATCCAAGGCGCTAATCCCAGAATGTTCGTAACATTAAAATATGAAACGACCCTCGGGGCGCCTGGGTGGCTCAGTGGGTTAAGTGTCCAACTCTTGGTTTCAGCTCAGGCCATGATCTCACCGTTCTCAGGATCGAGTTCCGTGTCCGGCTCTGTGCTGAGAATGTGGAGCCTGCTTGGGATTCCCTCTCTCTCTCTCTCTCTCTCTCTCTCTCTCTCTCTCTCTTCAAAATATAAATAAATTTTAAAAAATTGATATGAGCCAAATGTCCAACAAGAGGATTGATTATACACGTGGCATATATGCATAACTTGAAATATTATAGGGGCTCAGTCAGTTAAGCATCTGACTTCACTTTAGCTCAGGTCACAATTTCACGGTTCGTGGGTTTGAGCCCCACGTCAGGCTCTGTGCTGACAGCTCAAAGCCTGGAGCCTGCTTCAGATTCTGTGTCTCCCTCTCTCTCTGCCTATCCCCCAACTTGTGCTCTCTCTCTAAAATAAATAAACATTGAGAAATATTTAAAAAAAAAGACTTGAAATATTATAAAACCACCAGTGATCATGTAGCAAGAAATATAACACATCATGGAGAAAGTGCTCATGATCCATTGGTTTACTTAAAAATCATATAGAAGGTACATAGCGTGATCCCAGATTGTAAAATTAAACCGTACACACACACACATAAACAAGCCACACACTCTAGACAAAACAGACTCGACGAAAACACACTGAAATGTTATAACATGGAAGTTATAGTTGGATGTTCAGACAATGGGTGACTTTTATTTTCTTCTTCATATCTTTTTCTAATTTTGCTCATTTTTGCCACGATAATGTGCTGCTTACAAACAGAATAAATGGCAATCCATAAAATTATCCAGTGGAAAGAAAGACAAGGTGGAGGGGGATGGGATGACAGAAGGAGAAAAGAGGGTTGGGGCTCCTGGGTGGCTCAGTCAGTTATGTGTCTGGCTCTTGATTTCAGCTTAGGTCATGATCTTGGTTCATAGGATGGAGCCCTGAGTCCGGCTCTGTCCTGATAAGGTGGAGCCTGCTTGGGATTCTCTCTCTCCTCTCTCTCTCTCTCTGCCCCTCTCCTGCACGCGCTCTCTCTCTCTCTCAAAATAAACATTTTTTTTTTTTAAAGGAGGAGAGGCTCCTGGGTGTCTCAGACAGTTAAGCATCTGACTTGATTTCCGTTCAGGTCATGATCTCTCTGTTCAGGAAACTGAGCCCCAAGTGGGGCTCAGCGCCAACAGCTTGGAGCCTGCTTGGGATTCTCTCTCTCCCTCTCTCTTTCTCTCTCTGCCCCTCCCCTGCTCATGCGTGCACTCTCTCTCTTTCTCTCAAAATAAATAAATAAATAAATAAATAAATAAATAAAAAGGAGGAAAGAGGGAAGGGAAAGATGGGACCAAGTGAAAATAGGTGAATCCACTCCACGGGAGGGGAGAGGCGGTGAGAAGGGGAGGACCCTTGTCATTGTTCACCAAGTTCTGAGGGGAAAGGCGTGCTCGGCGCCCTGCGCAGCCCAGCCCACTGCCCTCTCCCGTCCCTGTGCTGCAGATAGGCTCCTACTACGGGAGCGAGATCACCTCGGTGGACATCGACGGAGATGGGGTGACTGACGTCCTGCTGGTGGGCGCCCCCATGTACTTCAGCGAGGGCCGAGAGCGGGGCCGGGTGTATGTCTACAACCTGAGACAGGTACTACTGCAGATCGGGGGGAGGGAAGGGAGGAGGCAGAGCCCTCCGAGGCACCTCGCCCTGCCTTCACTCGGGTCCACCAGACAGGCCAGTGCCCACCTGCTGAGCCAGGCCAGGGAGAGCAGGAATTCCAGGGGAAATGGGGTGGGGACAAGGTGCTGCAGGCCAGAGGGGACCGTGACCCTGAGGGCCCTTGCCCCTGAGCCGGAGCCGGAGCCTTTTTCCACGCCTGGTCTTGCAGAACCGATTTGTTTATAACGGAACACTGAAGGATGCCCACAGCTACCAGAATGCCCGATTTGGGTCCTCCATCGCCTCGGTTCGGGACCTCAATCAAGATTCCTACAACGACGTGGTGGTTGGAGCCCCCCTGGAGGACAACCACGGAGGAGCCGTCTACATCTTCCATGGCTTCCGAGCCAGCCTCCTAAAGACGCCGAAGCAGGTGCCGCTCCCCGCCCACGGCTGGGGCTGGACCAGGAGTCCAGGCCGCTCCTGCTGGGCCGTCCGGTTCAGGAGTCTCTTCTGTGTCCTCCTGCAGGAAAGGACTCCGGTCTGGCCTAGCTCTGGTGGTCTCAGGTCGGGGTTCTGAAGTGGGTGCATTTGTCCTCAGGACCTTCCCATCATCCCCGAGGGCACCCTCTCCCTGCTTAGCTTTCTCTCCCCGTGCACCAGCAAAACCCCAGGGACCGTAACCTCACTCCCCCAGCGCACACACGCAGGCAGTTGACCGAGAGTGGAGAATTCCCACGTGGGCTTGCTCTTCTCGAGAAATGCCCCATGCTGGAAACCTTGCCCTCCTCAAGAGGGACCCATCCCAGGTCCCACGCCCTCAGGGTCCTCATTTTTGCCCACGTACTTTCTTAGCAGCCCACCACAGTCAGAGAGGCCGATGGGTAACCTGCCAGGTAACATGTATTTACACTTAATGGAGAACCCTTTTAAGAGGCGGTATCTTAATCCAAAAGAATGACTTGATAGTTGGTGCCGTAACAGACCAAGAGAGGGGTCTGTCTGGGCTTTGGGCTTCGGAAGCTTCCTGACGGCTCCAAACGGGCTCTCCCCTGCACCCCCAACTGTAGCTTACTGAGGGTTGTCCTGCCCTGCCCTGTGTGAACAGTGCCCGTGCCTCGCTTTCTCTTCCCACTTCCTGCAGAGAATCGCCGCCTCCGACTTGGTTCCTGGCCTCCAGTATTTTGGCTGCAGCATCCACGGACAACTGGACCTCAACGAGGATGGGCTGGTCGACCTGGCGGTGGGCGCCCTTGGCAACGCTGTGATTTTGTGGTGGGTTCCCCTGCTTTTCTTGGCTCTCAGGCTCTGCTGAGGGTCAGGATGGACACCAGGGTTGGTGGTGGGGGTGGGGGGGTTCTGTTATTTTTATTTATTTGAGAGAGAGAGAGAGAGAGAGAGAGAGCAAGCAGGGAAGAGGGGCAGAGGGAAAGAGAATCTTAAGCAGGATCCACACTCAGTGCAGAGCCCGACACGGGGCTCCGTCCTCCCACGACCTTGAGATCATGACCTGAGCCACCAATAGTCAGCTGCTGAACCAGCTGGGCCACCCAGGCACCCAGACGCCGGATTTTAAAAATATTCTCCAGAACCTTGATCCCTTTGTCTTTAATCATTGTCAGCCAAACTCACCCCGTGTTTAATCCTCTTGTGATTACAAATTTCCTTTCTGTGGAATCACTGTAAGCCGTCTTGGTCTTGACGTCCAAATCCCTCTTCCCAACAGAGTTCTAAGATTAGAGTGTCCAAAAGCCCCTCTTAGAATTTGTCCTAAAAGTTCTGGCTGTTTGGGCATTTCTTTGGCTTCAGCTTTTCAAGCCACTTAAAGGACAGGCTGAGGATATTCTTATCAGCCGGAAGGATCTCCCTTCTCCCCTAGTGTGAAAGAATCATTACAGAATACAGAGATGTCTTTCCTCCAAACCCCTTCAGACTTCTTCTTTCCTTTTTCAGGGTCTCATTTCTTTTTTCTTTTTTTTTTATGTTTTTATTTATTATTGAGATAGAAACAGAGCATGAGTGGGGGAGGGGCAGAGAGAGAGGGAGACACAGAATCCAAGGCAGGCTCCAGGCTCTGAGCTGTCAGCACAGAGCCTGACACGGGGCTCGAACCCACAAACCGTGAGATCATGACCTGAGCCGAAGTCGGCCACTCAACCGACTGAGCCACCCAGGCGCCCCATCAGGGTCTCATTGCTACACCAGCCCATCAGATAGTTGCCACCCATCTGCACTCAGGGCCTCTGTTTAGCAACGGTCTACAGCCTTAAAAAAAAAAAAAAAAAAAGGAGCTTCCTAAAAGTCCATATATTTTGCCATGTGATATGTTGGCTACTTTTTGAGCCAGAAAAGGTTTCATTGTTCATATATGTTGATGAGCCATTTTTCATTATAAATCCAATAACTTAAAGAAAAATTGTAAAGT
This sequence comes from Cryptoprocta ferox, assembly GCA_028646485.1. Lineage (NCBI taxonomy): Eukaryota > Metazoa > Chordata > Mammalia > Carnivora > Eupleridae > Cryptoprocta > Cryptoprocta ferox. The sequence continues at coordinate 103,491,414 of CM053560.1, read as the reverse complement.
GAAGAAAAAAAATCGCTCAGGGCTTCATCCACTTAACATCACAGCTGTTAGCCTTTGGGCCTATTTCCATCCCATCTTTTTCCACCGGGATGTAATTTTATATAAACACAGACCCATTTTTCATACTACTTAAAAAAGGCATGAAACAGAGGTATCCTAACGACTCCCGGGGAGGGGGGCAGTGGGCATAAGGAAGTGGACACACTCTCAGTCGTCAAGAATATCACAGCCCAGTTGGGAGATGGCTTCGCCTGGGTTCCCTAGAGAACAGAGCCTCAGAGTAGAGCTCATGCTAATGCTTTGGGAAGGGCCTCATCCCAGAGGCAGAGGGGAGGGTCTGGGATGCTGAAGCATTTTGCTCCCTGCATTTATAGGTCTAATTCTGCCTTTTGTTTGTTCAGTTGTCTGTTTTGCTTTTTAGATTCCACACGTAAGTGAAGTCATAGGCTATTTGTCTTTGTCTGACTTATTTCACTTAGCATCATGCCTTCTAGACCCATCCATGTTGTCACAAACTGGGGAGCTTTTCAGACTCTTACAGCCCAGGCTTTACCCAGACCACATAAAGCAGAACGCCTAGGGAAGGGACCCAGGCAAGCGATAAACTTTAAAGATTCCCCAGGTATCTGTTTCCAATGGGCAGCCAAGTTTGAGAACCATAATGTAAGCTATTATGTGTACACGGCACTCTACACTTTACACAAAGGGCCCCTCTCACTGACCTCCTCTGACTCTCACATCCCCCTCTGAGAGATCATGCCACCTGCCCAAGGTCCTTGAGGAACCAGTATGTCCGAGACCCAAATCCCCCCTCTTCAGGGCATTAGCACAGATAATCTCGCTACACTTTCTTCTTTTTATATAAATGCATGATTTGGAGAGGCACTTAGTACACTTCCTTCTCTGATTATGTTTTCCTTAGACTCATAGAAGAATACATTTGCATTTCCATGACTGCTTGGGCCTGGGCCAACAGCCACAGCTTTGCCCAGGGCTTGCTGAAAATACAGAATCGGTGCCCACTTATTGGGTGAGGATCTGTGTTTTAAAGATCCCTTGGAGGTGTGCAAGCATATTAAAATTTGAGAAGCACTCCCTTCAGACATGTTGACGCCCATTCTAATTCAATTTGATCTGGAGGGCAAATTGGGCATCAGGGTTTTTTGCAACTCTCCAGATTATTCTAATGGGTGTCCTGGGATGGGATGAGGAGGCACGAGGCAGTCAGTGTGGTCTGCGGCAAATACAGCCCCCGGAGCAATGGTGAAGGGATGCCTCCAGGGGCTATGCCCCTGCCCTCCACCCACCTGTCACTGTTTTGCCCAATACCTTAACATCCGGGGCCTGTCTCTACTCTTCCCCAAGATTTTCCAGATTCCATTTCCATCTGCTTCACCCCCACCTGCTCCCCCACTCCGCTGGGGCCCAGCAGCAGCCACACGCCCCACCCTCCAGCTACTCCTTCTTCTGCTCCAGGTCCCGTCCTGTGGTTCAGATCAACGCCAGCCTCCACTTCGAGCCGTCCAAGATCAACATCTTCCACAGGGATTGCAGACGCAGCGGCAGGGATGCCACCTGCCTTGCCGCCTTCCTCTGCTTCACGCCCGTGTTCCTGGCACCCCATTTCAAAACAGACACAGTCGGTAAACCAGGCTTCTCCCGGCTCCCCAGCCCTGATCTCCCCTGTGGCCTTTGGGGTGGCTCTGTTTCAAAACCTGGGCTTTCACTGAAATAGGTTTTAAGTGCCAGGTCACACCTCAAGCCACCTTGATGACTGCATTCGATGATCTAATTCCAAGGAGCCAAAAAGGGGATATCATGCCAGGGCGGGGGTGGCAGTGAGCAGTGGGGACCAACAGGGGAGAGGCCAGGGGAAGAGGGAAATAGTTGGGGTGCAGAGTTTGGATGAGAACAAGGAATGGGGGCAGCTGAGATGCAGAGGAAGAGTCAGACCCAGGAGGGGGAGCAGGAAACAAGAGGGTCAGACAGATGAAACCCCAGTAGCAGTGGTCACAATTCAGAGTGGGTATGAGTCTAGGGCAAGGCGATTTTCTTCTGAGCCAGACACCGAGTCCCGGCAGCCGTGGACCCAGGCAGCCCTGGGAAGTGGCAGCTGCAGGTTCCGGCACTGGACTGGGCCCATGCAGGACACTGGGATTTCTGAAAGCTTCCCAGCCAAGGAGCAGGGCCTACCTGAAGGATGGGTGGGGGGGAGGTAAAGGTGAGCCTGGGTGGCCGTGCTGTTCTTTCAACTTCTATCTGTAACAGGAGAAAGGTGCAAGAAACTGGTGCGCCCAGAGGGCTGGCTGGGGTACAGGGGAAGAGATGAAGCCTTTCCTGGATTTAGCAAAAGATCAGCCCAGTTAAAGGGAAGGAGGCTGCAGGCTTTAAACCCCAGAGCAGACAGAGTCGAGGTTTGAGCAGCTGGTGGGAAGGGCTTGTGGGGTGGGAACAGGACCTGTGGGGGCTCTGGCCCACACCTGACAGGACCTGGGAAGGGAAAGGGAAAGCTGGGGACATCCGGGGCTCCAGGAGGGGCTCAAACAAGGGCATCACCCTGGCCCCTCGTTCTCTACCACCACGTTCATTTCTCCTGCATCTCTGTCTCTTCCTCTTTCCCTTCATTGTCAGCCCCACCTGCCCCTTCTTTCCCTGCACTGGAGTTTCCCGCTCCACGCTAGGGCCTCCTGAGAAAAGAAGAGCAGCTCTTCCCCGGCCAGCCTGGAGGGCTTCCTGGAGGAGGCTGGCTTTCAGGAGGCTCTCTTAAAAGACCGGAAGAGTGTTGGGTGTAACTGCAGCTCCACCTTCATGGCCTTGCCTTCTCCCTCCCCCAGGCATCACATACAATGCTACCATGGATGAGAGGCGGTACACGCCGCGGGCCCACCTGGATGAGGGCGGGGACCGATACACCAACCGAGCTGCCCTGCTCTCCTCCGGCCAGCAGCACTGTGAGCGGATCAACTTCCATGTCCTGGTGAGCCTGACGCCCAGAGGCCCCACCAGCAGAGACCAAGGTCAAACAGGGAGGGGACACAGCGGAACGAGACGCTGCCATGGGAGAGGCAGGTTCCAGGCCCCCCGCAGGCCTCAGGAGGCCCGGCTGGGGAACAGTGTCGCAGACCTTGGCCCCCACCCCCATATTCATGCCCTACTGGGCCACACTATCTACCACCTCTCGGTACCCGCCTCCAAAATCCCTTCTCCCCAGCTCTCCGATGCCCGCTGTTTCCTTAGCAGAGGGTGAAGTCTGAGGAGGGAGGTGGGCTCAGTGAGGCCTCACGGAGGGAACGGGGGTCAGCCCGCGGGGGCCATGGCTGGAGGGGATGGAAGCAGGCATCGGCTAAAGATGAGGCCCACCAGGCAGGACAGTCCCGTAGTGGGGACGAGCAGGGAGGAGGAGCCGAGAGCGGCCAGCCTGGCCGAGAACAGGAACCTGTGGCGGCCTGGTGCCTGATTTCACAGATGAGGAAGAGGATGAGACGTGTGCCTCATCCAGAAACTCCAAATACCCAGGCCACTGCTCCAGCCTTGGCAGAGCACTCAGAGCCCCCCTGACCCCCCGTGGTTCAAAGACCACAAGTCAGACAAGTGAGTGGATATGGGAAGTCCTCGTGTCCCCCCTCTGAGGTGTTTGTGTCTTGGTTCTCAAAGTGTGGTCCCCCGGGCCAGGGGCGTCCCCATCACATGGGGACCTGTTAGCAATGCATGTTTCCAAGCCCCGGGCCAGACCCGCCGGTGTCAGAGACTAGGGGCTGGGCTCAGCACTCAGGGTTTTGCTGCCCGCCCCCCCCCCCCCCGGGGATGCATGTCCAGTTTGAGAGCCGCTGCCTTGATACAAAGAAGCCACTCACAGCAGGGTCCGGGGTCTGCGCGGGAGACTTCGCAGGTGTCTCTGAGCATCCTCTTCTTGACCAACTATACCTGGGCCCCCAATCCCTCCCACCAGGACACTGCTGACTATGTGAAGCCGGTGACCTTCTCAGTCCAGTATTCCCTGGAGGACCCGGACCACGGCCCTGTGCTGGACGACGGCTGGCCCACCACCCTCCGTGTCTCGGTACATCCCGGCCTGCGGGGCGCAGAACCCTGGCAGTCAGCACCCCCCCCACCCCACACACACCCGACCTCCTCCCCGGAGCCCAGATCCCGCGTGCACCAGTACAAAGTAGCTCTTCCCCTACCGCACCCTCCCATCTCCCGCCCGCCAAACCCACACCACGACTGCGTCCCTCCTCCCTTGTGATCCGGGCTGATCGTGTTGTGGGGAAAGCCCAGGCCTCTCCGGGTGGAGGGTCCCCCGTATCCGCAGCATAGGGTGAGCCCTCAATAGGTCCCGGAGAATCACAGAACCCGAAGGGACCTTAGGTCTCAATCGCCCACCTCCCTCGTTTTCAGGTGAGGGCACTGGAGCCATAGAACCTGCTTTGCAGCTGTGCTCCCACCCCCTCGACCGCACTCCCTAACCCCTTGCTCCAGGGGCATCCAGAACCTTCTGGTACTGAACACTCACATGGCTCCCCACACCTCCAACTCCCCCCCGAAATCCCACCCAAAGAGAAGGTCACAGTCTAATTCTGTCTGAGCTGTGCCGGGAGAGTAGGCAAGATCTATAACACGTAATATCTAACTCCTGAAGCTTGAGAATTTGGGAAACAACTTTAACATTCGCCACAACGCTCTGAAGACTGTGACCTGTGAGGGCCAGTCCCTGAGCAGTGTCTCTGAGAGTTCTGTAGTTTTATAGACTCCAGCCGGCAAACGACAACTTCAGAATTACTCACGTTCTCACTTGTATTTCTCCAACACGAAAGGGTCGGGTGGCCAACGGCAACGCTTCTGAAATCCCCTCTCTGCGCCCATTCACCCCTGCCTTCCCCTCCGCTCCCTCCTTCACCTTCCCAGACCTCCCAGACTCCACCACCCAGCCCTCCACCCTCACACCTTCGCTCCTTTTCCCTGATTCTGCATCACAGATGTATAAGAGGTTATTGTATGCAGTTCCAGAAGGCGGGGAATGGGCTGGCGAAGCCAGAGTCCCCATCAGTGAGCCAGGAGAGGAAAAGAGGTGGCACGCTGAGTCATGAATGTTTTTCCTCGCCGCAGTAATTACAGAGCCATGAGGGCAAACGAATGAGAACCTGCCCCTCGATCTCATTCGAGGGAGCCCATGATGCAGACTGACACACAGGGCACTCTCTGTCCGACTCATGGCATCCATGCAAGGTGGCAGGAAATGTTGTAGGCCAGGGCGAAGACGGGGGTGAGCTCAGAGGTGGTGTGATGGAGTAATCAGACAATAGGACAGGAAGGCTTCCTGGAGGGGATGACAGTCCATTGGACCTTAAAGAATAGACCAGATTCAGATACGCAGAGATGGGAAGAGTGGGCTTTTATTCCAGGAAAGCTGACAGTATATCCAAGGGATGGAAGAGAAAAAAGTGGGCTGGGGGTGCCTGGGGGGTCAGTCGGTTGGGCATCCGACTCTTGATTTTGGCTCAGGCCATGATCTCACAGTTCGTGGGATCAAGCCCCGCATTGAACTCTGTGCTGACAGTGGGGAAGCCTGCTTGAGATTCCCTCTCTCTCTCCCTCTCTGTCTCTCTGCCTCACCCCTACTCACCTATACTCTCTCTCCCTCTCTCAAAATAAATAAATTTTTTAAAAAAGCATATTGAAGGGATATATAAAAAGAAAAAAATTTTAAAGGAGAAATAGAGTTGGGGCGCCTGGGTGGCTCGGTCAATTAAGTGTCTGACTTCGGCCCAGGTCATGATCTCACAGCTCATGGGTTCAAGCCCCATGTCAGGCTCTGTGCTGACAGCGCGGAGCCTGGAGCTTGCTTCCAATTGTGTCTCCAGCTCTGTCTGCCCCTCCCCTCCCCCAGTATAAATGAACATTTAAAAAATGTAAAGAGAAATAGAGCTGAAAAAGACAATCTGGGTCATATTATTGAGGGCTTTGAGTAGCGGCTAAATTTCTAAAAATCTTGTTCATCTGGATTTCTCATCCCCAGTCTCTGGTGAAGGAGAAACATTTCCGCCCATCGCTTTTCCACAGATTCTTCCATAGCATCTGCTCGGCGCCCTGCACCATTCAAGCGCTGTGGTAGCCAGCCTCCTGGGGAAATGAGCTGTTCCACATAATTGAGTGTAGCGGTTGCTTATCACATTAATTATTCTTTTTAATCAACTGGATGGAAATGCTTCTGAAGGTTATAATATAGTTTTCACACTTTTTACACCGCAGCCTGCCAGGCAGGGTGGGGGAGGGGGTCTCATCCGAGGCTTGAAACCACCGAGGGGAATGTGGGTGCCAGGGTACAATGAAGCCCCTGGGCTGCCACAGTGGTTTTTTTTAAATATTTTTAATGTTTATTTATTTTTGAGACAGAGAAACAGAGTATGAGCAGGGGAGGGGCAGAGAAAGAGGGAGACACAGAATCCGAAGCAGGCTTCAGGCTCGGAGCTGTCAGCACAGAGCCCTATGCAGGGCTCGAACCCATGAACCGCGAGATCATGACCTGAGCTGAAGTTGGACGCTCAACTGGCTGAGCCCCCCAGGCGCCCCTGCCACAGTGTCCTATGCTGTGGCCTCACCCTGCCCTGCACTCTCCGGCTCTGCTGCCCTCTCGGCTGGCTGCCGTGCCTGCCTCTAGCTGCGAATCCGCCATGGGGTGGCCGGCCTGAGGGCTGTGCTTGAGGGAGACGTGTCCACGTCCGAGCCTGTGGGTCTGAGCGAGGCGGCTAAGGAGCTCACCTTTGAGAAAAGCTCATGAATTTCAGATACATGCGGCCTTTGTGACCCCTGTTTCCCCTCCCCTGGGTCTGGGCCGTGTCCTTGGTAGGGACAGTGGCACTCCTCCGTCCTGGAAGGACCACAGGCTTCTCAGACTCAGAGTCCCCCAGAGCTGAACAAAGCCTAACCCTGCCCTGTATAAATGAGCCATCCTTCCACAGACGGACAAAAGAACTCGGCCACCGTCCTGGGCCCTTTGCCCCCTTGGCTCTGATGAACTCCAGGCCCTAGGGACCCCAGCTCTGGCGGCCCTAACCCATTCTCTCCTCTCCACCCCACACAATAGCAACACCCAACCACCCGTCATTTGCCAAACTCACCATGCTGCTTCATGGCCTCAGGACCTTTACACAGGCTCATCCTTCCTCCCGACTTCCCTGTCCCTCTGGTCACCCAGCCACTTGGTCATCCTTCAGAACTCTGACCAACTGTCTCTTCTCTGCAGGCTTCTCTGACCATGTACAGGCCTCCCTCTGCCTCTCCTATCCCTCGTACAGATCGCTCTCTCTCGTTTTTTGTTTTCTTTTTGCACATTGCACACTATAATTATTTATTCACACACCAATGCTTCCCCATGAGCTGAGAGCAGAAGCTGTCTTCCTCAGCCTGTCTCCCCAGTACCTGAGACCTTGCCCCACACACAGATGATCGGTAAATGTGGACTGGAGCCGCCCTGTGGGCTGGGTGGGTATTCTGTGCTACCGGCTCAGGTGAGAACTTCAAAGAGACCCAGGAGAGCTGAGTTTTGAGCCATGTATTAGAGGAGGGAGTACCTAGGCAAAAGCACGAGAAACAGCAGGGTGGTGTCTGTGGAAAGGCCAAAGAAGACAAAGCCTATGTCTAGAGTGGTAGAGAGAGGATCTGGTATGCTGTGGGGGTGAGGGATGGCCCCCGGAGGAAAGGGCCGCTCACTCACCCCTCTCTGGCTTTCCCTGGCCCAGGTGCCCTTCTGGAACGGCTGCAGTGAGGACGAGCACTGTGTCCCTGACCTCCTGCTGGATGCCCGCAGCGATCTGCCCACAGCCATGTGAGTTGGCCCCTCCCTGCCCCCACCCTGACTCCCTTCCCTCCCTGCTGGTGGACCCAGGGCTCCCAGGGGAGCTGGATTACTTCCTGCACATCCCTCTTGCAGGCAGCATGGATCAAACACTGAACTTGGAGCCTGGGTCTAGCCCAGGCTCTGCCTCTAACTCCTGTGGGACCTCAGGCAAGTCCCTTCCCTCTCTGGGCCTCGGTCAGATCCTCTGTAAAATGAAAACTACTAGTCTATCCAACCTCCTCTAACTTTATTAAGAAAAAGGAATCCTTCCTTTGGAACCTTCACTACCAAGCAGACAAAAGGTAGAGACTAGGGAGCGCCTGGGTGGCTCAGTCGGTTAAACGTCCAACTTTGGCTCAGGTCATGATCTCACAGTTTGTGAGTTCGAGCCCCTCATCAGGCTTCTGTGCTGACAGCTCAGAGTGTGGAGCCTGCTTCAGATTCTGTGTCTCCCTCTCTCTCTCTGCCTCTCTCCGCTCATATTCTGTCTCTCTCTCTCTCTCTGTCTCTAAAATAAATAAATATTTTAAAAAATTAAAAAAGGTGGAGACTAGGACCTGTGGTTCTGTAGCAGAGAAGGGTAAAAAATAGAAAATGTTCTATTTCAAATTTATGTAATATATTTTCAAATAATTCCCACTCAACTTTTACCCAACTCTGAGATATTTAGATAGAAGACATATCTGATAGATATTTAGATACAATGACATATACGATAAGTAGAAATGGCACAAACAAACTCTGGGGAAGCAAGGAAGAAGGAAGATCATCTTGACATTTGGCTCTGAGCTTCCCGGTAGCCAAAGTGCAAAGGGAAACATGCTGGGTAGAGAAGTGATACGGCAGTCGGGAGGCCTAGCCCTGCATTCCCCAGTCCATCTGCCTGATCCTGGGGGAGTCTCTTTCCTGCAGGGAGTACTGCCAGAGGGTGCTGAGGAAGCCCATGCTGGACTGCTCCACGTACACACTCGCCTTCGACACCGCCGTCTTCATCATAGAGAGCACGCGCCGGCGGGTGGCGGTGGAGGCCATGCTGGAGAACAGAGGCGAGAATGCCTATAGCACCGTCCTAAATATTTCGCAGTCAGCAAACCTGCAGTTTGCCAGCTTGATCCAGAAGGTGAGACCTTGGGGACCCGCTTGGCCTTCTGGAGGCTGAGGGCAGAGGCAGCAAAGGAGCGGTCCAGCCAAGGGGCCTGGCCAGCTTACAAGCCCCTGTGGCCAGACTTCTCCCGGAGATTCAAACTGACCTGGCCCGAGGTCGGGCCTGCAACAGTGTGCTTTTAACGCTGCCCGGGCCATGGGAGTGTGTAGCCAGCGTTGAGAACCACCGGTAGAGGAGGGTCTGACCCATCCAGGAATGTGGGGAGGAATGTGCTTTGTCCCATGTCCTCGCGCACACACACACACGCGCACACACACACACACACACACACACACCATATGTGTGCACACCAGCTCATACGCACCCTCTGCCTACATCTCATCCTTCAGGGGTTCTCAAAAGGGCCCTTCTAACAAGAATCGGAACAGGCTCTTCCCCACTTTCCCATCATGCCCAGCTGCTTTCACAACACATTCCAGACCCTCTGTTGTGGCATCCAAGGCCCATCCCACTTCGCCATCCATCACCTGCCACCTCTGCGCTCACTCCCACACCCTGAGTCCCACCCACTGCCGCTTCTCAGCACACCTGAGGCCCTGCCCACGTGGTTCCCTGCCTGGGCTCTCTCCCTCCTCTGCCCAACAGGCTCCTGTTTCTTCTTGGTTACCATTTCATAGAGGAGGAGACTGAGGTACAGAGAGACGTTAAGGGGCCCAATCAGGAGCGCACAGCTGCTAAGTGGCAGAGTGGGGTTCCTCACGGCACAGCATAGTCATGTTGTGTGCTCTTGAGTGCCTTCCCAAAGCCCCAGAAGGCCACACAAGCCCCTCCAGCCCCACGTAAGTCTGGGGGCGCAGCCCTATGTGTACTCCAGGGACATCCAGAGCGCCCGAGTCCTAGCCTGGTGTAACCCGGAACTCCCGCAGGGCAAGAGAGAAGTCCCGGAGACAGTTATTGAGTAAACCCAGGACATCGCTGTCATGTGTGGGTGCTGGGGGGCCCCTGGTCCCCTCAGACACAGCCTGCGCCCTCCGGGGTCCCCGAGCGTCCATGTGGAGCCCAGAGTGTGGGGTGGGGCAGGCACGGGGGCCTTTCTGTCCTCACCGCCACTGCGGAACCGCCACCAGTTGGTCCCTCTATCAGGCCCAGGGCTGGGCCCCACCGCCACATCCCCCACAGCCCTGAGGAGGGGGTGAGGAGGCCATGTGATGCCCTTTCAAAGTGCTGTCCTGCCCAGAGATTTTTGCATCTGTCTCAATTGGGACACTTAGGGGAAACTGAGCCCGAAACCTCCATCCACCTTTCACCACTTCCCTGGCCTAGACTTTACAGTCTTATGCCTATTCATGGTCCCAGGGGCCAGGAGTCATGGGGTTTTGTTTCTGGGGTGCAGAAGGGCTTTGGGAACTGAGGAGAGGCTCCTGGCCCCTTCACAGGATACCTCCCATTCATCCCCAGCCCAGGAGATGCTCACAGCTGGGAGACCAGCTCTCCTCTCCCCAGTCTTCCCCCGACCCCCACCATCCAGCCAAGGGGAACTCTAGCGGGGGAAGCACCCCCTTAGCCAGGAACAAAGGTGTCAGTCTGATCACATACATTTTGTACACACACATGCAAAAGCATACCCAACCTACATATCCATCCAAGGAAACACACACGTTCTTTAGGCATGCAACGGTGCAGAGTCCACAGCAGGTACAAATCATCATCCTAGTGAGCGATTACACTGTTCTGGGCACTGAACTAGGCCCTGCGTTTATATGCATTGTATCATCAAACGCCCATAGCAACTAAACGAGGTAGGTACTGTCATCCCCATTTCACAGATAAGCAAAATGAGACCCAAGCAGATGAGTGGGTCATCTGCCACCCAGCAGCATCAATCTAGAGCATGCTGTGAGTCCCCTCCCTCAGGACCTGTGCTGAGGAGACACCTGCACTAGACCAGCAGGGCCCCAGCTCAGATAGGCTGGGGGGCCTGGTGGTGTTTCCCCCTCAAACCCACCGCCACTCCTTTCTCCAGCACCCCTGTGGTCCCAGCTTCCTTCCAACTGCAGCTTCAGAACAGAGGGTGGGGGTAGCATGAGGGGGCCCCCCAGACCTGGGTCTCTGGCTCACCTAACTGCTGCCCACGGTGCCCCTCCCACCTCCAGGACGACTCAGATGGCAGCATCGAGTGCGTGAACGAGGAGAGGAGACTCCACAAGAAAGTCTGCAACGTCAGCTACCCCTTCTTCAGGGCCAAGGCCAAGGTGGAGGCTGGGAGCCGTGTGGGGGCGGGACCAGGTGGGGACTGGGAGGCACTGGGGATGCCAGAGAAATGGAAGTGAACTGAGGGGAGAACAGGGGAGGGAGGGAGAAGCCCAGGAAATGACATTCAAATGACCTAACTAGCCAGCCCACCCCAAGAGAACATCCAGACCCCTTCACCTGCCGGGGGGGGGGGGGGACCCTACCACTCCCTCCCGCCCACCTTTTGGCCACTTAACCCCGCTCTCCTTTATCCTGACACATTTTCTCAGAGTCCAACCTCTGTCATCTTCCTGTGTGCATGGCAAGAAACTGGGAGAAAAATTCACATTTCTCGAGCACTTACACGTGCCTAAAAGTGCCTGTGGAAAGTGGGTAGGGTGTGCGAGGGGAGAAGCAAAGTCGCCAGGGAGCATCTCCAAATTCCAGACTCCAGATTGTGTGGCTTTTCCTCATCTCTGCTGGGCAGTGGGCAGCCACTGAAGATTCTGGAGCAAGAGAAGACCCGACTGAGACCAGGCTGCTTGTAAGAGCAGGAATCAGAGCTTGAGGCAAAAGCTCACTAGAGAGTGGTAGCGTGTTTCCAGGACCAGGGTCTGCAAGGCTGGTGGAAGGAGAGGAGATGGGGCAAGAGGTGGGGGCCATGAGGGCTCCTTGCCAAAGGACACAAGTCAGCAGTGGGGCCCCAAGATCTCTTTAGGAAAACCCAAGAGGGCCAGACCTGGGAAAAGCACAGGAGCCTATGGAAAGGCCCAGTAACGCCCCCAGAGTGGGGTGGAAGGTGGCAAGGAGGGTCAGAGGTCACAGGGTGACAATCAGGTGCCTTATTAACGTGCTGGGTGGTGGAGGCAGCCTCCTCCCTTCTCTTGGCCTCACCCCACCTCATCTTCATGTGGGAAGAAGGGGTGGGTAAGGCATCTTACTTCTGGCCCCGAATCCTGTGGCGCGGGGTGGTAGCCACCTCCCCTTCCCCACCCAGGGACTCCTGCAGGAGTCTGAAGTTGGACCTGCTGCCTTTCTGTTGCCCATAGTTGAAAACAAAAAAGGAAGCCACGGGAGGGGAGGGCTGGCCCCACCGCCAAGAGATCCCAGCAGAGGACGTCTGGTCCATGGCTGCCCCCCACCTAGGTCCTGAGCTCAGCAGGCACCTGGCCCTCCCAGCCCTCCAGCCAGCAGCTCCCCTCCCGCTCTGGGGGCAGGGGCAGGGAGGGCAGGCCCAGACCCAGTTCCCAGCCACTCCAGCTCCAGCGACTGGACCTCTTCCTCGCAGGTGGCTTTCCGCCTGGATTTTGAGTTCAGCAAATCCATCTTCCTGCATCACCTGGAGATCCGGCTCGCGGCTGGCAGGTCAGGGCCTTGCCTGCCCCCTCTTCCTCCCGCTCCATGCTGCTCCCGGGCCCCCGAGCCCCTCCCTGTGCCCAGTGGACCCCCGCCAGGCTATCCCTCCCTGCACTGACCTGGGAGGGCTCCCCGCCAGCCCACCAGCTTAGGCCACCCTGCCGCTTGCGGGGCTCCTGCCATTCTTCAGTCTGGGGCAGCTCGGACATAAATAGTAACATCCTCACCTTTAGAATGCAGGTTCTATAGCCTACGGTTACAAAGCAGTGTACACGTAACGGTCCTCACAGCAGCCCCCGAAGATAGGCAAAGGGGATAGATATCCTCACAGAGTAAGGTCTCTTCAAATGGAATAATGCCAGGGCGCCTGGGTGGCTCAGTTGGTTAAGCCTCAGACTTCAGCTCAGGTCATGATCTCACGGTTGGTGCATTCAAGCCCCATGTCAGGCTCTGTACTATCAGCACAGAGCTTGCTTCAGCTCCTCTGTCCTCCTCTCTCCCTACCCCTCCTCAGTTTGTTCTCTCTCTCTCTCTTTCTCTCAAAATAAATAAACTTAAAATAAATAAGTGAAATGGGAAAATGTCCCAGGAACACTGGGAAAGGAGTGGGACAGCCAGCGCTCTGCTCCCAGTTGCACTCTGTACACGCTGTGTGTCGCTGGGAAGTTCACTCAACCTTTCTGGGCCCTCGTTTTCTTTTCTTGCCTGCAACTTGGGAGGTGGGTTGCCCATCTCAAGGGGCTGCAGTGAGCCCATTGGGCATGCTGGTTGAGCTGGTAGAAGCGGGTTCCTTCCTGACGGCTCTGGGGGCTGTCCCTGCAGTGACAGTGATGAGGAGGAGAGCACCAAGGAAGACAACACGGCCCTCCTGCGCTTCCACCTCAAATACGAGGCAGATGTCCTCTTCACCAGGTGGGCGGGGCCCTGCGGGAGGGGAGGCCTGAGGGGAGTGAGGCCTCGGATGGGGCACCCCTGGGGGGGCCAGAGGTGTCAGGGGCCAGGCTCCAGTGCTGGGGGACCAAGAGCCGGAGGCAGGTGTGTCCCTGAGGGGTGGGAGAGTGCAGCTCCCTCATCCGCGGTGGGCGGGCGGGTGCTATCAAAGTATGAGAAGGAGGAGACCCACATTCGGCCTCCAGGGAGCTCCCAGCAGGGGTGAAGGCGGAGGGCTGGGGCAGCCAGAGGTGTCCACCCCAAGCTGAGGCAGTAAGTGGGAACGTGGTCTGTAGAGAATTTTCAAATAGTGATAAAACCTACCGAAACTCCATCTGCTTTTCATTACCGCCTTGCACCCGCAGCTCTAGATGGCAAAAGTGAGACAGCGCTCCTCCCCGCAGGGCAAACTGCTCCCGCCGCCCTGTCCAGTCCTCCACTCCCCTCCGTGCACCACCGGTCCTCTGGGAGCTCCCAGGCAGATGAAAAGCTCAGGCCCTCCCTCGGCCACTGCTAGAGGCTAGAATGGGGCATAGTGGGCAAGTTCATGCTCAAAGAGGCCAGGCCCTGGGAAGAGATGTCAATTAACGGCTCTTCTGGTTCACGCCCATGCCACACGGGAGGATGTTGCCAACTGATGTCAGTGTGTCTTCCTGCTGAGCCTCAGAACCCTTCCTGACATAGGCTCTCCCGATGGACGCAAGAGGAAACCTGTTTTTGCGGTCTAGGAGAGCCGGGCACACGCCCGCACCCTCTTTGGTTCATTTATCCATCAAGCCAACATTGACTGAGCTCACACGGCCCCATTCTCTGTCCCTGCAGGAGCAGCAGCCTGAGTCACTACGAGGTCAAACCCAATAGCTCACTGGAAAGGTATGATGGCATCGGGCCTCCCTTCAGCTGCGTTTTCAAGGTAAGAGCTGAGGAGCCCCCATTTGGGAGGGGAGGAATCTGGAATCATTGCTCGTGCCTGAGGTTCGGCCCAACCCTGTCACCCACTCACTGTGTGATTTTAGGCAAGCTCCTTCCCCTCTCTGGGCCTCGTCTAGACAATAATGGCGCTGGACTGTGAGGATTTATCAGTGAAGGTTAGGTGCGGCAGCGTATGATTTAAAAAAATATTAAAAAACAGCGGTCTAAACGGATGAGGGTTTATTCTCTCCATAAAAGAAGTCCAGAGTTGACAGCTTCACAGAGTCATTCAGGATTGGGTCTCCCGTCTGGTCCACCATCCTCAACATGTGATTATCAGCCTCTCAGGTTCCTCATGGTCCGAGAGAGCTACAGCTCCAGCCATCGCGTTCTCATTCCAGAAAGAAGGAAGGGGAGAAGAGCAGGCCCTTCCCTACTAAAGAAGCTCCTTGGTAGTTCCTCACACTTGCAGTTGCCTAGGGAGGCTGGGAAACGTGCCTGTCACTAAGGAAGGGGCGAGAAGGAGAATTAGGAGGCAGTTGAGCAGTCTGCAGTGTGGGCCCCAGGGCCTCTGAACTCTGCATGAGAGCTGGGGGGCAGGCTGACAGCTGGGAGCTGCACTTCAGAAGCACCGGTGCCTGGCTGGCTAGACCGGGAGGGGTTTAGTGTCTGCCCGAGGCCACACAGCTCATAGTGGTCACAGCCCTGGGCTGTGATTCCAAAGCCCTGCTGCTCAGACACCAGATATGTCGCAGCTAGAACGTGCACCATCACACATTTGCCGGTCATGTCTGCCGTTAATTTAAGAGTCTCCGTCATGAGTTCTGTCACCGTGTCCATCCCAACTGCAGGGCAGGGTGGCCTCCAGCACCAGGCTGCAAAATCCCCACAGCCAAGGGAGGTTGAAAATGGAAGTGACCCGGGGCGCCTGGCTGGCTCCCTCGGTTAAGCCGCCGACTCTTTTGATTTCAGCTCAGGTCATGATCTCAGGGTTTGTGAGTTCAAGCCCCTGGGTTGGGCTCTTCGGTGAGAGTGTGGATGGAGCCTGCTTGGGATTCTCTCTCACGCTGTCTCTCTCTGCCCCTCCCTCCACTCGGGCGTGCAAGCACGCACACTCTCCGCTCTATCAAAAAAAAAAAAAAAAAAAAAAAAAAACCAGAAAGAAAAGAAAATGGACGTGACCTTGCCCTCCAGCCTCATGCCCCCGCTGACTTGTCCTCAGCCTCCAGGACCCCGGTCCCATCCGCGCGTTCACACTTCACCCGTGCAGCCCCCGCCGTGATTTGAGCTGCAGAACTTCCACAGTGAGAAGGCCCGGGGACGTGAAGGGGGCTGTTTCCCAGGCCTGGCCGTGGACGTGGCCCCTGCGGAGCTCCGCCTCCACCCCTCCGGCCCCCGGGGGCTGTACTGACTCCTCCCCCTCTGGCCACAGATCCAGAACCTGGGCTTCTTCCCCATCCACGGGGTGATGATGAAGATCACCGTCCCCATCGCCACCAGGGGTGGCAACCGCCTGCTGATGCTGAGGGACTTCCTTACTGACCAGGTACGGTCGGCCTCGGGGACCGGCTTAAAGGGAAGGGACCAGGAGGAGACACGACTTGTCCGTGGGCGTGTCCCCAAGTCCTCAGACCTCAGCTCCTCCTCCCAGGACCAGGGCCCGCTGGACCTTCTAGAGGAAGAGGAGGAGAAGGGAACATCTCGGGGATGCGGAGTCGGCCCGTGCTGGTTGTGAGGCCGGTGTGTGTCCCTCGTGCAGGTGAACACGACCTGTAATATCTGGGGAAACAGCACCGAGTACCGGCGCGCCCCGACGGAGGAAGACCTGAGTCGTGCCCCACAGCTGGTGAGTGGTTCTGTGCTGCTACTTGTCTCCTTGCCCGGGTCGTTGGTTACCCAGAGCGTGTTGAGCACAATGTAACCCAGAGGAAGCAGAATGAAGAAAAGATACTTCTTGCTCTTCACGAGCTCACCATCTTGCAGGGTACATAAGAGTGAATGCCAAAGAAGCCAGGGGACCAGGCTGTGACAGGTGTCAAGAGAGTGACAATGGAGGAAAGGAGCAGGAGACTGGACTGGCACCTGTGCCTTAAAGGGCCATTGGGACACAGATGAGCAGAGGGAAGGGGAAGGAGCCAGGTGGAACAACACTACGGAGGCCAGGACCTCCATGGCTGGTAATGGAGACATTGACCCCATCAGCTGGGGCCTCCCTGTCCCCAGAGACAGAAGGCTGCTCATGTCACCTCCCAAGGCCCTCCCCAAAACACCTGCCAGTTTCCAGGCTTATGTTCCCAGGCTTGCCACTGTCCCCAGATACCACTTTCTGAGCATCCTCTCATTATTCTTCCCCAGACAGAAAACTTAGCTGTTTTAGTAGCATTACTTCCCCAAATGAGCACCTCACGCAAAGCATTTTTTTGAGTGTCGTGTACTCAAAAATTTACTGAAGACTAGGCCTGGGTGGGGGTTGAAGTGGCTGCAAGAAGGAGACTCAAACAAGTTTAACCTAATAAATTCTGATTATTTGATTATTTCTTTAGTTTTTCTGTTCAGATGGTATATAATAATAGTGTTAGTGCAAATAATAATAGTGTTAGCTTCACCATTCAGTCCTTATAAACGGCTTTTCTCAGCTTATGGCTCCAGCTAGGACCTCCAGGGCAATGGGGCATAGAAATGATGACAGTCTTGTCTTGATCTTGATTTTTTTTTAAATTTTTCATTATTAAACATGACACTTGCCGTAGGTTTTTTTTTATCAACACCCTTTATTCAGATTCAGGGAGTTCCTTGGGAGTTTTTTTTTTTTTAATCATAAACAGAAGTTGGATTTCCCAAAATGCTTTTTCTGCATCTGTTCCAGTAATCATCCAGTTGTTTCTTCTGGTCCATTTGTGTGGTGATGACATTTATAGGTTCCTTACCTTGTGGTCCAGCCATCCCCTGGCAGCCGCAGCCCAGGGTGTCCCCGACCCCCACCTGTCCTTGTCCCCTGTCCTCCGCCCCGCCTCCCGCAGGAGCAAACCTTGGGTGAGGGGTGGAGCTCAGCCATGTCTCTGGCGGCTCGAGTCATGGTGGGGACAGCTGCGTCCCCCGTGTGCCTGGAGCATGATCGCTCACCCCGAGACCTACCTCCCCTTTCAGAATCACAGCAACTCTGACGTGGTCTCCATCAGCTGCAACGTGAGGCTGGCCCCCAACCAGGAAATCCATTTCCATCTACTGGGGAACCTGTGGTTGAGGTCCCTAAAAGCAGTAAGTAGAGGGGTGCCTGGGGGGCTCAGTCAGTTGAGCATCTGACTCTTGATTTTGGCTCAGGTCATGATCCCAGGGTTGTGGGATCAAGCCCTGTGTCAGGCTGCACGCTGAGCATGGAGCCTACTTGAGATTCTCTCTCTTTCTCTCTCTCTCTCTCTCTCTCTCTCTCTCTGCCCCTCTCCCCTGCCACTCCCCTCTGTCTCTAAAAATAAAAATAAAAGCAGTAAGTAGAGCACCTGGGCTGGATGCCAAGGAAGAAAGGGAAGGTGGTGGGTGCTGGGAAGTCTCCCACCCAGGGAGGGCCTGGCTTCTGACAAGACCTCTGATCATACAGCTCAAGTACAAGTTGATGAAGATCACGATCAATGCAGCCTTGCACAGACAGTTCCACAGCCCCTTCATCTTCCGCGAGGAGGATCCCAGCCGCCAGGTGAGGCCCCTGGGTCCCCGCAGACCTGAGCTTGAGCCAGGCCAGCTGGGGAAGGAGTCATCCCTTCCCCTAGAGTTTCCCTCCACTTGTGTGTTCCTGCAGGAGACAGAAGGACCTGTCTGCCGGCAGTTAGCGCAGCATCAGAAGAGGGGGGGAGAGCAAGATCAAAGGGCCTTTAGGGGCAAAAGTAGGGAGGGGGCCAGAAGAGGCATTTGCCCAGTGCCTGGGGCACAGCAGGCTCTGGACCACAGTAGTCCCATGGAAGAGAGGAAGAAGGGGAAGCTGCATATTCTGCACTAGAGGAAAGTACTAGAACCCAGGCCCCTCTGCTGGTGAGGCTCATTGATTGGATCCACTAGCTGTGACGCTGGGTCCTGGGCCTGGGCCGGCTGGCAGCCTAGAATGACCACCCCTCTCCTCCCCATCCATTAGCACCTCAAATCTAAGGAAATGCACACGACGTGCTTTACAAGTCTGGTGTGAACTGAATTCGTGAAGGCCAAGGAAATGCGAGATGTCTCTGTATTAGGTCTCTTTCTGAATTAGATAAAACCAGATTGTCACAGACCAGACTCCCTTGAATCAGGGCCTCTGGAAGGTGAGGCTTCCTGCAGTGCTCTCCTGAGAAAAGGAGAAGTTGGGTCTTAAAGACAAGCCCAATCCTATGGAAAGACGGGCATCCTGGGCGTGGGACACTGCTGCCCTCCACTGGCCACATCCCCAAACCGTGGCCCGGGTTCCTGTACCAGATGCAGCGTTAACCCCAGCCCCGCCCCCAGGAGATGCTGGAGCCCAAAATAGGCGCGGTCAGGAGGACAGACCTTCATAAAATGCACGTGTCATTCATAAACAAGGTGGGGGGCCGCCACGCAGAGGGGTAGCAGGTGCCAAAACCTAGAAGCAGTATTCAGGTGACCCACCTAAGGAGCAGTTCATTCATCCAACATTTGTTGGGTGTTCCTCCTATGACTCAAACCCCCCCACCCCGGGGATACAGAGATGAATTAAGCAGACATGGGGATGTGGATAGCAAAGCCATGGCCACAATCTGGGGGTGAGCACAGGCGCTCGGCTGGCGGGGGGAAGTCAGAGCAAGGGATGTCCAGAGAAAGTTCTCTGGAGACAGTCTGCTTGAACTGAATCTTGATATGTTGGAATTCTGCAGGCAGCCAAGAGAGAAGAGGCAGTGTATAGGCACGCCCACCACACACACCCCTGTCTCTACACTAGTTCATTTAAATGAATTCTTCTCTGTCAGCTCCCACTCACCCCAAAATCCCTCTTTTTTATTTATGTACTTTTTTAGAGAGGGACGGAAGAGGCGCTGAGGGAGAGAGAGAATCTTAAGCAGGCTCCACGCTCAGCACGGGCCCCATACAGGGCTCAACCCCATAACCCTGGGATCATGACCTGAGCCAAAATCAAGAGTCGGATGCTCAACAGACTGAGCCACCCAGGCGCCCCCCAAAAATCTTTCTTATACTCTCTGGATGCCTCATGTCTCTTTTAGAAATCCAGCAACCCAGAATTTAAGCCCCTGTCGGCCTGGCTGTGTGCTAAGTGCCAGGGGTGGGAAGGCAGAGAAGGTCCAAGCCTTTACGGATGGACAGAGAACACAGAAGGGACCTGCCATTTGTTGAGCCCTCGCCCTGGGCCAGGCACTGTAACAGACACTTTGCATGTTTTCTTGCTCACTCCTCAAAGCACTGTGAGGTACGCCCCTCCCCTATTTTTCAGATATGGAAACTCAAGCTGTGTGAGATAAGGCAGAGAGGGGACCGTGACTCCCTTCGAGTTGAACAGTGAGTCAACTCGAGCTGAGCCAGGACTCATTCATGCCGCCGTTCGGCATGTTGAGCGAGCTCCTGCCCTGTCCCAGGCACTGAAGATGGAATAGTGAGCAGATAACAGCCCTGCTCTCCTGGAGCTGACATTCTAGATGGGAAGAAAGGCAAGACACATGAATATATCAGTGTCAAATGGTGATAAGTTCTGCTCTGAAAAATGCAGGCGCGTAAAGGTGGAGACTTGGTGGTGGTGGGGGGGGGGTGCTATTTTATACAAGGAGATTGGGAAAAGCCTCCCCGATAAACTGACATCAGAGACGATGAAGAATAGGGGTGTCACATGGCTATTGGAGCGGGGGAAGCACTGCAGGAAAGAAGGGACAGCAATAGGAAGGCCTCTGGTGGACATGTGTTTGGCATGTTGGAGGGCCAGGTCGCTGGAGGCTTGGAGTAGAGAGAGCCATGGGGAGGGCAGGAGATGAAGCCAGCTAGATGAGCAGAACCGGAGAGTGTAAGGCCTTGCGGGCCACACAGGACTCTTATTTTCCACTCTGAGTCAGAGAATACATCTGCCCTGCTCTGGCTGCCATGCTGAGAACAGACTGCAGAGGGCGAGGCCGGAGCCAGGAGGCAGTTAGCCGGCTCCCACAGTGGGGGGCGGGGACGGTGGAGAGAAGGGTGTTTAGCCCAACGAGGCACCCCTGAAGGTGGGACTACCACATTCTGGGGTGCTTCAGAGGTAGAACGGACAGACTGCTGGACGCGAAGGTAAGAGTCAGTGACGAGCACAAGGCTTCTGGCCTGAGCCACGGCAAGGAAGGGCAATGCTGGCATTTGCTTTCATGGGAAAGGTGGTGATGCAACAGGGTGGAGGGCACAAAGTGGGATCAAGAGTTTGTCTGGACACCTGTTAAAGATGCCAAGCAGGCCAGGAAGACAGGAGGACAGGAGTCTAGAGAGACTCGGTAAAAGGGAGAAATGTGACAGCAGTCAACGTATAGATGTTAAAGCCCCACGTTGGAGTGAGTTTGCCTACGGCTGTGTTAGGCTTCCCATGGCCCTAAGCTCTGTTACCTTCAGAGATCCTTCCTCCTTAAGAATAATTCAAACTAGGGGCGCCTGGGTGGCTCAGTTGGTGAAGCGTCTGACTCTTGGTTTTAGCCCAGGTCATGATCTCTTGGTTTGTGAGTTTGAGCCCCACGTCGGGCTCTGTGCTGACAGCTCAGAGCCTGGAGCCTGTCTTCGGATTCTGTGTCTCCCTCTCTCTCTGCCCCCTCCCCTGCTTGCTCTCTACCTTTCTCTCTCAAGAATAAATGAACACTTAAAAATAATAATTTAAATTATTATTTTAGGACAAATATATATAAAGACAAACATAATCCGGGCAAGAGATTATATTTGTTTCCCCCTTGAATTTTAAAAGAAATCAGAACATTTGCATGGGCCCTTAAAGGCACTAAGGGCCCTGGGCCCCCTGTGCCTACTGGGTAAGACAGTGCTGAGCTCACCAGGAAATGACTATAGATAAGGAAGAGGTCCCAGGACAGAGCTATGGATCGTGGGACAGAGCTCAAGGCCAAAGGCGGAAAGTTTCAAAGAGGAGGCAGGATCACATGGATCATTTAACTCAGGTGTCCTTTGTGCAAGGGCCGGGCCCTCTGAGGCGTCCGCGGGCTGGGTGCCCCCCATCCCTCCAGCAGATCCCAGCAGGTCATCTCCTGCCACCCCGGCTGCCACCCGGGCCCCAGAACAGTAATGCTGTTGACCTGGTGCACTCCTCCCCTTACAGATCACATTTGAGGTCTCCAAGCAGGAAGACTCGCAGATCCCCCTCTGGATCATCGTGGGCAGCACGCTGGGGGGCCTCCTGCTGCTGGCCCTGCTCATCCTGGCACTCTGGAAGGTGAGGCCCAGCTGGAGGGTGGCAGAGAGCAGCATCCCCGATGCTTGGCCCAGGCAGGGGGCCTGCGGGCTCTGTGGCGGGTCCCCACGTTCTCCTCCCCAGGGCAGCTGGTACCACCACCCCCGGCCTCCTCCCCGGAACTTGCCTCCTGCTACCTACGCATCCATGTCCCACCACAGCAGCCAGATTGGCTAAGGCCACCAGAGGGCCCTCAGCTGGTGGCTCTGTCCCTTTTGTGGGTCCCTTTGAGAACCTGAGGAGAGCTCAGTCTTATTCTCATCAGAGGAAGCAGCAAAGTACACACAGCCACAAAATTTCTCCAGCAGTGTCAGGCTGTTAACAAGCCCCGAAACCCTCCTCTGTCATTGAGCCTCAGGTGCAGAACCCCTGGTCTCTGATGAGGGGAGGGAGGCCCAGAGAGGGGTGCTGACTAAGGCAGGGTCACACAGCATGACTTCTTGCCTCCTGGCCCAGGCTCCATCCACTCCATTGCAGTCCCCCCTCACCAATTAAGTGACCCATTGCGTGGCCCACAGAGGGAGTTCTGCTGGGCTGGGGGTGTATGTGGGGGGTTCTGCTGGGCTGGGAGTGTAGGGAGGGTACTCAGTGTTAGCTGGGGTATGCAGGGAAGCCTCCTACAGGAAGAAGCTGTAGGAGGGTTAGTGGAGGGGAAGCAGGGAGGGGGGACAGGCCTGGTCTGCCCTGCCCACCCCTGAAACTTCTCCCTTTGCCTCCCCCAGCTCGGCTTCTTTAAAAGTGCCAAGCGCAGGAGGGAGCCTGGCCTGGACCCCACCCCCAAAGTGCTGGAGTGAGGCTCAGAGGAGGCTGTGAGTTGATGGGGGCCAGGATACCAGTCCAGGCCGTGTGCAGGCCCAGGCCCATGGCCCGCTGAGCTGGGGTGGAGAAGCTGCCAGCTCGCTTTGCACTTGACCTCATCTCCTGAGAGACCAAGCCTGCACCCTCCGGAAGGAACTCAAGCCAGTTTTAAGAGGGACTGCTTTACTGGGAGGCCGAGACACCTCCAACACAGATCCCTGGTGACTTCAAGGGACCCCTCCCAAGGCACACCAAAGCCTCCCCCGGGCTCTGTGGGGGCGTTTGCTGCCCCCACCACTAAGGTGCTAGGATTTCATAACCGTCCCATCCTCAGAAGAAACCGGCAAAGGAAGGAGGCGATGCAAACCCAGTCTTCACTCTCCAGGCCTCAAGTCCCAGCAGATCTGAATCCTGTGCTGTCTTCCCATCCACACTCCCCCCCCACCGCACCCCATCCCTGGCACTGCCCAAGGCTCTCGAGTCCCACCCACCCCTTCCCCAGGCAGGAGAGCTGCCCCTGAATGAACCCCGGGGCCCAAGGGCTTGGTGGTGACAACTACTGGACAGGGATGAAGAGAGACCCTGGGGTGTGGAGACTGTGACGGACGGGCAGCTGGGAGGCGGAATTTGGGGTGCCCACCCCGAGATGGGGAGGCAGGTGGGCCCTCCACCCCCGTGCACCAACCCCCCCCCCCAGCAGCTTTTGTGCCTAGCACCCGTGGAAGCCTGCGGTCGGCGCACTCCCTGGGTCCCACGTACCCACTTGGTCTTCCCGCCTGCCTGCCCCGAGTGCAACACGGCTCCAGGCCCAGCAGCACCCAGCAGCAGGGTAGCAGGAGGGAGCTTCCTTCCTCTGCATCACCAACCTCTCCGCGCACGCGCACGCACGCATACACATACACACACACACACACACACACACACACACACACTCTCACACAGCCTCCCATCCCTCCCTTCCGCCCACCGTGCACGAGAGAGAAGGGCTCAGCCGGCGCTGCTGAGGGGTCCTCTCTGGAACACACTGGTTAAAACCGGTGCAGGGACACCCGAGTCTGTGGAACCTCGGTGGCAAATACCTGATCCAGATCCACTGGCCCATGGGACAAGCGGTACCACCAATGATGGCGCCTTGAGGACAACAGGCACGCCGGGTGCCCAGCAAGTAATTTATGCCTTAATCTTGTTTTGAGATAGAAATGAAAGGGGGATGCATCAAAAGCATCTGTCCCCCTGTCCCATAGTACGACCTTTACTGTCGTAAATGTTTTCTAAAACTATACCAAAAAAAAAAAAAAATAGTGATTGAAAACAACCAAGGTGCTATCTCCCGTTCTGTGGGCAGGGCATATCCGGGGAGCCAACGTCTTTTCTCTGAAGGAAAGGAGGTGGGTGAGGGGCCCCTGCTTTCTTCCCATTATGTCTAAATGTTTGGAAGGGACTTGTCCACCACTTGCTCCCTACAACACCCCCTCCAAATGGCCGCATGGTATGGGGTGGATATCTCCAGTGACCGAGCACTTCCTTCCTCCCAAGACCACCAGTTAGCCCACAGGTACCTTCCAGTCCTTCGTTCCGGTTCCTCCCACTCTGGCCTCCCAGACTTCTCCAGGCTGGCATTTCAGTGCTGACCTTATACTCTGGAACTTCTCCACCTTTACACACAGGCTGCTCTTAAACCAAGTGTTTTCCCTTCTAATCTCTTGCCATTAGAGTCCCAAGAGGCCAGAAGTAGAAACTTAGAAATTATTTGATCCTGTCATCCCCCCCACCCCATAGATGAGGACACTCCAAACCAGAGCAGTTAAGAGACAGCCCTTGGATCCACAGCAAAATCCACACTCATCCTGGGATTGCTCTCTCTGAAGTGGGATAGTCATTACAGCCCAGCCTGGGGGGAATCACTAAAGGAGCAGAAGACATTGACACAAAGTAACTATGGGAATACTTTTTCTCAAATGGTGAACCCCAAATCAGGACACATTTACAGTCGAGTTTCCCTGGAGTCTTGAGCTCATGAATGGAGCACCGGACTAAAGGATCCTCCATGAACCCCACACGCACGAGTGTGCCCTGTGATGTAGCACCGAGTCTCCTGTCCAGTACCATCAACTCTGAGAGAACGCTGTCACGTGAAACCTGCCTTGTAGAGATTGGCATTCACATTTAGAGTTGCTATGTGTGGCCATGCTGCAGGCCAAACGAAATGTACCTGCAGGTCAGATGCAGCCCGGAAGTGACCAAATGGAAACCTCCCACCTGTCGGAGGCCACCTTTGTCCCCAGGGCTCCACGGCCCCTCCATGCCCCACCCTGGCCCTACACCAAGAACAACTAACTGGCCAAAAGGCAGAAATTTGTCACATCAAGGCCTTCAGCTCTCCCCTTGTGTCTCTCTCGTCTATTTCTCTATCAATTCTCCCTTTCTGAATTTATCTGCTCTGGGGTATAAATGATCAAGACAGGTCTTACAGAGTTCCTGGTATGGCCACAGATATGCATTTAACAGGGAGCAAAGCTCATGCTACAGCAGCTCTCAGGCCTGAGGAGCTTTAAAAGATATCCATGCCAGGGCCCACCCCAGGGACTCACATGTAATTGGTTGGGAGAGGGGCCGGGGCATCGTTTTTGTTTTATTAGAGTTCCCCTGGTGACAGATGTGCTGAGTCGAGGTCAACACACAGGCTAGGAAACAAATAAGGGGTTAACACGCACAGGTGACCTTCCATTAATGAGTAATGGGGACTATGCTGTCATCATAATGTTCGAGTTAGCCCGACTCCAGCCTGGAGTTGGGAAGACTTTCTTGTCCAAGGAGTCTCCGGAGTGGGATCTGCTATAGATTTCACCCAGTTCCCCTGGGTCTCCAGAGCCCCAAGGGGACTCTTGGAGACGTTGAACACATTTGCTCTTGTCTGCAGGAGAGACGAATAGCAGTCTCTGAAGCAGTTTTGGCATTTGGTGGCAAGCAGCCCAAAATGCAACTGCAAATCAACATAAAATTCATATTGTGGCTCACAGATGGATATTATTAGCAATGCTCTATTCTGTAGTTAAGAATATTTACAATGGAGCTAAGGGCTGACCTCAGAGTGCTAACATGAAATGTAACCAACTTAAAATTGGTTCCATCTTTTAAAAGCATTGCCAGCCACCCAGACACTTCTTTAAGCAAGCGGCTTTGACTTTCAGGTGGCCACGGTATACCTGTGTAAGCAAGCCTATAGCAATAACAAGTGCATAGGAGAGAAACACACAGGGCGAGGTCTGACACTTATAAACCAAATACCAACAGAAGATCTTTCCGGATTCGGTCCATGGATTTTTAGGATTTCCTAGGTTGTGGGCTCCCTGTCTCAGAGGAGATGCAGGAATTGTGAAGTGAATCATGGGCGATGTTCTAGGAGGTCTCAGTGCTGCTCTAACGTGGGGAGTGCAGGTAGGTGCTCAGAAAAGATACAGAAGCTGATGTGCAGGTAGACTCGAGAAAGGCCTCAAGCCCTGTGCCATCAGCGCCCCGCGTCCCGCAGGGAAGTGGCCATCAATTCTGGTGTCTCTCAGTTCGGGGCAGCTGCTTCTTTCTGGCATTAGATGGGGTGGGCTCCAAGTAAGCTCCAAGTAAGCTTGGAGGGCAAACTGTGCCTCCTAGAGCAGATCATCTATCCAGAGCGGCGCTTCTCAGGGTGGGATTCCACGGCCGCCCTGTTCAGAACCACAGACTGAGTTGTACCCCAGACCTCACGGGTCCAATTTCTGTGAGGTCATTCTAAGCACATTAAAGTTATAGAACCAGCAATCTACAGCCACAATATTCTCTTATTCTCTAGACTTCACTTCAGTTTCTTCAACAGTGGAGCCTTCCTCAGCTGCCCTTGGGTCACAGGATAGCTATCAGGTGGAAGGGCCAAAGTGCTAATACAAACACAACCGAGAGAGGGGCAATAAAAGTAGAAGGGCTTTCGACAGAAGGTATAGAACTGGCCTTTCCTAGAGGTCTTTAAAAGACAAGTTGCTGTCTCCATCAGCATTTCGCATTTAGCATCAGTGCTCTCCTGGAATACAAAACTAGACTTCTAGACTTCGGTCAGTCCCCCGGATTCAAGCCCCAGGGTGCTAAGCAGCCTGTAAGAGAAACAGCCAGCTTCATCATGCTCCTTTGCCTGCATGACTCACTGCAACCACACCTCACCCCAAACAGGAAGTGGCCAGGTCTCTCCAACCACCAGATATGCCTTGGGTGACCTAACTTAATCCAGCTATTAGAGGTGAGTGGTCTCCTGTTTTCATTCACTACCACATTGTCCTTTGTTTTCACCTCCGGTTCAGGTCATGTCAGCCCTTTATTCTGCACTGCTTCTATTTTTTTTTTTTTGAAATCTCAAAAAATTAGCCTAATAGGAGTATTAACATCTACTAGACTCTCTGCAAAGGGCAGTCCAGCTTAGTAGACCATACCAAAACGTGCCAGCGCTTTCGTGTCACTACCTATTCCATTCGCTCTGACATCACACTAAAGTAGGACACCATGTTCCAAACGGAAACGGAAACAGGAACGGAGGAGTTTTGATAGTTCAGCGTGGAGAGGGGGTTAGAAGCCTGGCACCTGGGCTCTGCAACTTCTCAGTAAGGTACAGGCCAAAACGTACCCAGCAAACTCACAAGGTTCAAAGTAGGGGGACGAGCAGGAAAACGTTTTCTTAAAAAAGAAGGCGGCACCATTCCTTAATGGATTCCTCCTTTCTAAATCAGCTGTGCACATCCTTTGCCCTTATCTCCCTGGTACTACAGAAAAATACGACAATCAAAGACTCAAATGACACGGTTTTCAGAAAATGGCCCAAGCCACAGTCAAAAGGTAACATCAAAAACTTTTACTTGGGAAATGAAAATTAAGATCTGAGGAAAAATAGAAAATCGGATTCCAAATAGGGGCATCTGGCTAGATGACAAGCTATCAAGAGCAGGGACCATCTTTCTTAATTTTGTACGGGCATCCCTCGTATAGCGTGTCCGCTAGAGGCCGGAACCGCCCCAGTACTGCGCTCCAGACAGACCAAGCACACCACATGTACAAAGCACAGTGAAATCTGAACAGCTAGTTTTGTCTAAGCTGGCCAGCATGCGAAGTCTTCTACGAACCACCTGAAATTTACTCTCATACAGGCATTTTCTAGATTAGGTACCTGATGAAATATATTACTGCCAGTATTTTCTTTAGTCTGATCGTCGGCTACTTTAATAGAGCAGACATTCCTTGAAACACAGGGGGGAAAAATGATTTAGAATTTGTCTGGATGGTTTCCAGAGTCCAGCTGGGTATTACAGGCAAGCACAGAGTGGGTAGAGATGCTGAGGGGATCTTTGCTTGTCCCAGCCTAATAGTCTGAGAGTGAAGGAGCACTGCTCGGTGGGTCAAGACCCAGAGCTGACCCTGGGCTCTGACACTCAACCCTTGTGTGACCTCAGATGGACAAACCACTTCTTCCTGAGTCTACATCCTCAGATATAAAATGAGAGACTTGAACCACACAGTTTTTTCAGGTCTTTATAAAGGGACTGGAGTGGCTACCCTAAATCTAAATTTGAAAACAAACATGTGCCACCATTTAATACTCTTTGGATAATCTTAACCAATGTTAATTAGGCAAATGAAAGAAATATAGAATATGAATACTGAAATAAGAAGCGAAAATAAGCTTTACTTATAAATGATTAGTGTATCTGAGACATCCAAAAGAAGCAATGGAAAATTTCATTTTTCCAAAAAGGCAAATCCATTAAAATGCCTATGTAAAAACATTAACATTTAGAAGTATATGTGATTGGAAAAAAGCTCCCATCCACAACATAAACAAGGAACCTAATAATAAAAGGAATATATTTGCAAGAACTTTATTTTAAAAAAAAAAACTTAGAAACTCTCTAAGAGACATAAAACTTCACTAAATGGGACTATCTTTCCTTTGGATAAAAAGGCTCAGACTTACAGAGACAGCAAATCTCCCTAAATTAATCTCTTAACTCAATGCTAAACAAAATCATCTTTCAACATGACATGACACCAAAATTCATCTGGAAAAATAAACCTACAATAATAAAAAAAAAACTACATCCCCTTCCCAAAAGAAGACAAATGACTATTAGCCCCACTAGTAGGAATATGTAACACTAACCAGCACTTCACTATGCGTCAAGCACTTTGTTATTGTGAGGTAAGCATCTTGATTCTCTCGTTTGCTCATCACAGTCCAAGTTATTATTGTCCCAATTTACAGAAACTAAGGCTTTGATAGAAAAGTAACTTACCTAAGGTCACAGAGCTCGTAAATGATAGAGCCTTGACAATAATCCGCAGTCCACCACCCTGTGAGATCAACAGAATAAAACAGAGAACCCAGGAAAAAGATCGAATTACATAATGGAAATTTAATTTATGATTGAAATCAGTGGAAAATAATTAAGGAGGTCTTTGGCTATCTGGATCCTTACATCAAAAAAATTCCAGGTAGATAAAATATTTATTTATTTTAATGGTTATTTATTTATTTTGAGAGAGAGAAAGAGAGAACCAGAGTGCATGAGTTGGGGAGGGGCAAGGAGAAAGGGAGAGAGAGAATCCCAAGCAGGCTCCGCGTGGTCAGTGAGGGAGCCCAACACAGGGCTCGATCACTAGAACCTGAGCCTATCTCACGAACCTGAGCCAAAATCAAGAGGCAGATGCTTAACCAACTGAGCCAGGCAGGCAGCCCTCAGGTAGATAAAAGAGGAGGAGGAGGTGGAGGAGGGGACAAAGAAGGGAGAGGAAACATGGGAGGGAGAAGCCATAAAAGCATTAGAAGAAAACAAGGGTAAAAAAGATTTATGATCTTGGAATGGAGACAACCTTACAAGCAAGATACAAAACTCAGAATCCATTTTAAAAAATTATAAATTTGGCTGCATAAAAATGTAAACGTCTGATATTAATACGGCTCTATTCAAAGTAAAAAAAAACAAACAAACTACAAACTGTGACATACGACAGAGAAAATTTCCTTAAACTTCCAAAGAATTTCTGACTAGTAAGAAAAAGACCACAACCCAAAAGCAAGCAAAAGAAATACAAATGGGTCAGTCAATATGTGAAAGTGTCAACCCCATTCATAATAAAAAAACACAAAACCATGAAATACTATTTTTCATTAATCCCCTTGGCAAAAACTAAATGATTAGGTAAAATCTGATATCAGTAAGAGTGTAGGTAGATGGAAGGCAATTAAATGACCTTTATCAAAATTTTAAATACTGAGTCACTAAACCAGAAATTCCCGTGCTAGGAATGAATTTGTTCTATGAACATAGTATACAAGGATGTTCACTGAAGCATTATGTGGAGTCTCGGTAAACTGAAAACCTAGAAGTCCCAACAACGAGGTCTGGCTAAATCAATGTTAAGCCCACCCATAGAATTAAATCTATAAAGTTGTTTAAAAAAAAAAAACAACCCAAAACAACTACATACCAAAATGAAACAGTCTAAGATATAGGAAATGAAAAAGACAAGATGCAGAATAAAATAGGAAAAAGTCCATTTGCATTTTTAAAAAATGGAAAGGAGAAAAAATATATATGCACAGAAAAATTCTGGGAAGCTATTCCAAAAAACTAGTAATAGTGATAGCCTTCTTAAGAGTCCGAATGGGAGGGAGGCAGGCAGAGATGAGAAGGGCATTGTTTTGTTTGTTTACGATGTGAATTTTTCTTTACTATCTGAATTTTTTCCCCAGGCACATTGAACTCTGACAACTCTTTTTTAAATGAATTCAGCAAAAGAGCATCTCAACTAAGGCACACTGAACAATAAAGACACAAACTGCAAGGCGGGTTTTGTTTTTTTTTTTCCAAACATTTACTGAACACGAACACCATTTTTTTCCCCTTTTACACAGCAATATTGTTAGTTCCAAATTAGCTGGGCTATTAGGACTGTCAATTGCCACGAAATTAAAAATGATTCTACATGTCAAACTCAAACAGAAAATGTCATGCAATATAATCACTAACAGACCTCTGGTGCAGTCAGCAAGTTTACTATGTTTATTAAAGTCACGTAAATGGTTTGACAAAAGTGCGCAAGAGAATGACATCACTGGTTTGTTACAAATCACAGTGAATTACTAGAATACAACAATGTAGCTCCTCTATATGGAGGATTACAGGACGGGGTGAATATTTTAAAGGATAGGGCCTTTTCAACACATTAGGCCAGTCAGATTTTACTCCCCAACTATGTACCTCTGAAAAGATTGGTTAGCAAAGCTGAGGGGTTTTCCTCCTCTTTTCTCCTCTACCAATTACTAAGAAGCCACAACAAAAAAAGCCATGCGCAAATGTTACAACACCTGATAAAAAACACATACAAAACCTTGTTTGCTTCATTACTGGGCAAAGCTTGCATCTTCGCTCCTTCATTTTGCTGATTATTAGGCCACTCATCACATGACTCACCCCTAAATGAAAAGCTGTTAATAATTTAGCAATACTCACCCCTGTACACACATCAAGATACACTCCCCATAACCATCAAGTCGATGTCCCTTCCCTGCACATTTACACAAACAAACACACCACAAACCTAGGACTAGAGACCACATTTACTTTACAGTTTTAAAAATTAATGTATCTATCCTCACTATCAGTGTATTTATTTCAGATCCCACATTTGGGAGAGAGGATGCTGTACGTACAACCCAGCCCACCTGAAGACTTGGGCGAGTCTGCCAGACATGGATGAGAAAACCCTGCAATGTGCCATACATTAACTAGGAGCTTTCTACCTTCCAGAAAGGGTATCCGGAGCAGAGCTGCGCATTTTCAGAGTGGAGATAAACACACCGCTTAACATCTTATGGACTGGTAACTTTTCAGAGAGCAAAAGGCAGAGTTTTGTTTTCTTTAACCCATCTCGATGTTACAGCATAGTCCGTGAGGAAAACAGAAGAGTCAGCTGTACACAGATACTTCTGGCTAGACTAAAAAAGGAACAGTTAAGGTTTTTACAGAAAATCTACCATAAAAACAAAGTCCTTTCTACTTTTATCCATCTACTCACTAGTTCAATCACTGGCTGCTTCTAAACCCAGCAAACTGTAATCCAAGGGCCAGCAACTCCCTCCTCACCCCGCCCCATTCCCAAAAAGAAAAGTTTCTGCATAAATAATCCAAAATGGTCTCATCCATAAAGTAGCTGCCTCAACTGCAGTGGAGACTGGGGACGGGGTGTTGTTCGCTTGGGCTCGTAATTTTTAAAAACACTTGCCCAATACAGACTTGATACTTAGGGAGCTGCGGCCCCCGAATCGTTGGTTACTTCAAACAGCACTATCATACCTCTCTAGGTTTCCCCTAATTATCAGTTATTAATTGACTATTAGTCCACGGAAACAAAACCCTTCCCAGCAACAAGCAAGAGCAAAGCTTGCTTTTTGGTTTGGCGGTTTGAAATTCCCACGGCAAAGAGCCTTAAGGTAGTGGGACCGTGGCCTGCCGGAGCAATCCAGGGTAGACTGAAAAAAACCACGTTGTCCGAGTTCTTACATCAAAAATTTCCCCCTTCTTTATCAGTTGAGGGGATGGATTTGCTACCCCATTCCTTGAGTTGAAGAGTTACCTAAATTCAAGGGTTCAATTTCACCAATTCCTATTTAAAAGCATAAGACCCACCTAAATTTCACCTGGCTTGCCCAGGTATTCATCCTCCTGGGCCTCTCATTCAACCAAATTTATAGGACAGTTACTGAGCAAGACAAAGAAGTTTTGACTGAATTTGTACTAGGATCAAGGCAGACTTACAATCTGAAGCATACTTCCACCAATAATAAACAGAAAATGACAAAAGTGGCTGGAAAATGGAGACAGCCTAGAGTTCTCACGAGCTGAGAGACACAGAACTATGACCTTTCTTACCGATTCATTTTCCTAAAAAAAAAAAAACAATACTAATAATAAATTTTTAAAACCACACAAAATTTAAGCTTGGGAAGGATTTGGCTAAACGTATTTAAAATAACTTTTACCAAAAACAAATAAAACAGGCATGTAGATCACTTGTTTCAAGAATGGTTTTATACAGAGGTTTCACAATACATATTTGGATTCATTTTACAAGACAGAATTATATCCTTAGCAACCGAGTACACGATGTACTACGACACTATAATAGGAAAGTATGTTACCATTAGCAGAGCTCATAGTTCATCCCACTGTCTTCAGACTCTCGCTTGGACCCTGTCAGCACTTCGGTCAGCAGCTGCTCTCGCTCCACCATGCATCCCTTCTCCAAAGCACTGTCATTACACTTTGATGCCTGAATATGTACATATAATCATTATCCTCATTTTATGAATACGTAATATCTAAAACAGAGTGCTGGTCCTGGGGAGCCAAAGGGCTGAAATGGTTTTTAAAACATGCAACATTAGCTGATAGTTCAAGTTTTGGTGTTTAAAAATCACACACATTAATGATGGAACCAACTGCATCACAAGTATCAGAGCCGTTCTTCAGACTTCAGAGAAACAGGCCTTGACGTCTGAAAAATACAGGGTCTGCTCTAAGCTGTGGAAAAGGTGTGCTTCACTCACCTTGAGGACGTGCATTTTCTCTTTCAGGCCACGGGAGTTGCCAAGAGCAAGGTACAGTATTTCCTTGACTCGCACGGGAAGGATCAAGTCCAGTAATTTTCAAATTAGGGTTCATTCAAATATCTCCCTTTAAACCATCCTAAAAACCTTCCATGTAAAGACCTCAGGTTAGGGAAACAGAAATATATTACCATGGCAGAATTTGCCATCAAAACGTTCCTCGCCGAAGCGAAAAGAACATGAAGTGTAACTACAGTGGCCATAAAAGTATCTTGCATCCTTAGGGGGAAAAGTTTTCAAGGTTCCCACCTTCCAATCCCTCCCACCCTTCACACTATTTCACTCTGTGGGGTATCTACTCTATTTAAGGCCCTAGGTGCTAATTTTGGCTTGGTCGTTATGTTTTATGCTTTTCCAACTGCAACCCTTCTCTTATACTTCACAAAACGATACGCATACATAAAATGCTCATTGAAACCATACAGGTTTGGGGTTTGTGTTTTTTGAGTTTAGAGCTGATGTGACTACATCATCAAAATGCTTTTCATTAAAGAAAAAAAAAAGCTGCAGGCCTTCACTTACAGTACCATGCACTATGAGGAGCTAAGGCATTCATTTGGCACTAGAGAGAAAAAATACAGATATAGCTCATTTTACTTTATCGTTTTTAACATCAATAGAAATAGGTGGATCCCCTTTACTTGAATTTCTGTGATGCTTCAAAGATAATCACAGAATACTCTTTTAGTCTGACAGTTCAAATGCTGCCATCAAAACAAAATGAAACAGAACAAAACAAAACAAAAACACCTCTGCACAGCCTTTCAGAGTCAGTGACATTCTGTGGTTGAACTTTCAGCTCTCAGACAGAAATACCATCCAGACAGCGTTGCAAATTATTTTTATCATCAAAAACATTTCATTTCCTATACCACACTAGTGATTTTTCTACTAGTTATAGGGGACAAAGTAAAGAAAGTGACAAAATTACAAACATCCTCGTTCCTTTTCATCCATCATAAACCTTATTAGGGGGCAAAAACAGTGCCTTCTGGAAAAGTAGTTTCCAAGTTTTAAAAGAGACCACACAGGAGGAAAGGGAGAGAGGGACAGAAATAGAATGTAGAACTATATTATGACAATTTGTTTCATAAGAAAACACAGTATTCATAATTTTTACATGTCTGTGAGCTGAGTTCAAATGCAGACTGCTGCAATTTAGAGAAGTTACATGAAAACAGCGACCAAAGAAGTTTAGAATTTAAGCCTAACGGCAAATGGTCCGTCCATATCCTCTGAAAAATTGCTTTAAGACTATGACTCCTTTGTGTATATCACCCAGCATAATGCAATAATTTCAATGGACTTAACTTTATAAATTTATGACTATTAAGAAATTAGCACATTTTCAGATTAATCCGCAGCTGTATTTTTTTGAAATCCTCCCGACATTACGATGTGCTGTATCACTCCACATAAATACTGGAAGAGTGAAAACACCTGCGACAGCTTGGCACGTGCACAACCCCTGGGTGTCCCGGGACTTTTAATGGTCCTTTTTAGCTCTTTTTCTTCATGAAATCCTCAAAACTGCTGCAAGGATAACACGCTGACACAGGCTTAACAGAAATACTTTTGTAGGCAGTTTTTCAAACATCCACTTCAAATCATAAACGTCCCTTGTTACATAAACAAAATACCTTATATTCATTCCTTTAAAAAAAATACAAAGGTCGAATCATTATGTTATACACCTGAAACTAATATAATGTATCTCAATTATACTTCAATTAAGAAAGAAAGAAAAGAAAAGAAAAGAGAAAAAGAAAAGAAAAGAAAAAGAAAAGAAAAGAAGAGAAAAAGAAAAGAAAAGAAAAGAAGAGAAAAAGAAAAGAAAAGAAAGAATGGAAGGAAGGAAGGAAGGAAGGACGGCAAGGTTAAGTGACCAATATCCAGAAACCTTATAGTTACACCTAAACAACGTGGCTTTGTTTAAAGTGTATTTGAGATCAATTACCATCATGAGGCAAAAAGACCAAATAGAGAACTAAGGAAGGATGGGTAGGGAGGAAGGGTAGTGGAAAGAAAAGCAGAATTTATGAACACATAATTCTATTGTCTGTGATTAAAGTCCTTTACTTTTTAGCACCACATTAAACGATTTTACATATCCAGTCACTTAATGAAATCCAACAAACTCTTCAAGAGTTCTGGGGATCTGGTCTTGGTAGTTAATGTCATTAGCCCGAACTGCTCGGGCAGCCAGGCACTTGAGACTCATCTTCATTTGAGTTTTAAGTAGTATTTCAGATACCCCAGTTGTACTTTTGTCTAGCGGAGTCTTATTCTGTTTATTGGTCATGTCAGTGTGAGCGCCAGCTTCAACCAGGCTAATGATGATAGAGTGCAAGGTTAAAAAATCACTGATGGGCCTGTTGTACTGAACGATAATGTGGAGGGCACTGTTCCCTTCGTTGTCTACTGCATTCACCTCAGCACCGCAGTCCAGCAGGAGCTTTGTGACAAGTGCGTTGGGAAAGCTGCAGACATCATTGGTGTGGAAATCATCAACTGGGGTGTTCGAGTTGACCGCTAGATGCAGCAGGGTGAAACCTTCCCGAGTTCTGGGATCAAGGTGAATCAGGTTGTAGATCTGCTTGTTAATTTTGCACTGATCTTCTTCACTGCACTGTGTTTTGGTGGAGATGCACACTAAATACAGAAAGGTATAGAGATTACATTCATAATTGTCCATAGCGTTGTGGACATCGGCATCTGGGATATTTTTTACTCTGTTCATACTCTGTTCTATTTCCAAAACACTGCACCTCAAAACACATTCTATGTCGGGGGCCTTCACCGTTTCATTCAAATGTATCATCTGTGAGAAGACTTGAGCGAATCGAAGAAGATCCTTGTGGGTATTCCTGTTACCTTTCTGTCTCAGGTGCAGGGCGTGCAGCCACAACTTGATACACTGTTCGAATTCCATGTTATCCGCATAAACGGCTCCCCTGTAAATGATGGGATGGGAAACATCAATGTTGTCAGCACCTAAAATCCGTTCCCGAACTATAAGGCCCTCCATATGAAGAGCATCTCTGTCTTGCCGAATGGATTCCAGCTCCTGAGGGTTTCTACATTCAGTTCTATTCCCGTAAGCATGGATTGGTGGGAGAACCTCTTTCTCCAGAATGTTGTCACCATCTTGAAACCTCTCCAACATGGCTAAATATAAATAGTGGTACGTCTTCATGATGTCATAGTTCTCACGGTCATTCGCAAAGGAGGCACCCAAGAGTTCCAAAGCTTCGATCCGACTTCTTCGGTCGCAGTCAGCATGAGAGAGCAGCAGTTCGACGACATCGGCTTTACAGCTTTCGGCAGCTACTTTTAATGGCGTCATCCCATGGCCGTTCACTACTATAGCAGCACGCCATTTTATCAGCTCTTTCACAATATCTATGTGGCCGGCTTCGGCTGCGAAGTGCAGTGCTGTGGCTCCACAGTGTGCTTTAGCGTTGGGATCGGCACGTTGTTCTAAGAGGTATCGGACCACGTCAGTGTGTCCCTTGTATGCCGCGATCATCAGGCAGGTGTTGTCGTATTTGTTGGCAATGCTGATGTTGGCATTATTTTCAACCAAGTACTTGACGATGTCCAGTCTGCCATCAAAGCACGCCGCCCGCAGCGGGGTCGAGTTGGTTACTGTGGTGTGGTTCACGTTGGCTCCGTGGCTGACCAGAAGTTTAACAACTTCAAAATGTCCAGCTCCTGCTGCACACCAAAGAGCGGTGGCTCCATCAATGACATACCTGTTCATGACAAGAACAAACCGTTAGAAAATGGAGGCCACGTGCCGTAACAGAAGTTTCGAGAATGTATTCATTTGCACTGACCAAAAGCTCCATCTACGGAACGTTAATAAAACAGGAGTTTGTGTGAAAATAAAATCAGGTAAGTGAAGTCAAGCATGTTGCCTTATGCCTTGTATAAGCTCAATAAATGTCAGCCATTACTGTTATTACCAAAGTATATAACCCTAAAAAAAAAGTCACCAATTTTTTACTAGAAAAGTAAATATGTTTCGGAAAACACAGAGGAAATGTACGGAGGCTTGTAATGTCTTTACCACCCAACTGAGTCACTGCCTCTTAAGAAAAAGCACGTTCCTCCTTCCCATGATCCCCCATGATCCCCCAGGGACCAGAGTTTCTCTTGATATGTCAGTAAGAACGCTACCCTAATCCCTATATTAACGTCGTGTTAGAAAACTGCGTTAGGAAAACAAGGATTTAAGCAGATCATTTTTTCCTAAGATTATCTAAGCTAATCAAATATTATACTTGTACCACAGCAATGAGAATGAAAAAATTCCCACTCCATACAATATGGAAGGATCACATAAACGTAACGCTGAGCAAAAGTCGACCAAACATAGTACATATATTACAACATGTGTATACCGATCTGTAGTGTTAGAAGTCAAAAGGACACTGTTTACCTTTAAGGGGAGTAGACAGTGGGAGAAAGCACAAAAGGAACTTTATTACACAAATACGTTCACTTTCTGAAAGAAACATTTTCAACTAGTGCATTTCTCTGTATCTGTTATACCCCAATTTAAAAGTCTCTGCGGCGCCTGGGTGGCTTAGTTGGTTAACCGTTCAACTTCACTTCAGGTCATGATCTCACAGTTCGTGGGTGGGTTCCAGCCCCGGATAGGGGTCTGTGCAGGCAACTGAGCCTGGAGCCTGTTTCAGGTTCTGTGTTTCCCTCTCTCTCTGCCCCTCCCCTGCTTATGCTCTCTCTCTTTCAAAACTAAATAAATGTTTAGATAGATAGATAGATAGATAGATAGATAGATAGATAGATAAATGTCTCAAGGGGGGACCTGGGTAGGTCAGTTGGTTAAGTGTCCAACTCTTGATTTCAGCTCAGGTGGTGATTTCACAGTTCATGGGATAGAGCCCCAAGTCTGGCTCCACACTGAGCATGAAGCCTGCTTAAGAGTCTCTCCCTCCACTCCCCTCCCCTGCTTGTGCACATGTGCGTGTACATACAAGCTCTCTCAAAAAAAATTTTTTTTAATGAAAAAATTTAAAATAGGTATGTATATATGTGTGTATATTATGTATGTTCCTCAACTAAACCACTGGGGAAAAATATTAACAGCAGGGAACAATTAGCATTTTCCTGAAAACAAGAAGGCATCTTCTCTGACCTTCAGTCTATGTTTGCACTTCTTGCCTTCATAGTCACCACTTACTTACTGTCTGATATACACTACGTTCACTATTATATAAAATCAGACTTGCAAGGAGGCCCATCTTGTCTTTCTACCTTCAATTTTTCCCCAACCTCAGTTTCTCAACTTTTTATCCCATTACTGAGCATCAGACCTAAAAAGTAGATTTTTGCTGCAGATATTTGATCTTCTGTGCTTAAACCACTAAAATGAGTATACTTGGAAGTGTTAAGGGAAAAGGTCAAACAAAACCAATATTTACTAGAACAAGTAAGTATCTATATCAAAAACCTCACTGCTGAGCTCCTCATTATACAACCTTATGTTATAACACAGGTCAAATTACATCACCCATGAAATGAAAGAGTATAATTCATCTAGCATAATATAAACATCATAGTTTAACTCCAATTAACAATACCCCCAAAACACCATCAGTCTGCTGTTTCTGCTGAAAACAAAAGACCCACTTTATAATAATTCAAGCAGTTACTGCCTCAGTTTCAAATAATGACACAAAATGACACAAAAGTCTTCTCACTAACAAGGACCTATGGAGTTACCTATGGGAAAGCGTGTACGACTGGGAAGAGGCTTAAGGCTACTGTAAATGTCCTATATCTTGACCTGGGTAGGGGCTACCTGGGTGGATATTTAGGGAAAAAACTCATCAAAGTGCACCCTTAAGAACTGTGCATTTTCTGTATGGAAGACAAACCTCATAAAAGAAAAAAACAGGTTTCTGAAGTTTCTTTTTTAAATTTTATTTTTTGTAAACGCCATTTGTTAATTGATTTTTTAAAACTAAAGTAGAAGTCCAAAAGAGAAGACATTACATCAGTGACAGTTTTAATGGTTGCCAACTGTACCTTTTGCAAACAATTCAGTTTAATTAAAATTAATTAACATTTTTATTGTCATGGTTATACAAAGTTCAAAAAATTTCTTTCACTTCAAAAAAATATCATTTATAAGAGCATCAGAAAATATCAGTACCTAGTAATAAATCTAATGAAAAATGTATAAGACCTCTACACCGAAAACTACAAAACATTCCTGAGATAAATTAAAGACCTAAATAAATGGAGAAAGATTCCATGTTCATAGTTACCAGACTCAATAGTGTTAAGATGTTAATTCTCCACCAAAATGACCTATAGTCAATGCAATCCAATCAAAATCCCAGCAGGGGTGAGAGAGAGAACAAGACAGAGAGAGAGAGAGAGAGAGAGAGAGAGAGAGAGAGAGAGAGTGTATGTGCATGCCAGCATAGCCACACATGTTGACACTGACAAGTTAATTCTAAAAGGAATACAGAAATGCAATAATGGGCCTAGAACGACCAGGATGATATTGAAAGAAAAAAAAAAAAAAGGTTGAGGGGCAACCACACTAAGATAATGTGTCACTGGCACAAGGATAGACAAGTATATCAATAGAACAACAACAACAACAACAACAAAAACTCTCCAGAAACAGATTCACATACATAGTCTCTTTATTTTCTTTTAATTCTTGTGAGAGAGCATGCACAAGCAGGGGAGGAGAAGGAGAGGAAGAGAGACAGAGAGAATTTCCAGCAGCTCCACGCTGAGTGGCGTTCAATCCCACGACCCTGGGATCATGACCTGAG
Source organism: Cryptoprocta ferox (assembly GCA_028646485.1). Lineage (NCBI taxonomy): Eukaryota > Metazoa > Chordata > Mammalia > Carnivora > Eupleridae > Cryptoprocta > Cryptoprocta ferox. Next base: position 103,451,343 of record CM053560.1, on the reverse strand, counting down.
CCGAAATCCAGAGTAACATGTTCAACTGACTGAGGCACCCAGGTGCCCCATAGTCTCTTGATTTATGACAAAAGCTCCACTGAAAATCAGGTAGAAAGTATGGTCTTTTTAAAAAAAAAATGGTCCTAAAGCAACTAGGTATCCGTATGGGAAAAAAGGAACCTTGACTTTTACCTCACACTATGCATAAAAATTAGAGAAGTGGCATACACTATATGAAAAGCAAAACAATAAAAGCTTCTAAAAAAAAAAGTAGACTGTCTTAATGACTTGGGGTTAATGATCATTTCTTAAACAGAATGCAAAAAAAGCACTAATCATAGGAAAAAAACGGATTTATTTGACTTCATTAAAATGAAGAACTTTAATTCATCAAAAGATATTGTGAAGAAAGTGAATATGCAATCCACTCACTGGGAGAAGATATTTGCATTAAATGTATTTTACAAATCAATAAGGAAAAGGCAAAGAACCCAACTAAAAAATGGGTGAAAAGACTAAAGGAGTACATGTCACAAAAGAAGACAGTCAAGTAACCAATAAACATATGAAAAGATGTTCAAGATAATTACTGAGGAGGGAAATGCAAATTAAAACCAGGAATTACCAATACACAGCCACCAGAATGGCTAAATAAAATTAGTAAGACTGATATGATAGTACTAAGTGTTGGCCAGGATGTGAAGCGACTCAAACTCTCATTGCTGGTAGGAATGTAATGCTTTCAGCCGCTTTGGAAAAACCGTTTACCAACACACCAACCCCATGACCCAGCAATTCTACTCCTTGGCATACACTGAAGAGAAATGAACATGAATATCCACCAGTGAAGACATTTACATAAAAATGGGCATAGCAGCTTTATTTGTAGAAGTCAAACACTGGAAACACCTACAGTATCTATGTGCAGGATAAATAAGCTGCCTTAGAGTCATACAATGGAATACTACAGAGCATTAAAAAAAAAAAAACTACGGATACATCCAAATACACAGACGAATCTCACAGATAGATGATGTGTTAAGCAAAAAAAGAGACAGATGAGTATAATCTACGATTCCCTTTATAGGAAGCTCAAGTATAGGCAAAACTAATATATGGTGCTAGAAGTCAGAATAATCTTTACTTCTGGGAAGGGAAGGAGAGGAACTGATGGAGAAAGGGCACCAGGGAAACTCTGAGTGATAAAAATGTCCTGCATACTGATCTAGAAGGTGTTTACATGGATGTAAACATATTAAAATTTTATTACATCGTATATTTAAAAAAATTTTTTTTTACTTTTTAAGTTTATTCATTCATTTTGAGAGAGAGAGAGAGCAAGCAGGGGAGGAGCAGAGAAGAGAGGAAGAGAGAGAATCCCAAGCTGGCTCCTCACTGACAACATAGAGCCCAATGCCGGGCTTTAACTGATGGAACCACGGGATCATGACCTGACCAGAGATGGAGTCAGATGCTTAACCGACTGAGCCACCCAGGCGCCCCTGTACACTTAAAATTGATGCACCTTACTAGATGTTCTACCTTAACTAGAAATATGCATAATTAAAAACAAAAATGACACACAAAGAAAAATAGTTTAAAATGAATATTTTCAATGTGCCAACCACTCACTGTATTAAGTACTCAACATGCAAAGTATCTCATTTAATCCTCAGGATGCCCTCCTCCCAATAACCCTACAAGGTCAATATTATCATTATGCTTATTTTACAGATATATAACTAAAAGGTTTACATGAAATTGAAACACAAAAGTACTCTAGAAAACTATAAAATGCATCCAATGTAAGGAAACATAATACATGTCATTGTTCAAACACTTAATTTAAATGGCATTTTAAACTGATTGTTACTCTATCAAATATTAATACATAGTTAATATATAGTTACATTTACATAGTTAAATGTTTCCTTGCACTTTATCTATTTTTAAGTGTTTATTTTTGAAAGAGATACAAACAGTGCAGGTGGGAGAGGGGCAGAGAGAGAAAGACAGACAGACACATACACAGAATCTTGAAGAGGCTCCAGGCTCTGAGCTGTCAGCACAGAGCCCTACATGGGGCTCGAACTCACAAACTATGAGATCATGACCTGAGCTAGAGTCGGACGCTTATCTGACTGAGCTACCCATGTGCCCCAGTTTCCTCGCACTTTAAAAATATAAAATTATTATATGCTAGGAACATGAACCTAAACCATGTGAAACTCAAAAATTTTACATTAAAATAGGCATTCACATACATTAACTTTAACTCACAATAACTATAAGACATGCATGACCCCCATTTTAAGGATGAAAAAGAGACAAAAAGCGATTAAAATATTTTTCTCATCCAAAAATTTCCCAGAATTAATGATATAAGAATAAAAATTAAATCACTTGTTTTTTTGTAGTAGTTGAATACTTTTTGTGGTGAAGCGTAATCATTTCCATTTTTCCATATAATGATGTGACAGGAGCCTCAAGAAAGTTTCCGTTATCTATTTTTATTGAGGCAATTAAAATTTTTAAATAGTTTAGGAGAGGGATGCCTGGGTGGCTCAGTCAGTTTGAGAATCTGACTTTTGATTTTGGCTCAGGTCATGATCCCAGGGTCATGGGATCAAGCCCCGCGTTGGACTCCTTGCTGAGCGTGGAGTCTGCTTGAGATTCTCTTTCTTTCCCTCTGCATCTCTCCCCCACTGACTTGCTCGCTTTCTCTCTCTCTCTCTCTCTCTAAAATAAATCTTAAAAAATGTTTATTAAGTAAATAAATAGTTTAGGACAAAAATATTCACTGCAGAATGTATTAGAACATGACTAGTCCTTCAGAAACATTAGCCTCAGTAAATTTTGAATTTCGGTATCTAAACAAAAAATTAAATAGATTAAAGGGAATTATAAGCCTAAAATCTATGACATTCCTTTGTCCATAAACTTCAGCTGCAATTATGAGCACAGACTACCTCAAAACAACATACCAAACACATTTATAACAGAAAATAAAAATATAATAAAATTAATGCAATATGTACTTAGTCCATATGGGATAAGCACTATAAAACAATGGTCTTCCTAGACTACTTCTAAATTGCAATGTAAGCTCTCTATTATGTACTTTAAAAATCAAGAATCTGGGACACCTGGCTGGCTCAGTCGGCAGAGAGTGTGACTTTGATCTTGGGGTCATAAGTTCGAGCCCCACGTTAGGGGCAGAGATTACATTAAAAAAATAAAATAATAAAATTAAGTAAGTAAGTAAGTAAATAAATATCAAGAAACTATAATCTGACGTTCATCTTTTTCAACAAAATGTACACATCAGATAGAAACATTTCACAATAAAGGTAACATTTCTGATCACAAAACTAAGCTGAACTATTTCCGGGCTCAATGTGAAATAAAAATGTCTGGTTCAAGTATTTGAAATGGAAATAAAAATTCATTAAATGTAAATGATCAATAGTTTACTTTAACCAAAGTCCTTAAAATCATTTACTAGATCAAATGGAGTTTCTTAAAATATACACTCCCTGGCAATGACTTTTAAATGAAGTCAAATGATGAGGTGCCCCTCAAGCCTGTCCTCTACCAGGACATTAAAAGTATAAGCACTAGCACTGACTTTAAAATTAAGAGAACTCAACAAAAAGCCTGAGAATTCCCAGAGGTCCTGTTCTCCTTCCCATTCATGTCAGCAAATGTCTTTTAGGACAAGCGTTCCTCACAAACTCTGGCCCAGAGCTGTCAGGCCCTAGTAACTCAGGCCAGCACAATATTCCATGGTCCCATGACACCTCACCTCTGTTCTGTCCCATTTCTATAACATTCTTAACAGTTTCCCATTCTCCAACTAAAGGATCTTTCATTTCCACTCAAGTAATTTTTCTTGCCTACTTGCCTGTCAGTTTTAGTCTTCACATATGAAGCCATAAGTAAAATAACCTCAAATGTTACTCCTAAAAATATGAACAAGGGCTCAAACATCACCGTGAGGCTTGATCTAGGTAGGTAGTCCCTTCCTCCTTGAGACTCTATTATGAGTCCACTTTAGTTTCCTAAGGTATAACTGAAATTTTTAGACAGAACATAGACTTTAGAAAAACTTTTTAATAAGATATTTAATGTCTCTCTCTCTCTCTCACACACACACACACACACACACACACACGCACGCATAAAACATACTATATCAAACCCATAATAATACAGATAACGGTTGCTTCGAATGAAGATAAGTTAAACTTTAAAAACAAATCAAGCAAATAACAGGATAATGAACAATCTGACAAAAAACTGTGAGATGGTACACAAGCGACTAAAAACTAGGAAACACTGATCTACTTCATACTTCAGCATGAAGAGAGAACCTGTGAGTCCCCAGCTGGCCATGGCTCTCAAGTGCCAATGGAATCTAAGGGGGGATTTATCGAAGCACCTCTCAAAGAGCCAGCCCCCAAGGGATGAGTAAGTTCATATTGTTGACACCGCATTCACGCCGTTTTCACAATGTCTGGAATGAGCGAAAAGTGAAATCATGACATTTGCAAAGAACACTCTTTTTTATCTAGTTCTGAAATGCCAAAATGACTGGAATAAACTGCAAAATCTCACAGAGTGGTGGAAGTGGGCAAGAAGGTGGCCATGAACTTCAATGCTCCCTTGTCAGTTCATCGGTAAGCTCCTCAAAAGCAGACACCTTGTATTTTTTCTGTATCCTCCACAGAAGATGTAATAAATAGGGCTCGGCCCACTGCAGGCATTTAATAAACAAAATTCTCAACTACCGTTACATAGTGGCCAGTAAATTCATAATTGTAACAATCCACACACCAAAAAAACAGAAAGCATGCTCGCCAAAATCTCCAATGACAGAACCATTCGCAACTACAGTCTCACCAATCCCAGTCGCTATTTCCCCACAAGGGTCATCAAAATCTGGCCTCCACCTCTCTCCAGGCTCCCACAATCTCTTCCTACAGCCACGCTGAAACACTGGTCACTGCAAGTTCACCATGCTGTTGCCTCTCTTCTTTACGTCCTTTAAGACCCAACGCAAACATCACCTCTCCCAGGAAGCCTTCCCTGATTCCCCCAGGCAAAGAAAGCTAAGCACTCCCTCTTCTGTACTCCCTTAGGAGTCCAAAAGACTTCTAAAACTCTAGTGCAATCATTCATTTATGTATCTATTTCTGTCTCCCCCGCTAGACTGTCTTCCTCCACAGTGGAGCAGTGATGTTATTCACCTCTGCATACCCAATCCCTACCACAGAGCCTGGCACACAGTAGGAGTTCAGTAAGGGTTTGCCTACTAAACTCTTCCATTTCACTGCCCGGTGGAGAACACCGGGCAAGATAAACTACTATACAGGCTCAATGCTATATTTCTAGTCATTTCAAGTTCTTTTGATTCCATCTCAAAATACCTTTCTCTTTGATAGTTAAGGAAGACAGCACGAAGCAAAGCCTTTCCAAATACTTTAGGAAACTATTTCTTCTCACCACTATTCTCCCCTCTTCGGAACAGGCCCCAGCAAGCTCCTTAGCTGCAGCGTTCCCAGTAGATGTTATATCTCAAAGAATGCATGTACCTATAGGAGTGGAATGGTGCTGGAAGTTCAGGGGTCATTCTGTGTCACTTCTCTGGGTACAGGAAAGGCTGTGCGAATGCAGGGAGTTGCAGAAAGGACACAGAAGCCAGTAAGGGAAAGCAAACACGAATCAGGTTGCCACCTTTAATCAACAGGAAAAAGAGCATCTCCTTAACGTCTAGGGAGGTGGCACCGGAGATTAACCACCATTATCGGTTCATTAAACTGTAATACTCTAAACAATGTTTTCTTCTCATCTAAAACAGAAGAAGCAGCTTTTATTATTTAAACGTAAAAAAAGAATCAACCAAAATTCAACAATGCCCTAGTCATCATCAAGAAGTGCTTTTTTCAATGCGATTTTAACCAAGCAGTTTTCAAGCACTGAAACTAAAGACACATATCTTGATGCTTGGGCCACAGCCACCTCAAAAAGGAAAAAAAAAAAAAAAGTAAATGCTAGAATACCTTACATACTGGCACAAAAGTCAACCAAAACAAATGCAATCAATGACGTTTGTAATCTGTAAGACACTTTATAATCATCCAGCACAGCAGATGCTGTCAAATCTGACAATTCTGTGCTAAATAGTATCACACCCCAAAGATATGTACAATTAGACCTAGAATTTAAACTCCCCATCTCAAAGAACAGCAAACTATCAAGTGTCCTCGCAATATCACAAGATAACGTTTATTAGCAACAGCATCATCTGCTGTACCAGGACCAGTGCCATTTTTGCAGCCAACATCTCTGCGAGGAGCAGTGGGGAAGGGTCAGCATCATGTCTTGGGACGGCTGGCTGCCTGACGACCCCTCCCAAGCTGGAGTTCTAAGGGCTTATTTTGACATGAAGGCCCCAGCAACCCGCCTGAAGGGACCACCCCTTGAAGGAGTAAACCTGGGGTGACTGAATAACTCCTCAAACCGAAGTCTTCTATGTTAATTGCTGACCGCGTCAATTTCTGCCCTCGGCTCCGACCCCCACCATCGATAAAGGTAAACCCTGGAAAGGCGCACCTCCTCCATACGACTTGCTCCCAGAGTCTCTGGTGGAGAAGAATACGGATTAGATATCAAGGCAGAGGTGTGGCTATTTACGCACAGAGGGAATGAGGGGTAGGAGCCGACGAGGATGAGCAGCAACACACGGGATGAAGTCTCAGCCCTGGGAGATGAAGCGGTCAGGGATGCGGCAGGAGGATGCACAGAAAGGAAGCAGTGATGCCTCCGGGAAGAGAGAGCGAAGGAGGGGGGGAGGCCCCTCTCGGAGCGCTTGGAGAGGGGCTGGGAGGTACCTACCCGTCGAAGCGGACGGTGCCCGTCTGCTGAGTCTGCACCCGGTAATGTTCTAACAGCAGGCGCACCACCTTGGCGTGCCCATTGCGGGCCGCGATGATGAGGGGCGTGGAGCGCTGCCCTCCCTGCTGGCTGACATAGCCCAGCAGATAGCGGATGTCGCTTTCAGACCGGTTGAGAAGCAAGGCGGCCAGGGTCAGCACCTTGCCCTCGCTGGCCGCCTTGTACACATAGCCAGCCAGGCCCTCCATGGCCGCCGCCAACTCCAACACCCGTTTGGTCGCCACCGCTGCTGCCGCCTGGCGCCCCCGGAGGCCGCGTTCGCCAGCGCTTCAAACCTGGGCCCTCACAGCCCATTCAACAGGGCGCCGTCGCCGCCGCCGCGCCCAGGCAGCAGCGCGGCCCGGGGAGGGCGGAGACGCGGAGGTGGCCGAATGCCGCAGGGGGCACGTCCGCGACCCGGCCCGGGCAGGGAGGCGGGCGATCAGGGCCGCCCCCAAGGCCCTAGGCGCCGGCCCCGGGCCGAGGGGATCTCCATGGCGGCCGCCGCCCTGGGCCTCGGGCCGGACCCCTCCTTCCTGCGGGCTGCGACAGGCGCGCGCCCGAGCTACGGGTCGCCGGCGAGGTCCCAAGAGGACCGCACGCTCCCCGGATGGCCAATGATGGGCGCGTCTCCCTTGCCCCGGCCCGCCGGGCCTCAGGCCTGAAACCGCCTCGGCCTCCGCCTCCGCGCTGCGTCCTCCCCAGCGGGGGGAAGCCGGCGGGCCCTCGCCCACCAGAGCTCCGTGGCGCCAGACGCTGCCGATGGCTTCGGAGCTCCACGCCGGCCGCGGCGGGGGGTGGCCTCCGGAACGAGGCGGCAGCAGCCCCCGAACTCGGGGCGGGCGGGCGGGCGCGCCTCCGCAGACTGGGCCGGGAGGGGGAGGGTGCGAGCGGGAGGGACGGTTAAGCCGGGTGTCTCCTCCAAAGCCGCCCGGCCGGCAAACGAGGCCTCGCTGAAGAAAGGTTCTACTGCGCCAAGGTGGCCCATCCCCAATCCGGGCCTGAATGTCCTCGTTGCCCTTGACGCCTGGAGCCTCCTCCTCGCCCCCACGCGGCCCAGGGGCTCCCTAACAGGAAGGGGGACAGAGTCGGGGAGCTGAGGCGGTACCACCGGTGGGCTGGGGGGCCCGCCACGTTTTACCATAGAAGGTGCGGGACTCCCCTCTGCCCTGATTGGGGGCCCAGGGAAGGGGGCTTGCACGCACCCGACGGGGTTCATTTTAAGAAAAGGGTGATGTCTGTGTGCCCCAGAAACGTGAGAGGACTTGGGAGCTGGCACCAGGCCCGGAGACAGGATTGGAATCCTGGCCTATCCCTCCAGGAGAGGGGGATGAAGTGTGTGAGAAGGAAGGGAGGGGGGGGGGTCTGCTTCCGCGGTGGAAAGGGACGAGGTGTCTGGAAGGAAGGCGAGGTCTGTATTCAGACCCACCAGGACTGTGATCCTGAGCCTGTTTTCTCACAGGCCTCTCAAGATTGTTCGGATTTGTGGGGCGCCTGGGTGGCTCAGTCGGTTAAGCGTCTGGCTTCGGCTCAGGTCATGATCTCACAGTTCGTGGGTTCGAGCCCCGCGTCGGGCTCTGTGCTGACAGCTCAGAGCCTGGAGCCTGTCTTCAGATTCTGTGTTTCCCTCTCTCTCTGACCTTTCCCTGCTCGCGCTGTCTCTCTCTGTCTCTCAAAAATAAATAAAAAACATAAAAAAAAAAAATTAAAAAAAAAAAAAGATTGTTCGGATTTGAAAAGCCCATTTATCTAACGACTACTAGAGATCTACTATGTGCCAGGTTCTGCTTGGCACTAGAGATTCAGTGATAGACAAGATAAACACAGGCCCTTCCCTTCTGGGGCTTGTGTCGTTGTGGGGAAGAGAGACAATGAACGAGTAAACAAATGCCAGCCAAGACTGGTTGAGTTAGTATTACCATTTGCCGTGAAGCAAATCGAGTGATGGGGGTGGGGTGGGGTGGGGGCAGTCTGCGAATCCAATCCGTTTGAGTGGTCAGACAAGTCCTCCAGGACAGGTAAGAAGAACAAAGGGTATTCTGGGCAAAGGGGAAAGCTAGTACCAAAGCTCTGAGGAGGTTATAGTCTTGGTGAGCTCAGAAACAAAGGTCCCTGTGGCGGCAGCAGAATGGGCCAGAGAAACAATGATGGGAGGCAAAGGGGTGCAGGTCATGGTAGGGCTCAGTCACCCATGCTGAACTGTTTAAATTCTACTCTTAAGTGTAATGGGGACGTCTGAACAATTTTAAACAAGAAAGTGACAAGGTAATGATTTATGGGGGTTTTTTTAAGTTTATTTATTTCGAGAGGAGAGAGAGAGAGAATGAGTGGGGGAGGGACAGATAGGGGGACAGAGGATCCCAAAAGGCCTCTGTCCTGACAGCAGAGAGCCCAATGCAGGACTCAAACTCACAAACCATGTGATCATGACCTGAGCGGAGGTTGGACGTTAACAGACTGAGCCACGCAGGCACCCCGCGATTTATGTAAAAGATCTCTCTGGCTGCCGTATGGAGAATAAACTCTAGGAGGCACTAGGAAGCAGGAAGCCCGTTTAGGAAGAAAGGCCTTGGATTAGGATGGTCGAAGGGGAGGTGATGAAGCTCCTGGGGCAGTCACAAAATGTGTAAGCTCAATAGGGAAGTTTCCTCTCCCCCCATCCCAATCCCCCAATGGACAATATCTATCACAGAAAGAACAAATACATGTATTTGGTCCCCAGGGACCACGCTGGGCTCAACAAGTTTACATATTTTATTTGAGCCCCCATTCCAATCCTAGTTGGTGAAGGCCTCCCTTCAGTTACAAAGCTATTGGTGGGGTTTGGCCACGTCTCAAATTCTCTCCTCCAACGACACCTGGGTGGTTCAGTCAGTTTAGTGTCTGACTTCAGCTCAGGTCATGATCTCACGGTTCCCAGGTTCGAGCCCCGAGTTGTGCTCTGTGTCTGGAGCCTGTTTCAGATTCTGTGTCTCCCTGTCTCTCTGCCCCTCCCCTGCTCACACTCTGTCTCTCTCTCTCTCTCTCAAAAATAAATAAACATTAAAAATTTTTTAAAAAAAAAGAAAATGAGGGCTGAAGATGAGGTTCCATTGGTAGAGTCTGAAATAGCTGGTGGAAAAGAGGAGGAAGCAGGTTAGTTCTAGGGGTTCACGACTGGCAGAATATCCAGTTCCCGATAGGCTGATCCAGGCTTTTTGCCTTCTGGAGACTTGGCAGTGACATATTCAGGTGTGTGACCTGGGGGCTCCCTTCCAACTGATTTCCTTCCCTAGCTCTGGAGAGCAACCAGGCTCCTCATCCCTTCTCTCCCCCAGGGCCAACCTCTTGCCCTGCATCATTTTCTTCCCCACCTGACTTTTTGAAGAAGGTGACCCAGACCCATGCCCCTTCTTCCCTTCAGTTTTGTTTTCTGACGGAGACCTGATTCATCCATCTATTATTGCTGAATAAGAGACTTCCTTCTTCCTCCTCTCACCCAAGCAAGATAAACTAGGGTTCGTGCTAGCGCTGACACCTCAATTTGGTGGTATTACTGGGTGGTTGCTAGGAGGGGTGACAGGACCAAGAGTCATGTGAGAGAGGGGCTCGGAACTTGCACTGTGGGACCTCCTCCCCCAGATAGGAATATGCTTCTGCCCCAGCAGTCCAAGGTCAGGAGCCTGACGCTGCTCTTTTCTTCTATATTTATCATAGTTGCCTAGTATAGGGTTCTGGGCTACCTTGGTTGCTCAATAGCTGTTGGCTAACTGGAGACTATTTGGTTGCCTCTATTTACCTGGGCTTGGAGGGTGACATTTCTGTGGTCAGGTTGTGCAAACCTGGAGGGAGGATGTGTAAGCAGGACAAGACTGCTGTCCCAAAGGCCAGAGCCCAGAAATAGTTCCTTGTGATTCTGACCTATTTTCCACCCCCATGATCAAAAGCTACTGAGAAACTGGACAGGTAGTTAAACATAACCCCAAGGAGTCACATCGTGATGGAGATTAATTTTCTGGTGATGACAAATTGCAGTCTTCTACCTGGACCAAAGACAGAACTGACCTCCAGCGCTTCATCTCCTGGGGATTTGGGAGGAGGCCGGCAAGCAGAATGAACTATTCCTTCCCTCTATGGAGCAGTCTTTTCCCCAAGCCAGGCTGACTTGGCCTTATAGGTCTGCATCAGTGGAGTTTCTCAGATTTTGTATCAAGGGTGACCCTTTGGCATTGAATAGATCTGGGATGGACTCCCTTCTCCATGGGCTAGCTGTGGCCTTGGACAGATTTCTACAATGGAGTTAATTTTCTTTCCTTGCAGAGCTGGCATGATGGCAACACGTGAGCTCCTTCACCCAGCCTGGTCCTGCAAAGGAGTGCCGGTCAGTACATATTAGCTTCCATTCTCCCTAGTTCCCACCGGACTGTCATCCTTCTATTGCGCCATTAATCTGTTCAAAGAAAAGACTTCCCACCCAACTGCATCTTCCCTGCAGGGATGCGTTTGCTTCTGAGAAGGGAAAGTAAATCCATAGGGGCGCCTGGGTGGCTCAGTCATTTAGGCGTCCGACTCTCAATTTCGGCCCAGGTCATGATCTGGCGGTTTCATGAGTTTGAGTCTGTCTGCGCAGAGCCTGCTTGGGATTCTCTCTCTCACCTCTCTCTCTCTCTGCCCCTCCCTCACTCGCGCTGTCTCTTTCTCAAAATAAACACATTAATAAAAAAAAAAAAAAGAAAGAAAGTAAATCCACACTGTGCAAAGGGGTCAGGAGGCTAATTAACAGGAGTTCAGAAATTCCAACAGAAGTACAGAGGGAAGACATCAGAAATTGGTGAACGTGACCACCAAGAAACCACTGATGACACTTCTCTGTTAGTCCAGAGGCCCGGTGGCCCATTGGCCTTTACCCTATCTTCCTCCCACTCCTTACCTTTCCCTGAAAAACAGATCTAATGATTCTCAAAAACAAAACCTAAGGTGGGAAAGTGGGAAGTTAGTCTGCGTTGTTTTGCAAACCAGTTCACCCCAGCAGACTCAGATTTACCAAGAGTAGATGGCAGTAGACATACCTGCTTTCTTCTAACGCCACTCCTCCCTGAATCACAATGGCCATCAGGTATCTGGGATAATTATAACAGAAATAACAATGCTAGCTCTTACTGAGTGCTTACTGGGTGCCCAAGCATCAGAGTAAACACTTTAAACAGTCATGTCCATTTTGCATAAGCCTCTGAAGACATATCATTATCATCATCCCCATTCTTCAGATGAGGAAACTGAGAGATCGCTTACCCATGGCCTCATAATCAGAGTGTGGTAAAACATCAGGGTTTGAACTCGGGCTCTCTCACTTCCTACCCCTGTCCCTGCTACCAACCTTCTGGGCCCCCATTTATCCCCCTCTGAGTGCCCCCCCACCCACCTTGCTCTCTGAAGGTCCCTAAGGCTTTCTCTGGTCCCGATCACCACTTCACCTGGGCCAACGTGCCAGCTGGCTAATCTAATCAGCCAGCCATCCTGAGCTAATGGGCAAGGACTAGATGAAGCCTTCCCCACCACCACTTCATAACACCATGGACGTTCCTCACTCCTCCTTAGGAATGCCGGTCCAAATCCAAAGCAAAGCCATCTCGTCCTAGAGGTCAGCCTTGGTTTTGCGCTGGTCTTGGGACCCTTCTTTCTGGTAATAGCCCATGTCTGTACAGCACTTCGTAGTCTACAAAGCACTTTCTGATCCACCTGATCCACCTGCCTCATCCGAGGCTTCTTAACCACCTTCTGTAAGTGGGGTGGCACAGAGCATGTTGAGTCAGCACCGAGCTCTGGAATCCACTCTTCCAGCACCCCAGCTCTGCCACGTGCTAGCTGTGTGACGTGAGACACGTTGCTTACTAACTTCTCCACCTCTGTTCCTTTATTTGCAAAATGAGGATAATAATAGTGCCTCTCCTATCTGGGTGTTGTGAGGGTTGCATGAAATAAACACACACACACACACACACACACACACACACACACGCAGAGCAAGCGAACTCAGCAAGTGTTGCTTATCTCACTGGATCTCACTTGTTATCTCACTGGATCCTCTCCCAAACTCACTGGGAATAGACAAAGCAAGTCAGTTCTTGTCATCAGTAAAAATGAGGGGAAACCAGATCATCTCTAAGCTCTCTTCCAACTCCACCAGGCTCTGAGTCCACCATGAATCACATTTATTTATGGACACATCTTAGCTCTTTGACACTGTAACAACCTCCTGAAGGCCCCGCCTTTAACAGAGGTCTTGGTCCTACAGGTCGCTGTTAGCACATAACAATAGTCCCTGCCTCACTCGGGCAATGAGATGAATAGATGAGCAATTCCTGAGTGGCATTTAGCATAGTGCCTGGCGCTAAGTAAGCTCCTAATAAATCATAGTTACTATAGTTGTCCCATCTTACAGTGAGGCTCCCAATGTGGCTGTTAGAAACATATACTCGGGAGCCACCCTGCTTAGGTTCATCCTGGTGCCGGCCCTGTGGGACCCTGAGCAAGTTAATTAACCAACCAGGCTGCAGTTTCCCAATCTGTAAAACGGGCGTGATGATAACAGAGTTGCCTATTAAGGTTGTTGTCAACTTTGTCAAATGAGTTGATGTCAGAAAGGTGCCCAGAACTGTGCCTGTCATATGCTTGCTGTATATAAGTGCTTTCTGTCATCATTTACGGATGACGAGACCCAGGCTCATAGACATCGAGTGACTATTCCAAGCAGCAGGGGACTGGGGACCCAAATGTAACTAGGTCTACCTGATTCCAGAGCCTCAATCCTAGGATTAGGTTAGGTTGCTGCCCAGATGATCCAAATACATTTCAACAGGAGCCTTCATTAATGCTGGAGATTTCAGGAGCAGAGGACAGTGAGTTGGCACCACAACCTCAGGGGGTGAGGGGGACCACAGGATGCCCTCAAATCGCACCACAGGAAAAACAGTCTTTTCCTCACCCATCTTTGGCCATACGGCTTCAGCATTCCATCAGGGCCACAGCCCAGAAGCCCATAACCGTGGCGCCACCCACGCCTGCCCTCTGGCCTGCAGTCCACAACGCAACCCTCATTATGTACTTTGATGTCACACTCAAAAGTGAGCCCCGGCTCTTCAAGCCAGACAGGCCCTGGCCTTGGGGCTTTTTCCATTTCTGAGGCATGATTCAGCCCAGGAGACAAGACTAGACAGCTTCGTTCAGAGGAAGGAGGGCTGGATGGTGCATGGAGAGGAAGAAAAACAAACAGGAGTGCCAGTCGGGGTGCAGGGGGAGGGGAGGAGGAGCAAGCAGAGGGAGCCCACCTGCTCGAGAGCTGCACAGAACATGGCCGCCCACTGACCAATTTATCTTCCACGTCGTCAAATCTATTGATTTAAACGTGAATCCAAGTGTGCTACTAACTTCCCAGAGAAACACTAATAACATTTCACATTTATGTCACACAATGTGAATGTCAAAGCACTTTCACACAAACAACCTTAATTTTGAGTTGCTTTTTCAAATACTTTGCTTTTCTTATTACAAAGCAGCATATGCTTATTGAGAAATATAGGGGAAATTTTTTAATGTACATTTTAAAATTTCAAATATGTATGTGTCATACTGCTAGCAATAACATTTTCAGCAAAGAGTTTTGCATAACATAACTTAACATAAAATCACAGGCATTTTTTAATGTTACAAAATATTCTGCTCTGACAATTCACAATGACTGCATTTATCTGTATAGACACGCCACAATTTCTGTAGCCATGCCTTAATTAAGGGACATTCAAGATGTTTGCAAAAATAATACGATTATAAATAATACTGCTGTGAACATCTTGTCAATTACATCTTTGTGTGTATATCTTATTATGTCCTAATAATAAATTTCTAGTAACGGATTTACCAGCTCAAAGGATTTGAATATTTTTGAGTATATAAGGCCAAGTAACTCTCCAGGAAATATAGTTTACACTCCCCAGACAACGTGTGAGAGTCTGCCTCTCAAGTCTCTTGTTTTGAGCTGTGAGCCCGTGAGTTAGGTGACAAGTATCTCACATGACAGATGAGAACTGAACACAAAAAGTTTAAGTAACTAGTGAGGCATTCATAGAGCTGAGACCCAAACTCTAGTCTCCTGGATTTGACACCAGGGCCCTTCCCACTCTGCCTTCTTGACCAGGAGAGTTCTGAGCAGGTTTTCCTGAGTAATGGAGCTGTATAAAAATGTCTTTTTATATCAATACTTGTTGGTGAAAATATTTGTTTAAATCTTCCATTTCTTGACCTTATTTGTGCCATGGACTCCTTTGGCAATCTGGTGAAGCCTACCACCCCGTCTCAGAATTATGTATGTATATGCATATATTTGTAAAAAATAAAAAAGGAAACTGGTTATATTAAAATAGAAAAGCAAAATGTGGATATGATAATGTATCTGCTCCTTTATTTTATTTTATGATATTATTTTATTTTACGTAATCTCTACACCCCATGTGGGGCTCAAACTCATGACCCGGAGATCAAGAGTCACATGTTCTGGGGCGCCTGGGTGCCTCAGTTGGTTAAGCGTCTAGCTTCAGCTCGGGTCCCGATCTTGCTGTTCGTGAGTTCGAGCCCCATGTTGGGCTCTGTGCTGACAGCTCAGAGCCTGGAGCCTGCCTCTCTCTCTGCCACTTTCCACCCGCCCCCTCAAAAGTAAATAAACATTTAAAGAAAAGAGTCACATGCTCTGCTGACTGAGCCAGCCAGGAGCCCCTGTGTCTGCTCCTTTATAAATGCATTAATACCAAGGTCTAGTACTGCATATTGAAGAGGCAGTCCCCAGGAGTCCTGAGTGTCCCTGTACATTCTTGCCAAGTGGGCCAGACTGCAAGGCTTATCCGTCGCTCAATTCTGAGCAGCATCAGTAGCTGGTCGCTTAGGCAACCAGACTGGTTTATTTGCTGCTTGCTACATTTGTTGCTTGCTCAGAAAGTGCGGGGCCCTGGGCCCTAAACTCCTGTCTTTTAACAAAATCTGCTACATGTACTCCTGTGACCCGGCCCCGCATGCCTTGCGGAAATAGAAATGAGGGAAACAGCACAAATACACTGACACTCTGGCTCTACCCCTTTTGTTGGGAGTAATAAAATCTTTTCATCTCGATTCCAGGAGTTTTGTGACTTCTGCCATGATTCATAAAACTGCGGCAAGCTGACTTGGTAGCTTGTAAATCGAGCAAAATCTCAGAGCCTTCACAGCCCTGACCCCACATTAATTTCAAAGTAGTGGTGAGCATAAATGATATTTTGAGATATATGCAACAGCTGTAACACAGATCTGATGACAAATGGTCATAACTGTTACTGGTGACATGGCTACAGTCACTGTGATGTGTTGCTTATGTTCATAGTTGAAGGAAATACTAAATTTCAGTTAAATAAATGTCAGGGTTTTTTCTCACTTGAGTTCACAGATCTTGTCTGCTGCCAACTCCCCAAAAGAACATCAGCAAAATCTGTTGATCAATCAGAGTAAGGCCATTAGCTATTTACTGCAGCAAGGGAGAATAATACCTTGATCGAGATTTGGTATATCTTAGAAAGGGGATTTTGAGAAAGGAGGTTTGTAGGATTTGGAGGTCTGGGCTCACGTGATTTAAGGTGGTTTGTCAAAGCAAGAAATTGGTGGGGATCGGGCACAGTTTAGCATTCATAGACCCAGAGAAACAAGGGTCTTAACACAAATCTTGATAAATAGACTTTGTCATTATGGTGAGCTCTTTGCCTGTGTGCCGTCTGAGGTCTTGATAGGAGACCAGTCACCTGTCCTGTCCCTGATGAGCAACCTATTTGCCCAGAAAAATTGATTTCTTGAGCTAGCAATTAATCCATTTACCTTCCTGGGCAAGAATTTTCCGGAACGGTGTGTGTCATGTTGATATGGATGGTGTCTGTTCTTACTCAACAAGACCAACTTCTTAGCCTGAAATCCCCTTTCTCACAAAAATGGAGGCCTGCCTACTTTTGCCTATTTTTGCTGTCTATCCTTTCCATACTGTGAGTTTGCCATGGGTGGGGCTAAATCTTCTAATCCCAGATGTGGGATTAGTTTGCTTTCCATATATTTGTATTCAAAGCATATAATATGTACTGTTTATAATATTTGCCTTTGTTAATATTGCCTGCTTTTTAAAATTATTTTTTTAATTTTTTAACGTTTATTTATTTTTGAGAGACAGAGAGAGACAGAGCATGAGTGGGGGAGGGGCAGAGAGAGAGGGAGACGCAGAATCTGAAGCAGGCTCCGAGCTGGCAGCACGGAGCCTGATGTGGGGCTCGAACTCATGGACGACGAGATCATGACCTGAGCCGAAGTTGGACACCCAACCGACTGAGCCACCCAGGCGCCCCAATATTGCCTGCTTTAAAAAAAATTTTAATGTTTATTTATTTTTGAGAGAGAGAGACAGAGCACGAGAGGGGGAGGGGCACAGAGAGAGGAAGACACAGAATCTGAGGCAGGCTCCAGGCTCTGAGCTGTCAGCACAGAGCCAGACGTGGGGCTCAAACCCACCAACAGGGAGATCATGACCTGAGCCGAAGTCGGATGCTCCACCGACTGAGCCACCCAGCAGCCCCTAATATTGCCTGCTTTAAAAAAAAAAAACAAAAAAACTTAATATTGGGGTGCCTAGGTGGCTCAGTCAGTTAAATGTCCAACTCTTGATTTCAGCTCAGGTCATGATCCCAAGGTCATGGGATCAAGCCCCATGTCAGGCTCTGTGCCGAGCATGGATCCTGCTTAAGATTCTCTCTCCCTCTCTGCCCCTCACCCCGACTCGTGCGTCCTCGTTCTCTCCCTCCCTCTCTCTCTCTCTCTCTCTCTCTCTCTCAAATATAAGGAAAAACCTTCTATTGGGGTGCCTGGGGCTGGCTCAGTTGGCAGAGCATGAGATCTCTTGATCTCAGGCTTCATGTTGGGTGGAGAGATTAGCTGAAAAAAAAAAAAAGAAAAAAAAACACCTTCTCTTGACTCTTTTTTCTCTTTGCTCCTTTTTTACATTAAAATTCCTACAAAGAACAATCTGTACCTATTGTTTCTAATTACTCTCCTTACATTCTCTTTTTGAAATAAACTCTCTTATTTGAAAAAATTCAAACATGAACAAAAATGCAGAGAATTGTAGAGTCTGCATCACCCGGATGCATCGTAAACTCATTGTCAGTCTTGGTTTCTCCCCACCCCATCCTGCACACACTCCCACTGTGTCATTTTGAAACAAATCTCAAACATTGTATCACTTCATCAATAATTATTTTAGCATACCTTTAGAAGACTAGATTTTTTAACCTAACCATAATGCCACAAATCTAGAAAATAATACTCTAATACCTAAAACATCACGTGATAAAATAGCACAATATCATAGTGCCTTAAAATTAACAATAATTTCTTGGGGCACCTGGGTGGCTCAGTTGGTTAAGCGTCCAACTTCGGCTCAGGTCATGATCTCATGGTCTGTGAACCCCAGGACAGGCTCTGTGCTGACAGTTCAGAGCCTGGAGCCTGCTTCCAATTCTGTCTCTCTCTCTGCCCCTCTCCCGCTCACATTCTCGTTCTCTCTCCCTCTCTCTCTCAAAAATAAATAAGCATTAAAATTTTTTTAAATCAACAACAATTTCTTAATATAATCAGATATCAAATCAGGGTTCAAATTCCCAACTGTCTCATAAATAATAGCACATTTTTGTTTGCTTGTTTGAATCAGGACCTTAAAATGCCCATATATTGCACTTGGTTGCTATGAATCTTAAATTTATTTTAAGTTAGAGATCACTCCTCCCTCTTTTTTTTCTTTTAATTTATTTATAGAAGAAATTAGGTCACTTGAGTTTCCTAGAGTCTGGATTTTGCTGATCGCATCTCCTTGATAATGTTGCTTAACGTGTTCTTATCCCTATTTTTTCTGTAACTTGGCAGTTGGCTTGATCAGATTCAAGTTTAGATGTTAGGCAAGTAGAGTTCAGAGATAGAGCAGTGATCTCCAACAGGGGGCTCAGGATGTCTAGCTATCTCTTTCTCACTTTGTCTCTCTTTTGTAATCATCTGTGATCATTGTCTTTGTGGGGTTTTTTCAGTGGTTACATTGTTCCTTCTCCATTTAACAATGAGAATACTTTTATAAAGAGAAATTTCCTCTCACCAACTATTTGGCTAACCTGATATACAGTTTACATAGAAAAGGCAGGGGGGACCTGGGTGGCTCAGTCAGTTGAGCCTCTGACTTCAGCTCAGGTCATGGTCTCACGGTTCATGGGTTCGAGTCCCGTGTTGGGCTCTGTGCTGACAGCTGAGAGCCTGGAGCCTGCTTCAGATTCTCTGTCTCCCTCTCTCTCTGCCCCTTCCCAGCTTGCACTCTGTCTCTCTCTGTCTTTCAAAAATAAATAAATAAACATTAAAAATTTTTTTAAAAAAAGAAAGAAAGAAAAGGCAGGTCACTTGCTTCCTTCCTTCTGTTTTTATTTGTTTTCAAAATAGTGAATTGTTTCCCTAGCATCCTTCAAAAGTGAACTTTGAAAAAGTGGGAGGTTATTTGTGTTTTTTGTAATGTTTATTTATTTATTTTTGAGAGTGAGAGAGGGGAGGGGCAGAGAGAAAGGGAGAGAGAGAATCCCAAGGAGGCTCCTCACTGTCAGTGCGGAGCCAGACACAGGGCTCAGACTCATGAACCGTGAGATCGTGACCTGAGCTGAAATCAAGAGTCCAATGCTTAACCGACTGAGCCACCCAGGTGCCCCTAAAATTTGGGAGTTTTTATGGTGCCATTATAAACTCATGGACTTAAACATATTTTACATGTTTCCACTCATTCTTATTGATGAAAATTCCATTTCTAATCTATCATATTGTCAAAGATTAAAGTTTGAAAACATACAGTGTTGGTGAGGCTGTGCAAAACGGTTCAACCTCTATGGACAGCAGTTTGGCAATATTTAACAAATTATAAAATGTACATTTCCTTTGACCCAACAATTTTACTTTAAGAGCATAACCTACAGATACACTCACACGTGGGCAAAGTGATTGCGTACGAAGATATGAATTGCAGCCTTGTTTATTTTAGCCAATATTTGGAAAGAGATGTCTGTACACCCATGTTCATGGCAACGCTATCCACATATTCCTGGATGGATGAATGGGTAAAGAACGCGTGGTATTTACATGCAGCAGAAAATTATTTGATCTTAACAAGGAAGGACATTCTGACATATGCCACCACATAGATGATCCTTAAGAACGTTATGCTAAGTGACATAACCAGCCACAAAAAGACTAGTGCTATATGATTTCAGCCAAACTCATAGAAACAGAAAGCAGAATGGCGATTGCCATGCCTAGCAGGAGGAAGAGATGGAAGAAAGGGGGTGTTGAATGGTATAGAGTTCCAGTTTTGCAAGATGAAAAAGTTCTGGGGCCTCACTGCATAGTGCTCGCTCCCACAGCACATGTACTAAAATTGGAGACACCGGTTTCACAATAAGAATATATTGTACAACTACTAAGCTGTACAATTTAAATGGTTACGATGGTAATTTCGTGTGGTACGGTGTTTTAACAATTACAAATTTAAAACTTCAACCATTTAAAAATGTAAAGAAAAATTTAACTTCATAAATAACTTAAATTATTAGCGTGACTTTTACCCTTTTTTATATTGTGCAGTGCCAGTTTGGGGAGGGTATTATTTGTTTTTTGTTTTTGAAAGAGAGAGAGAGCAAGTCAGTGAGTGAGAGAGAATCCCACAGGGGCAGAGGGAGAGAGACAGAAAGTGGGGTTCACCAGAAGCGGGGCACCAGCTCACCCGATGAGGGACTCGAACTCAGGAACCTGAACTCAGGAACGGTGGGATCATGACCTGAGCTGAAGTCAGATGCTTAACCGCCTGAGCCACCCAGGCCCCCTGTGCAGTGCCAGTTTCAAATGCAAATATCATAGTATTTAATTCACATGTGGAATCAGAAATTGCACAATTTTCATGGTGTGGCTTATCCCTAGGGAGTGCCTTGAGCAGTCCAGAAGAGACAAACACAAGAAAGCCTGAGGGAGTTTGGGGAGGAGGAAGACCCCCTCCTCACCTGCCTCCCAAGCTCAAAGCCAGACTAGGGCACCGCTTCCTTTTCCAGCCCAGACCTGCGTGCTCCCACCAGCCGCCGACCCGGGCGCCGCACCCTGGCCGAATCTGGAGAGAGTCCGGCCAGTTGTCTCGCCTTCCTAAGGGCCTGCTGCCCAAACCGGGCAGACAGGCGACTCCCAACGGTACCGTCACCTCCTCGGGGCGCCAGTCGCGCTCTGCCCCTGGATCGGAATGGGCTAGAGACCTGGAGCCGCCAGCCCTGGGAATGGATGGCCACCACCGCACCCCGCCCTGCCCCTCCCCACGACCTCGCCCAGGACCCTGCCCTAGGCTAAGGTGGCAGCAGTCGCAGAGCAGGGCTATTGCAATGGCCACACACCATGAAGCCGGCTCTAATGCAGGGATCACAAGCATTGGTGGCAAAATCTCAAGTAGTGCTGTCCAATGGAAATAACAATATGAACCACATATGTGAGCCACGTAGTACATCATTTTAAAATTTCTAGTAACCACATGAAAAAGTAAAGGGAGGGGTGACTGGGTGGCTCAGTTGGTTCAGCAGCCGATTCAGCTCAGGTCATGATCTCACAGTTTGTGGGTTCGAGCCCCGCGTCGGGCTCTGTGCTGACAGCTCAGAGCCTGGAGCCTGCTTCAGATTCTGTGTCTCCCTCTCTCTCTGCCCCTCCCCTGCTCACACTCTGTCTGTCTCTCTCAAAAATAAATAAAACATTAAAAAATAAAATAAAATAAAATATCTACTAACATTTGTCAATTACATCACATGAAGCAGCAGTGGTCACCAGAATTTCTGTGTTTCTGCTGACGATTGTGTTTCTATTTTAACATTGTTAATGAAAATGTAAACATCCCTGTATATAACAGTGTCTTCCAGAAATTCATTACACAGTGGTTTCAGTGCTGGTGCTGAAAAACATAGCCCCAGATCAATAAACATAGAAGGGGCAATTAGATGTGTCAGTTACCATGAAGGAGGCCAAGTAATCAATCTCATGCTCCATGTTGTTAATTTAGGAATGAACGCCTTGGGAAGTCTCGGAAAATTCTGAGAAATCAAAATCAACCTTGAAGCAGATATGCTTTTAAGTCTGCAAAATGCTTACATAAGCAGGCAAAAAAAGAAAGGAAAAAAACAAAGCCAGAGTCCTGTGCACCTGAGCTGTAAACACTCTTGAGAGTCACCCTGTAGGGTCATTGCCTCAAGAACGCTGCCTTGAGGTAGTGTTTCCATTTTCACCAGCCTTTTCCTTTCAGGAGTTACTTTACTGACGGACTAGCCTGTCATGTAGTGGTGAAAGAGGGTAACTACAGCCCTCTCTATAAAAAGCTTAATGTCTGGTATTTGATACATCAAAAGAATAAATGCAGCATAAAATAAACTTGTGGAGATCCACCATTCAGTTGAAGAACTAGAACATTACCTATTGATGCCTCCACCTGTATGCCTCTTTCCTATCTTGTCCTGCCTCCCCACCAGAGGTGACACTAGCTTGAATTTTATGTTGACCACTTTTTGAAAAATTTTAAACATATTTAGCTCTACCATATGTATCTGCTTCCCTAAACAAAATATTTTTTAGTTTACTTGTTTGAGCTTTATACATGTGGTAACATGACTTTATTTTTTTTAAGTTTATTTATTTTGAGAGAGAGAGAGAGAGAAAGAGTATGTGCGAGGGGCAAGAGCAGAGAGGGAGGAATAGAGAGACTCCCAAGCAGGCTCCACACTGTCAGTAAAGAGCCCAGTGTGGGGCTTGAACTCACAAACCATGAGATCATGACCTGAGCCAAAATCAAGAGTCAGACGCTCAACTGACTGAGCCACCCAGGCGCCCCTGTGGTATCATGACTTTACGTAGTTTTCTGCAACGTGGCTTTTTCATACATTGTATTTGACAAGGTTATGGGTATAGCTGTAGTTCATGAACTATGTAAATATATCGCTTTTTGATTTATACATTCTCCCATCAGTGGACATTTGGCGGTCTCCAATTGTTTTGCTGTTGTAAACAGCACGGCAATGAACATTCTTATGCATGCGCAAGAATTTCTCTATAATATATCTAGTTAACTTTACAAAATATTGCCAAAGTGTTTTTCACACTTGTACCAATTTACAAGTCTAATAATTAATTCAAATAATCTAATTTGTACATTCTTTTAGCTATGTATACATTAGCTGCAAATAATGGCTGTATTGTTTCCTTCTTTCTCCTTATATCTGTCCTACACTTGCCCTATTGAGCAGACCTCTTGTTCTGCTCTTAAGGGAACAGTGGCTTTCAATGATTTCGCTACTAAGAATGATGACTACTGTGGGCTTTTTAAAAAAGATAACCTTTTAATGTTAGGAAATTTCATTTTATTCCTGCTTTTCTAAGAGCTTTTTGCATGATTGGATGTTGACTTTTACTGAATGCCTTTACTACTTCCACTGAGATAGATAATCATATAATTTCTCCTTTAAGCCATTACCGTGGTGAATTAAAGTCATGGGTTTTTATGTTAAATCATCCTAATATGCTTGGGATAAATCCAGCTTAGTCATGATGAATTATCTTTATCATACACTGTGGGAGTTGATTTGCTAATATTTTGTTTATAACATTTCCGTCTAGGTTCAGGAGGGATTCTGGTCTGTTATTTTCTTTCTCATACAGTCCTTGATTGATTTTATTTTATTTTATTTTTTAAATTTTTTTAATGTTTTATTTATTTTTGAGAGAGAGAGAGAGACAGCATGAGCAGGGGAGGGTCAGAGAGAGAGGGAGACACAGAATCTGAAGACAGGTTCCAGGCTCTGATCTAGCTGTCAGCACAGAGCCCAACACAGGGCTCGAACCCACGAACCGTGAGATCATGACCTGAGCCGAAGTCAGACGCTTAACTGACTGAGCCACCCAGGCACCCCAGATTGATTTTATTTCAAGGTTGTACTAACCTCATTTGAGTTGGGGTGTATTGTTTCTTTGGATATTCTTTGTAAGAATCTGTATAAAATTAGAATAATTTATCCTATGAAAACCTGCTAGGAATTGCCTAAAAACCAGTTAAGCTTCTTTTTTTTTTTTTTTAAGCTGCTGATTCAATTTCTTTAATACCATTGGAAACTCAGCCTCTCTTGTTAGCGCTTTGACAAATTATATTTTTCTAGAATTGTTTCCCTTTCAGGGTGCCTGGCTGGCTCAGTTGGAGAAGTGTGCAACTCTTGATCTCCGAGTTGTGAGTCCGAGTCCCACGCTGGGTATAGAGATTACTTAAATAAATAAAACTTAAAAAAAATATATATATATAGGAATGTTTCCCTTTCTAATACATTTTCGAATTCACTGATGTAACGTTATCCATGATATGTTCATCTTATATTTCTAACTCTTCTGTATTTGTCACTTTCTTCTGTTCTTTATTTCTATTATTGCCTACTTATGCATGCTACTACCCTGTTTCTGAATGAATCTTACCAGAGAGTCTATTTTATCTGGCTTGTTGATCATCTCTAGTGTACATTTGCTGTCCATGGCATTAATTTTTGCTCTTATCTTTATTCCTTCCTTGTGCTTTGAGTTTATTCTACTGGGGGTTTTTTCTTTTCTCTTTTCTTTTTTCCTTTCTTTTTTTATTTTATTTTATTTTTTAATTTATTCAGAGAGAGAGAGAGAGAGAGAGAGAGAGAGAGAGAGAGAGGCATTGATCAGTGGGGAAGGGGCAGAGAGAGAGAGGGAGGTCAAGAATTCCAAGCAGGCTCTGCACGGACAGTGCAGAGCCCAACATGGGGCTTGAACCCATGAACCGTGAGATCATGACCTGAGCTGAAATCAAAAGTCAGATGCTCAACTGACTGAGCCACACAGATGCGCCTCTTCTTGCCTTTCTTTCCCTTCCTCTCCTCTTTTCTCTAGCTCACTAATTTTCAGTCTTTTTTTCCTAATGTAAGTATCTAAAGCTATAAATTTCCCTAGACTTACCATTTTTGGTGCATCCACCAGTTTTGATATGCAGAATTTTTATCACATATCGTATAGTTGTCTCTATACAATGTTCAATTTCTACGATGAATTCTTACTTGACTCATAACTTATTTAGAAGTGCACTTTCTAATTAATTTCCAAAACTGGGGTGGGGGGGTGTCATTTTTCTTTCTGTTGTAGACTTCTAGTTTAATTGCATAACTTAGATCTATGATCATAGGTCATAAAATGTGGTTTATGTAAGCCATATGATTTGAAATGTGTTGAAACTACCTTTATGGTCTTTTATGTGGTCAGTTTTTAGAAGTGTTTTATGTGGGGGCGCCTGGGTGGCTCAGGCTGACTTGAGCTCAGGTCATGATCTCACAGTTCATGAGTTCTAGCCCTAGCTGACAGCTCAGAGCCTGAAGCCTGCTTCAGATTCTGTGTCTCCCTCTCTCTCCGCCCCTCCCCCACTCAAAAATAAATACATTTTAAAAAATTTAAGAAATGTTCCATGTGTACTTGTCTATTCCTTGATGATGGATGCAGGGTAATTTGTAAACATCCACTAAGTTGGGCTGCTTGACTGTATTACTCAAATCTTTCTTGACCTATCAATAATTGCAAGCATTGTACTGAAATCTCCCACTCTATTAGCAGATTAGTCAATTTTTCTCCACAGGTTGATAAATTTTTATTTTATATATTTGGGTGCTATTTTAACAGGTACCCACAACTTTAGAACTATTATATCTTTTTAATAATTTAAACCTTTTATCATCATAACGATAAAAGGCCCTGGTAATACTTTTTGCCTTATAGTCTATTTTGTCTAATATCGGTATAATTACACCTTCTCTCTTTTAGTAAGTATATGACTGGTATATCTTTTTTCATTATTTTATATTCATTCTTTCTGTGTCCTTTTACTTTAAGTGTGTCTAAGTTTGTTTGTTTGTTTAGGTGAGTTATATGTCTAATGTGGGGCTTGAACTCACAACCCTGGGATCAAGAGTCACATGCTATACCCACTGAGCCAGTCAGACAACCCTAGGTATATCTAAAGTTTTTAAATCTAGGTCTGAGAATTAGTCTTTTAATGGATTATTTAGTCTACTTATATCTGGTGGTTACTGATGGTATTTCCATTTCTACTATCATTTTACTTTCTTTTTGTTCTTTTCTAAACTTCTTTCTTCCCTCCTTTTTTCCCCTAAATTGAGTTGTTGGGTTTTTTCTTTCTTATTCTGTCTTCTCCTCTACTGGTGTGGAAGTTATACTTTCTCTGTGTTCAGTGATTACCTGTGAAATTTTACCATGCCCATTTAACAAAGTCTAAAGTGAATCAGTACCTGAACCTTCTCTTCTACAAGGAAGTACCCTCGACTCTCATCAGCCCCCCTCCCCTCCCCTCTGCATCATTATTATCCATCCTTTGTTCCTGTTCCTCATCAAGCCCACATATCATGTGCCATCATCATCTTTCATTAGTAGATTTATGCAGACAGTGTTTGTTTGTAATTATCTACATGTTTACTAATTTATTTGTGCACAATTTCTTCTTGCATTTTTAGACCATCCTTCTAGGATCATTTTCCTTCTTCCTGAAGTACATCTTCTAGAAGTTGTTTTAGAGAAAGTCTGTTCACGGTAAAATTCTCAGTTTTTTTTCCTAAAAATATCCCTGGTACACCTTCATGTTTCTATTTCACCTCATTCTTGAAAGATAGTTGTGCTGGGTACACAATTCTGGGTTGACGGTTATTTTATTTTCTCTTGTACTTTGAAGATATTTTTCTATCTTATAGATTTATTGTTGCTGTCACCATCTAAATTGTTAGTTCTTTGTAGATACTTTATCTTTTCCCTCTAGCTGCTTTTAAAAACTTTGCCTCGGGGCGCCTGGGTGGCTCAGTCGGTTGAACATCCGACTTCAGCTCAGGTCATGATCTTGTGGTTTGTGGGTTCGAGCCCCACGTCGGGCTCTTTGCTTATAGCTAGCTCAGAGCCTGGAGCCTGTCTTCAGATTCTGTCTCTCCCTCTCTCTCTCTGTCCCTCCCCTGCTCACACTGTCTCACTCTCTCAAATAATATATAAAACATTAAAAAATTTTTAATATCTTTGCCTCTAGTGCCCTCTAGTTTCTCTACAATATGTCCAGGTGTGGGTTTCCTTTTTTTTTTTTTTTAATCTATTTGATGTATGTTTTGTTTCTTCTGTCCATAGGTTCATATCTTTCATCAGTTCTGGAAATTTTTAGTCATTATTAGCTTTTCAAATACTGCTTCTCCTTTATTCTCCCTTTTCTCTTCTTCTGGGATCCTGACTGGATATTTTTCAGACCTTCTCATTCCATCCTCCCTTCTCTTAACACTTCCTTCATATATCTCCTCTCCTTGACTCCATGTGCAGCATTCTAGGTAATTTTCTCAGATACGTCTTCCAGTTCACTAATTCACTATTCAGCTGTTTAATCTGTTGTTTAGCCTATCCACTGAATTTTTAATATTAACAATTAAATTCCATTTGCTTCTTTTTTGGACATATCTAGTCATTTGCAATAGTCTCTTTACCTTGCTTATTTTTTTTAAATGACAGCCTTGTTGAGATATAATTCATGAACAGTAAGATTCATCTTTTGAAAGTGTCCAATTCACTGTGGGTTTTTTGTTTAATTTTTAATGTTTATTTATTTTTGAGAGATAGAGAGAGAGAGAGAGAGAGTGCGCACAAGCAGGGGAGGGGCAGAAAGAGAGAGACAGAGGATCCAAAGTGGGCTCTGCACTTACAGTAGCAAGCCCGATGCAGGGCTTGGGCTCATGAACCGTGAGATCATGACCTGAGCTGAAAGTCAGTCATTTAACCAACTGAGCCACCCAGGAGCCCTCATTGTGTGTTTTTTAAAAATGTTTATTTATTTTTGAAAGAGAGAGAGAGAGAGAGAGAGAGAGAGGGAGAGAGTGAGCATGAGTGGTAGAGGGGCAGAGAGAGAGGAGGACAGAGGATCCAGAGCAGGCTCTTTGCTGACGGAAAAGAGCCCAATGTGGGGCTCCAACTCATGTACCATGAGATCATGACGTGAGCTGAAGTAGGACGCTTAACTGACTAAGGCACCCAGGCACCCCCAATTCATTGGTTTTTAGTACATTCACAGAAGTTGTGATACTATTACTACTATCTAATTGTAGAATATTTCTGTCACCCCAAAAAAGAAATCCATGCCAGTTAGCAGTCACTACAAATTTCCCTCCACCCCATCCCCCTGAAACCACTAATCTATTTTCTGTCTCTATAGAGTTGCCTATACTGGACATTCCATAATATTCCTAAGGTTTATCCATGTTGTAGCAAGTATCAGTACTTCATTTCTTCTTATTGCTGAATAACAGTCCATTATATGAATATATCACATGTTGTTTATTTATTTACTAAATAAATTGATGAAAATGTAGTTGATGGAAATCTGGGCTGTTCTTGCTTTTGGCTAGTATGAGGAATGCTGCTATGAACATTCACATACAAGTTTTTGTGTGGATGTATATTTTCATACCTATAGGTATGAAAATATAAAACCTATAGGGCTGAGGGATTGTACCCAAGGAACACAAACTTTGAAGGGGGGCACCCTTCCCAAAGCTGAAGTTCAGACCTCACTGAAGAAGATATGGTTGTAGTCCACTGGATGGCAGAGAAGATTGCAAGGTGGCTTGGGTCAGAGCCTGTCCTCAGCCTTCTGGGGCACAGGTGATCTCTCAGGGGACAGGAAGACAGGCACACAGGTGCACAGAAGCAGGGAGCGCACTGCGGCTGTATGGAGGCCCGGAGCACCTATTATCCATGTTAGAGGGCCACAGGAAGGTGATCACCAGGCTGGACAGGGGCTGCAAGTTCACTGAGACTGTGCATTCAGGGTGTCTGGCTGGGACACAGCACCACTGGGAAGTCCTCTCATCCATACTACCCTCCCAAGGTATAGTTCCAGAACCTGCAGGAGAAGCCCCTTCTTCCCCTCATGTCCTTCCAGCGCCCCGCACTGAAAAAACTTATCACGCTCATCGTAAGCGTGAGACTCACCATGTCTCAAGGAATGTTGCCCATTATCACAGAGTAGGTATTGGTAAGTGAATTTGGAGCTGACAGTCCATAAATTCGTGATTAGCACACCAAGTACCTAAGTTTCGAATCCAGGGAAAGAGAAGTTCATACGACCATTGGATCGGTAAGGAAAGTAAAGAGAAAGGGGACTTCAACTGTGACTTCCATCTGTGGCTCCCACGTGAGTGGCTCTCAAGGTTTGCCCTGAGGCCACTCTAATCTCAGGAGCCTCTTGGAAGCACCTACCCACCCTCTCCAGTTGTAGCACATCGCTGGGGCTTCTCAAGCACACCCAGAAGCTGCTGTGAGCTCACGTCTGCCTGTAAAGTCAGCCTGCAACACCTCTGGAGAATTGTACCCTCTCCCTTTCGCTTTCCTTCCCAGCCTCTCATAAGTGCCTCTGGTTTGCGGACAATACTGAATCCCACAGGGCAGAGGATTCTGGGAAATGTAGTTTCTGCTTCTTCATGACGCCAAGGAGACCTCAGAAGGTGGAGACAGTGACAAGACACAATCCCTTAGAGACCTGAGCTAAAGTGGAATCTTGCGTCAGCCCCCCCCCCCCATTGTCACTGGTCCAAGGGGGGCTTCCCAGTAGCGGCTGAAATGGGCATTTGCCCTCAGGGTCATGCACCTTTCCCTTTGCTTTCCAGTCAGGGCTTCCTACTGACCTCAAGCCTGGGATGTTTGGTTTGATTGATTGTAGTGCTGAGGGACTTTGGGGATTTCCCCTATTCCCTGCATTCCAAACAATACATTAAAAGTTTTTTGTTTTGTTTTTTTGTCCCAGGATCCAGTTGCTTTTTAGGGAAGAAGCCTTTCAGAGAATCTAGTCCATCACACTGCCAAAAGCAGATGATCCAGGCTAGTTTTTAAAAGGATGGTTCTAACTCTGAACACTCCTATAAAGTCAATGGAGTACTTTTGATGCCATTGCTGGCAACAGAAAAGAAACTGAGAAAGAAGTGATTCAAACTTGTGGCTGTTTCCCAGAGGTCTTTGAGGATCTGATGGAAGAAAAATAATATATCTTCAAAATATGTTGCATACAATTTCAGGTGGTTCAAAGACCCCTGATGACCATTCTCAGACCCTACTCATGGAGAGTAAGAGCCTGACCAAAGAGAAATAAGGCCCCATACGAAATCTCAGCCCAGCTTTTAAACTTCGTTTTATTTTTGAGAGACAGAGAGACACAGAGCATGAGAGGGGCAGGGGCAGAGAGAGAGGGAGACACAGAATCCAAAGCAGGCTCCAGGCTCTGAGCTGTCAGCACGAAGCCTGATGCAGGGCTTGAACCCATGACTGTGAGATCATGACCTGAGCCGAAGTCAGACGTTCAACTGATTGAGCCACCCAGGTGCCCCACAGCCCAGCTTTTATAAAGAGGACAAAACCATTGGGATTTTTTTCCCAATGCTTTTTTAAACCCAAATAAAAGCATCCATTGAATCATCTGTCAAGGAGCAATGAAAATCCCCACGGAGTATTTAGGCAAGGACAGTAAGGTTGCAAAAAATATTAGTTCCGTGTACACAATCCTGTACAGGTCGACAAGTGTTTATTGACTGGGTAACTGAAAACTGGTTCTGGTTAATTGTCCAGCTCGGGAAAGGGCTCCAGCCTTGTCTGCTGGGTCCATTTAGAATTATGACTTGCCCATTGTCCAGTAGGGGATCCTGTAGCCAAACAAATGAATAGTTAATTGAAAGTCAGGCAACTAGGGTTTTTTGCTTTGGGTGGAAACTTAATTCCCAGACCATCCATACATTATGTAGAGACTGCCTTGACCTGCTTCTGCACTTGGCACTCAGGCCAGGGCCCAGCACAGGAAGATCATGGAAGGGGGGCAGGGATGAGGGCGAGGGTGGGGGGGAGTGACCCAGTTTAGAGCTTCCCTCTCACACTGCAGGGATGAGGAACCTCCAGGCCATCGGAGTTGAACACACAACACTTGATTCATCATCAGGATGGTATTGCCGTGGTGGCCTCTCCTACAGTCCAGAAGGTAATCTTTTGGAACTCCTATGTGAAGCAGAGTTCAGCTGCTTTCAAAAAGAGTTTGCAGTTTCTTATAAAGTGAACTAGACATTTACAATATGACCCAGCTATGCCATTTACCGAAGAGGTACTTATCTAAGAGAAATGAAACATTCGTCCACACAAAGACTTGTATGTGCATGTTCCCGGCAGCTTTATCATGATAGCCCCAAACTGGAAACAGTTCAACTGGAGCATGATTAACAAACTGGTGCATCCAGACAACAGAATTCTGCTCCGTAATAAAAACAACTGAACTCTTGATATATAAGACATGAATGAATCTCAAAAGCATCATACGAAAGCTAGATGACTTATATTTATATGGAATTTAAGAAAAGACAAAACTACAGGGGCACCTGGGTGGCTCATTTGGTTAAGTGGCCGACTCTTGGTTTCAGCTCACGTCATGATCTCACATTTCATGGGTTCAAGCCCCACATTAGGCTCTGTGCTGACAGCGTACAGCTTGCTTGGGATTCTGTCTCCCTCTCTCTGCCCCTCCCCCACTGTCTCTCTCTAAAAAGTAAACAAATAAACATAAGAAAAGACAAAACTATAATGGCATACAGATGGTCAGTGGTTGTCAGGGCTTAGGGTGCTAGGAGTGAGTGACTACAAAGGGGCACAAGGGAATTTTCTGAGATGATGTGATTATTCTGTATCATGACTGTGGTGGTGGTTACATGAAAATATACACTTACAAATCGCATTGAATTGTGCTTAAAATGAAAGAATTTCATTGGGTGTAAATTGTACCTCAATAGAGCTGATTTTAAAAATTATGTGGGAGCACCTGGGTGGCTCAGTCAGTTGAGCATCTGACTTTGGCTCAGGTCACGATCTCACTGTTTGTGGGTTTGAGCCCTGTGTCGAGCTCTGCGCCGACAGCACAGAATCTGCTTCAGATTCCCTCTCTCTCTCTCTCTCTGCCCCTTCCCTACTCATGCTCTCTCTCAAAGATAAATAAATTGTTTTTTATGTTTATTTATTTATTTTTGAGAGAGAAAGATAGAGAGCGAGTGGGCAAGGGGCAGAGAGAGAGGGAGAGACAGAGAATCCCCGTCAGTGCAGAGCCCGATATGGGGTTAGAACTCATGAACCGTGAGATCATGACCCGAGCCAAAGTCAAGAGTCAGACACTTAACCGACTGAGCCACCCAGGCATTAATTTATTTTAAATAAATAAATTAATTAATTAATAAAAAAAATTAAAAATTATGTGACTTGAAACTATCATGTTTCTCTCTTGGTAAAACCTGAGACCAGGGAAACTTACCTGCATTTGATCTCAGACTCGTTTTTCAGGCAAGCCAATGGGCCTCAAAAGAATTTCTAACGGCATCGTTCATTCAGAGCTCGTGCAGAAGAGGCTGCTTCAGGCTTCTAGAACTGAGCTTACATGGTGCGTTCCGCTTTGGGAGGCCACCGGTTCAAAGCCCAGAAAGGAATTCAGGTCCTTCCTAAGAAGTGGAATAGGATACCAAACCACCTGGTGGAGCTCAAGGGGACCCAGAAGTCCTTCAGATGACTGAGCTTCTAGTCTTAGCACTTCCTCTGGATTTAAGCATCACCTTCCCAGAGCTCCCCACCCAGGAAACACAGTTCTTGCCACCAGCATGATTATCACAAGTTGTCCATCTTCCACCACCTTCGCTGGGCCTCCCAAAGACCTTGTAAGGCAGCTGTGGCCATTATTCCCATTCTGCAGGTGAAGAAACTGAGACTCAGAGAGCTTGGGTGGCTGTTCCAGGATCACCTAGCCCTGAATCCACCCAGAAGGGGCCAGATCCTACCTAAGCCTTCCCTCTTCAAAGCCCTCACTTTCGGCAGCACACTGTCCACTTGGGGAATGGTTCACCTACTTTTTTTTTTTTAATGTTCTTTATTTATTTTTAAGAGAGAGAAAAAGAGAGCACAAGGTGGGGAGGGGCAGAGAGAGAAAGGGAGACACAGAATATGAAACAGGCTCCAGGCTCTAAGCTCTCAGCACAGAGCCTGACTCGGGACTTGAACTCACAAGCTGTGAGATCATGAGCTGAGCCAAAATCAGATGCTTAACTGACTGAGCCACCCAGGTGCCCCTCGCCTACTTTTAAAGGATCAGGCCTATGAAGATACATTGAAAAGTCAAAATATTCAGGGTACCTGACTGGCTCAGTTGGTAGAGCATCTGATTCTTGATCTCAGGGTCATGAATTCGAGCCCCACGTTGGGTGGGGACATTACTCTCAACAATTTTTTTTAACTTAAAAAAAAGAAAGAAAAAGGAAAGCCAAGATTTTTAAAAGACTAACAGCTCTGGGTCTCTGTAACATTCATTTAACATTCATGATTCAGTTTCAAAGTTCGACAACACAGAGTTCAGGGCTAACAATTCTGAAACCGTTTTTAAAATGTGTATTTATTTATTTTGAGAGAGAAAGAGAGCACAAGCAGGGGATGGGCAGAGAGTGAGAGTGAGAATCCCAAGCAGGTTCCCTGCAGCCGGGACAGAGCCTGATGTGGGGCTCGAACCCACGAACCAGGAGAGCATGACCTGAGCGGAAACCAAGAGTCAGACGCTTAACTGATTGAGCCACCCAGGCGCCCCCTCAGAAATTCTTAAATGGACTTGAAAAGAAAGAGTGCTGGCGTAGAGTGCGGACACCGGATGCTGGTCTGCCTTTGCTTCTAACTTGCTGTGCGACTTTAGGCTTCAGTTGCCTTAGCTGCTGAGTGACATAAATAGATGAGATCAAAGGCTTGCCAGGGAGCCCCGTCGAGGTGCCTAGGTCATCACCTTGGAAACTGTATCGGGGAAAAGGGATGGCACCCAGGGCCCTGTTTCTCTTCACTCAGAATGGCCCCACTTGTATCCGCTTTCTACCCTGAGCACCCTTGCCAGATCATGCCTTAGCCCAGGTTCCCTAGAAGCAGAGCTCGAGGCAGGGTGTGTGTGCCACCGGCTGGGGAGCGGATGCAGCCAGGGAAGGAGCAGTGAGGAAAAGGGAGTGAGGCAGATGAGGACAGAGAGCTGTGCTGAGCTGGCTACCATGAGCGTCACCTCTGCTAGATCCTGTGGGACCTTCTCTAAAAAGGCTCTGTGAAGCTTAGGACAGGTCATCCAGAAAGAGGAAGCAAAGATTTCTCTGCCAACCCCCGTCTCTTGTTGGTCAAAGGTTCACCCCAAGGAGTGTCCGACACTCCTGTACTTCTGAGGCCAGAAGTTCAGAGGGGGTGTGGGCACAGTTGGCTTGTGCTGGAATGAAGCAGGTGGCAAGCACCTGGAAGACAGGTGTGGCTGAGGGGATCTTAGGTGACGCATCAGAGAGTCTCTGATATGGCAATAATTGGAAAAGAGTGAGAACATCTGCTATGTAAAAGTTGAAGCCACGGGGCTGGATAGTCCCAAAGGACCTTCCCAGCTAAAAAGCTCCTTGTGACACATCTCGGTGGAATGGCAGCTCAGAGGGCTGAGACCAGCCGCCCTTCTTGGGTGCAGGAACCATGTCCCCAGAGAGTTGCAAGCAAGATCCTTGGAAATGTGTGCCACTCAGTGCCCAGGGTTGATGCCAACTTTGCTCTGCCCCCTGGCCCCCAAATATCCATGCAATTTGAGAGGACACAAATATGGTGTTCTTAAAGAGTCCTGGTGGGACACGAAAGAGAGGGACTGATAATCCCTGCAGGCTGGGGTTCATCATGTTCGTTCCAGAAGCCCCCCCACCCCCGCCAGCCTGGGGTCCCTTCCACTCAGGGGGCAGCTGCCGGCTCCACACGGGAGGCAGATTTGTTGGTATTGAAGGGATTGGAGGATTAAATAGGCCACAGAAGCTTCCTACACAGCCTCATCCTCTAATGGCTGGAAGCCCAACCCTGGGTGTTATTAAACTGATATTACATCATAGGCACTTCATGCCCCTTCCTTGAAGCCCAGCAGGCCTGCAAAGCCAGCAGAGAATAAGAGATTGGGGTCAGAGCTGGCATATACATAGATCAATCTGTAGGAGGAAGATCAGACTCACCAAAATTAAATCCGGGATCCAGTCTGAGCATCGTTGTTGGCTGATCCTGGGGATGCTACTTCCGCTCAGGACACTGGCTCTCTCTGCTGCAAAATAGGGACACCGCCAACTCTGCTTATGACCTGGTGAGGAGCAAATGAGAGAAGAAAAGCTATAAAGCCAACCTGCCCTTTACTGGGGCTGCAGTGGGCACCAGGGTGTGGCCTGTGGGCTGCTGGAGCCCAGGATGGGGCCGATGGAAAATGACCCCGGGGCAGGCACCAGTCACAGCCAAGATAGGACATGGGTTCTGATCAAAGTGAGAAGGAATAAAAACTCAGTAAAAGTCTCCCAGCAGAAAAGACAGGAAGGAAAATGGAACTGAAATAGTCATAGCTCGGATCCCTCAGGTCATACAGGACACATGTGGGCCAGGGGCAGACTACAGTAAAGAAGAAGCCCATCAGTGCCAGGCTCTGGGCCAAGTGCTCCATATGCACAACCTTATTTAATGATCACACCCCCGACCCAGATGCAGCAGGATTCTCCTTGTTGCAGATGAGGAAACTGAGGCTGGGAGCAGTTGAAGAATTCACCCAAGTGTCACAGCAAGTTAGGAACACTACCGGGTTGAAACCCGCTTGCAGATCTGCTTGCAGATTGTTCTCAGGCTCTGCCCTTTGTTCTTTCTTCTCACAGGGACACTTTCTCCCCAGGCAGCCTCTTAGGTCCTGATTGTCATCTATATTCCCCTGACTCGCAAGTCAGTCTGTGAAGCTCCCAGATCTAGCCTGAGCTTCAGATCCACGGGACCAACAGCCTTCCTGACCACCTTAAAGCATATATCCAAGGAAGAATTCTCACTTCCCCTAAACCTGCTCCAACCCATTTCCCAGATGGAGCCTCCACCATCCATCCAGCTGCAGAACCTGGCCAGAGCCTGGGCTCTTCTCTCCTCACCCCGACATCCAAGTCACACCCATGATACCCTCCATACAACTGAGGTTGTCAAATCTCTCATTCCCAAGGTGGCTCCTAGCAGTGCACGACCCTCACGAGAACACGTGCGCACCACGTACTCCACGTGCTTAACACTAAAGTGCAAATATGATGGGGCCACTTCCTACCCTGTCCTTCCCAGGATAAAGGCCCTCTTCATCTGCACTCTTCCCCAAGCCAGCTCCTCTTGCTCCTCCTTCGTGCACTCTGCTGCTCTCCCTGAACTACTTCTGTTCCTCCAAACACCAGCTTCTCTCCGGATGCTGAGCCTCCTGGCTGGCGGATCACTCCGCCTCCATTTCCCCACTCGCCGTGTTCCCGCCACCCCTGCTCAGACTTCACTGTCAGCTCAGAAGTCCAAAGTCACCAGATGCCTGGTCTGACTGCACCCCTGCAAGTCTCTGCGTGCACAACACTGAGTACTTTCCCCGTCGCACCATCTACCCCTTCCCGCCACCAAATGTAAGCCTTACTAGACATTCCTGCCCGCACAGCGCACTGCTCACGGCAGGGAGTTAATACACGTTTGAGTGGGAGAGAGGGCAAGTGACTTTTCCAAAGCCACAAAGTCTAAGACAGTGACAAATCTAGAACTGGAATCTGCACCAACTCATCCGACCCCACCCCAACTTGGAAAGAATTAGCTACTCCTCTCCGTATTACCCTCTTATCCCGCCCATTATTTAATTCCTAGAGTCAGGGACCGCAGAGGTGACATTTTAGAGCGACATCTTCCATCAGAAAAAGATGGGCGCGTAGCGCAGTTGGGGAGGACATCCCTCGGGCTCCCACCATTCCTGTCCCCAAGGACCAGAGAAATCCCACCTCGCCTCCTCCCGCGGGGGCATCTGGATCTGGTGAGTCTTTCCCCGGGTCCCTACCCAACCCAGACCTGTATCCGGCCCTCAGCCAGCCTAGGCAAAGCTTCCCGCCCAGACCTCGCCGGCGATCCCAGCGACGCCCAGCCCCCAGGGGGCCACCCGCACTGCGCGCGCACTGCGGACAGCACCCCGCTCTCCGCCCGGGACGCCACCTCGGTCGCATCCCTCGGTCCCCGGGCCCGACGCGCCCCGCCTCCCCGGCTCCGTCCGCCCCTCCCCGCGTCCCTCCCCTTCCTGCCCGCCTGCGCCGGCCCCGCCCCCGGGTTCCGCCCTCCGCTCGCGCCCCTAGGGCTGCGCGCCCTCCCGCTGGCTCGCCTCGGCCCGCCCCGCGCCGCGTGTCCGCCGTCGCCGCCGCCGCAGCCGCCGGGCCAGCGGAACGCTTCCCCAACTTGGAAAGCGGGGCCGAAGCGTCCGCCGCCGGCGGGGCAGCCATGGAGGCAGCGGCGCGGAGGCGGCAGCATCCGGGAGCGGCGGGAGGCGCGGGCGCGCAGCCGGGCGCCTCCTTCCTGCAGGCCAGGTGGGCGCGCGCTGGCGCGGGGAGCTGGGGACCCGGTGGCTGGGTCCCCGCTGCAGGAGCCCGGGGCGGGCCGGGGGCTGCCGTCGCTGCGCCCTGGCCCTGGCGCCTGGACCCCGTCTCCACTTCCCTTTCTCTTCCTGGGGGCGCTCCGGGCCCGGGCCGGCTCCAGGACAGTCGCTCCTCTGGGGAGACCTCTCCAGGAGTCCAAGAAACTCGAGGTGGGAGGGCGGTGGGCCACAGGACACTTCCGCTCACTTTGCCCCCAGTTCACCTGCACGCCCCGGGCTCCACCTCCAAGTTCTTGGGGTCTCTACAAGCTTAATAGGACTTGGATTCTGATATTACTCGGGAAGCTCACTCCTTATCCCAAGACAGCGAGAATGGAAATGCCAGAGACCGGGAAGTGTGGAAGCTCCCCTCCTGAGAAGGAAGGAGGAAGGGCTCTTCTCAGTCTTTTGCTGTTCCCTTCTGTCTCCAAAGGGAAGAAGTTACTGGCTTATGTAGTTGAGACCCGGAGGAGCTGAGGAAGAGGCACCGAAACCACCATTTAGTCTCTCCCTCCATTCTGCCTTCATACAGGCAGAATGTTGTACAGGCCGGAAACATTCCTTGCGTCAAGCAGGCCTTTATTAAGCGCTCTGCTGTGCCCAGTGCTGTGGCAGGCACGGGAGAGGTGGGTCAGATGAACCCCGGAGGGGCCCACGCGTCCGGAAGGGGCTGAGAGGTCATTTCGGAGAGCGTCGTGGAGGAAGTGGCGCTTGAGCTGCGTCTCAGTACTCAGTAGGTGACTCAGGGAGGAAAGCTTGAGGGGAGCCAGGTGGGCAGTGGTGCTGGAGCTTTCTGGTGTAGAGCCGCAAGAGATGTGGACTGATTGGGAAGGGCCTTCCCTGGCAGCGCGGTGGGACGAGAGTGAAAGCCTAGACTGCACGATTGAAGGAAATTTAAGGAGGTGTTCACTCTCAGGCAACTCTGTGCCTGCTTAAATGTGGGGCCCCGTGTGTCTCACTTGTCTCACCCTAGTTCCTGCCCTAAATGGCAGGTTAAGAATGCAACCTTTATTCTGTAAGCACAGGGGAGCCATGGAAAGTTCTTGAGCACTAGTGTGCTCAGAAGTCCATTCTAGGAAGTTTGTGGTATGATTTGAGATGAGAGGAGACATCTGAGAGACTTGGTTGAGGGCAGCTCTTTCTCCTGCTACTGAGGGGCATCTCTGTTCTGGATCCCCTTCCAAGTTGGGGGTCTTTGCCCCGAACCGTGGAAGTCCAGTTAGAACAATGTGTGGGTATCAGATTGTTATTTGTGGGGCTTCCATATGCAGTATCTTTCTCAGTGGCAAAAACCAGGGTCTAAACCTAGGGCTTCTGCTCCTACTATTCCACTGTGGCTGCTGAGGGGTAATGTTCCTCTTTATGATGGAACTCACTACCAGCCAGGGCGCTCCCTGGGGATGGCATGAGGGCTGACTCACTTCCAGGGTATCTCTGCCACCCTCCTAGGGTACCTCTAGGACCATTCTGAGTATCTTTGGGGTTTAAGACTGTAGGTACAATCATCCTGTCCATTTCCTAAGATGCTTGGATGTCCTCTGCTGCATCCGTGCTTTGCTTACACACCTCTAATGACTCGGTGTTCACTACCTTTCCAGGTAGCCCATTCCAGCTTTCACCTGCTCTGTTGACAGTTTTTGTGTTGCAATCAGTGTAACATGCCTGTCATTAAATAGCAGAGGAGGACTGAGAGTAAAAATCAGTGGTTCTCTGTTCTACCTTTCCCTTGTACCAGAGACAACCTTCTTTTAGCTCTTTCGACTAGGATTAAATTCATATTTTTATTTTATTTAAAAAAAATTTTTTTTCTTAACATTTATTCATTTTCGAGAGACAGAGAGAGACCAGAGTGCGAGCAGGGGAGGAGCAGAGAGGGAGACACAGAATCCAAAGCAGGCTCCAGGCTCTGAGCTGTCAGCACAGAGCCTGACATGGGGCTTGAACTCACTGACCGTGAGATCATGACCTGAGCTGAAGTCGGACGCTTAACCGACTGAGCCACCCAGGTGCCCCTAAATTCATATTTTTAAATGATATTAAATACTATGTAACACTTTCCACAGACCAGGCCCTGCTCCAAAGTTTTGCACATAAGAATTCAACCACAACTCTCAAGATAGGATCTACTATTATCACTTGTGTTACAGATGAGATCATGGAGGCCCAAGAGAGGTTAAGTAACTTGTTCAAACTCTGTTTAATAGCAAGGCTGGGATATGAACCCAGGTGTTCTCTAAAATCTATATATATATTTTAAATGTTTTATTTATTTTTGAGAGAGACAGAGCATGAGTGGGGGAGGGGCAGAGAGAGAGAGAGAAACACAGAATCCGAAGCAGGCTCCAGGCTCTGTACTGTCAGCACAGAGCCTGATGCGAGGCTTGAACTTAAAAACAGTGAGATCATGATCTGAGCCGAAGTCGGATCCTCAATCCACTGAGCCACCCAGGCGCCCCTCTAAAGTCTATATTCTTTCTTAAAAGCTATGTTCAACTGCTATTTCTTGGTTTATCAATTGTAGCTTCTAAGATAATGTTTCCCGACTTCCTGTTATGATTTGGCTCACTTAACGCTTCCCTATATTCACAAGATAATTTTTTTTTATCTATTCTTAGTTTTTAAACTATTCTTAGTTTTTCTTTTTGTTACCTTTGTCGACTTAGGGAACATGCATATACCATTTTTTCTTTTTTGGGCAACTGTAGGCAGTATCTCTTGCTTCCTTTTTCAAAGGACAATATTAGTCCTCTCCCTTAAAATGTTTAGCTTTTCTTACCCTTTCCCCAACTCCTTTCCTCTATAGTTTTACTTTCATGTTCTCAAGGTTAATGGTATGTACCTGCTGCTTTTCCGCCATAATTGATCTTCATGTTTTGTGTATGAATGGATTCTAAACTCTGAAAAATCAGTATACAGTGTTTTTATTAGTTTAGCCATGTGACCATTATTCCCTACAAAGCCAAGGAATGTTTACTAGTACCATATGCTTTCTTATACTGCTTTTGTTTTTCCTGGGGTTTCTAATTGCCTTCCTTTTTCCCTCTTATTACTTGCCTTCATTTTCTCATTTTTTATTTGAACTTTCCATCTTGTCAGGTATTTTACCATTCTTTATGGTAAATCAATTCCTCTGTATAGTTCCCATGTACGGGTTCCTGCTTGACTCCACCATGGCTGAGTCCTTCCTTTTCTGCCAGGCAGTCCTGCAGATGCTGACTGCTTTGAATATTTCAACTGTATATGATGTGTTTCCCAACTGTCATGGTATCAGTTCCCCCATATGGTAGACTTGTAAAGCTGTGGAGGAGAGAAAAGGCCATCCTCGTCTTGGGTTACTTGCCATTGTGCTTTTACCAGTGTTCTCAGCAGCAGCTTCTGATGACTGAGATGTAGAGTTGGCACAGGCCAGGGGCTCAGTTTGTGAAGTCCGTGGAGTCAGGAACTTGGGACAGGCTTGGGATTGCTCATCCCCAGGACAAGGACTGGGGGAGAGGATGCCTTCACTCTCCGTGATCTGCCTCCTGTGGTCAGAGTCCCAACAGAAGAAAACCATGAGAGGCTGACCAATCTTGATTCCCAAGTTGAGTGCCCTATATCTGCCCTTTTTTTCCCTGCCCCACTAAGCCAGGCTGGACTAATGATAGGGATTCCCATTAACTGAAGTGCCCCCTTGGGTATAGGAGGAAATAATTACTGAGCCCCTAGTATGTGCTAAGTATACACAGCTTAGAGAGACCCATACCTAAGTGTTTCCCCAGGCTTTCAAAATACCTTTCTTCTCTGTACCAAACATCCTACTCTTTGCACAGTTTGGAAGTTTCCAGAATAAAACACTGAAGGCTGTTATCCTCTTTCTTCCACCACGTTCTTCAGGCCTGGAGTTTCTCGCCATCTGCTTTTTGAGGCCTTGACTGATAGTCACTAAAGGGAAGGGCAGGTGGGACCTCTAAGCCAGTCCCTCATCTCAGACCCATCTCAGATAGTTTCTGAATATCTGCCCAGTCTAAAGCTCCGCCAGTCCCTCCCTTCTCTTCCTCTTTACCAATAAGCCAGGCAGTCAACTCCCTACAGTCCCTTTCTCACTTCTACCTCCAGGCCTTTGATGCCACTCTCCTGCTGCTTCTCTGCCCACTTAAATCCACCCATCCATGCTTCCTGGCTCTCTTCCTTCATGCCGGCTTTGCACACTGTTCCAGGCCTTACTGAGCCCTCTCTGTCTCAACCTCCTCATATGTCACATAGTTTATTATAATAGAAACAGAATAGCAAACTAGAGCACAGATCTTGAATTCATATAGACACAGGTTTGAATTTATCCTGTTTAGGACTCCTGGGTTACGAGTGACATTAAGCCAGGGTGAATGGCAGCACCCTTAGCAAAAAGGAATGTATTGGCTCATGTGGCCGAACCTTTAGCTTGGGGTTGCCTAGAACTCTCAGGGCGTTTTCCTCTTCTTTTTCCCCTGGTCCTCTCTGCAGGGTTGCTTCATTCCCACCTGGCTGTCCTTTAAGGCTGGCCCCTTAGCCACACGCAGCCCTGGACTTGCATCCTTAGCATCCCAGTGCCAGAAAGGAAGGGACTCTTTGCACCAGCTCTAATTAGAAACGTCCCACTGGCCTGGCTTTGGTCACTGGCCCTCCCTGTGACCAAGGAAACACCATCTCTTATTAGAAGAAGCATGGAGTGGGAAATAAGCCAACAAAAGTAATAGTTGCTGTAGCCCCATCCTACATGGGTGATCTTGGCTAAGCGCTGAAGCCCTGTAGGCCTCAGTATCCTCACCTATAACACAGTAGGGGAACAACCTCCTGGTGCTGCTGTGAGGATTCAGTGAGATGGTGCAGGTGAAGCTCACACTCAGCACAGCACACACTCAGCACCCAGTAAGTGGTGGGGCACTCAGTAGAAGAGGCGGGAAGGCTTAGTTGACCCAAGAAAGGCCCACCCCATCTGTCTTGCCTGCCACTAGAGGTTGATGAGATCCCCCAGGAGGTTGGCCCTCTGCCTCTGGGTTACTCTACCAGCCCACCGTG
The DNA here is from genome assembly GCA_028646485.1 of Cryptoprocta ferox. NCBI lineage: Eukaryota > Metazoa > Chordata > Mammalia > Carnivora > Eupleridae > Cryptoprocta > Cryptoprocta ferox. The sequence continues at coordinate 103,408,748 of CM053560.1, read as the reverse complement.
GACCATTCTTAGAATTGCCCGAAAAGGATCCCAGAAAGTTATGGAAGCCATAGTAGCACTGGGGAGAGGAAAACCCTCATGATGCCTCAAAGCGAATGTTTGCCAGTAAAAACAATGAGTCACTGGTAATCAAGATTGTTTAAAATCAGCCAGGAGTCGCTAAGCATCAACTAGGAATGGAGCTGAGAACACTGGGTAACATTGGACCATTCACACAGCTCCTGTTCTCGGCACAAAGAGAGCAGTAAAATTCACACCTCACTCATCTTAAGTAGCAGGCTGTTTGTCACTGGAGGTGTGCAAATAGTGTCAGGGAGGATTTGGACTCTGATGGGGATGGTGGGTGAGTTGAAGAGAACCTGTCTTCTTAGGGGTCTTGAGCAAAACTCCAGGCCCATGAGGTCATGACTAGACTGGGAGTTAGTAATGAAGCACTCCCTGTAGTGGAGCTGGTGAGGCTTTGGGAAGAAACTTCATTAAGGAAGCCTTCCTGGAGGAAGTGGAATATGCACCGGCCCTTGAACTTCAGCTCATCTGTGAAAAACAGATGGCTAACGACTTTTCAGGAGGGACAAGCATTGAAAGATATGTTGTCAGATGGTATTCCACTTCTTGCCATGTCTCTTGCATCACCTTGTCCCTGGTGGCTGCTTTCGCTGTGGATTAGGGAGAAGAGGGACACCAGCAGTCCTATTCTTACCTCTTCCTGGTTCAAGAAGGAGGGAAAGAGCATGTTGATCTGAGTATATGGTATAGGAGGCTGATCTCCCCAGAAGGAAGGCTGGGATTGGTCGAGCTCAGGTCACATGCCCATCTGGTGGCCCAATCACTGTGAACATGATGATGGCCTGGAGGTTAAAAATACAAGCTCTGGAGCCTAATCATTTAGGCTCAAATATTTGGCTGTGTAACTTTGGGCAAGTTACTTAACATCTTGGACCGCAGTTTTTCCACTTGTAAAATGGGGGAATATTCCAACCTCAAAGGGTTTCCGTGAGGAGTAAAAGCGTTAAATGAGATAATGCATGCAAACAGCTATGCTGTGCCTAGACTATAGTAAGTATTCAATAAAGGTTCACTATTGCCATCCATCATCATGATTTACATTTTCCAGCTACATTTGCATCCTTTGCCCCATTAGATTTCCCCATCATTCTGTAGGTGAGAACGCCCAATGGTTAGAATACCTCTTTGGCAGTTTCCTTCCTGAATCACAGAGAAGCTAAGCTTCCAGGAAAGCAGGAATTGAATTCCTGGACACATTCCATTCCCAGGACACATCCCTTTTGGCCTCAGAGCCAGTATTTCCAGCAAAACCCTTTTCTAGAAATTAACCCTCCCGCCCTCAAATCCCCATACCTCTATGTGACTCATCTCAGGGGGAAGATTCCCATGGGAGGAGAGAAGAGCTGACCCCTCCTGTCTGGTTCCTTCCCAGGCACAGCTCCGTGAAGGCCGATGAAGCTGCCGGCACAGCCCCCTTCCACCTTGACCTCTGGTTCTACTTCACCCTGCAGAACTGGGTTCTGGACTTTGGCCGCCCCATTGCCATGGTGAGTGCGAAGCTGTGGACAGAGCCCCTACCGGCAGTGAGGACACAGTGTGACATGAATTAGCTGAGTGACCTTGGACAAGTCACTTCCCCTACCAGTCAACTACAGGAATAGGGCTAGACGCTTTTATGTCCTTTAGCTCGTGACTGTGCCAGCGAGTGGGGGTCTGGGGCCTGAATAATCGTATTGTGCCCTCTAACGGGGGAACTGGTGGCCCTGAACAGTGATAACCATGCCCCTCCTCCACCCCACCATCTCATACCTGGGCTTAACCAAATCACCAAGCCATACAACGGGGTACAGGAAAGGAAGAGCATCCCCACAGCCTTGGTATATTATTTTTCTGGAGGTAAAGAGTATAGGCTGATTTGGCATGGCTCTGAGCCTTGGGTAATGTTTGGTGCTATCTTGGGAAACCATCCCTTTCCCTCCAAGGCTAGCTCACGCATCGTGTATGATGGTGGCCTCTACAGAGATTAATACTGGATGAGTGCCGAAACTCCTGGGTTGTAATAAGCAAATAGACAGATAACAGAATGTGAAAAATTGAGCGATGTGCCACCCTGCATCAAGTTGTTAATTTTTGCATATGGGTGGTAAAAATAACAATATCCAGTGCTGAAACTGACCCTTGCCTATCCTAGTGATAATGCAAATCAGTAAAGCCCTTTTGAGTTTAATTAATTTATTTTTTTAGTCATCTCTACACCCAAGATGGGCTTCGTACCCATGACTGGGGGATGAAGAGTCACCTGGTCCTTCAACTGAGCCAGCCAGGTGCCTCAGAGCAAAGTCCTTTAGGAAAGCAGTTTGTCAAGATGATAACTAGGCACCTAGAATAGTGCCTAGAATATGTACTTTAATTGAATGAATACTAATAATAATAATAAGGTAGAAATAGTGGTTAACATAACATACATATGTACACTTTTATTGAACGAATAATAATAATAATAAGGTAGAAATAGTGGTTAACATACATTGACTGCTTACTCTCTTCGAAACCCGCTAAGTGTCTAAACTCATTTGATCCTCATCTCAACACTCTTATTAATCTTGATTTCATAGGTGGGAAGACTCAAGGGTAGAGAGGGCAAGTAACTGGCTCAGAGCCACCCACATAGCATATGGAAAAGCCAGCATCTGCGTGCCGGCACTCTGGCCCCAGGGCCTGCCCCCTTCCTGTCTTGTGTATATCCAGGACCCTAATGTGTTCTTCCCTCCTGCCCCAGTAAGACCCCTCCCAAGAATCTGCCCTGAAGATGTAATCCGCAAGAAGACAACAGCCTCTCTACCCCCAAGGTGTTCCCTGCAGTGTTGCTTCCCTTGGACGTGACTTCAGTGTCCAGCATAGGGACTGGGTAAATCAACTGTCTGTATCTGGCACAGAGAATGTTATCTGGCCATTGAACAGCAGTCATGGATACTCTAGAGCCACCTGGGACAGTGAAGGAGTGTGCCAGTGTAGAAGTGATATGCAAGTCAGTGACAGTCTTAACATCTTGTACACATGGGATCAGAGACCTGAAGGGGATTAAGAAAAGCTATTCTGGCAGCACTGTTGGAGCGGATTTGTGGTGGATGCTGTTTCTCCTTTGGGCAGACTCTTTGTAGGGTTTACATGCTGTTTTTGAAGGGTGGGAGAAAGAAAAGAGACTGTGTCAGGGTTCCTGATCGGGTTTGTGGGTGACCTTAGGCAAGTCATGGTCTACTGGGCTTTGATGGTCTCATTCATAAGAAGGCTGGTTGGCCTGGCTGCTCTGATCCCCCTTCTGGAAAGAAGGCCCCACATATCGGGGGCCAATTTGGCGGAGGGGGAAAGAGTCCAGGAACAGGCTCATGGCTCACCTCACTCATTAGGACTCAGCCACAACAGGCCATGAGGGTCTCCCGCAGGGCAAATCACTTCCCCAGCCTACCCAGCAAGCTAAGTGGGCTTGTTAGGAGAGTAGACATTTGAAAAGCTCGTATATACACTGGAGCTTTTGAAATGTAGGCATGACAGTCCCAAATTTGTAATAACAAAAAATCAAACTCGTGCAAGTTATAAAAGTAGTATGCAGCAGTTGTAACAAGTCGACTAATACCCAGGCGTATGAAGAAGTGTTGGATTCTCCCTTTCCAATCCCACCCCTGACGGTTTGGGACACAGGGACCCTCTCCTTTCTCTGCTCAGGCAAATGAGATTTTACTTTATGCCTTATTCTGCACCTTGCTTGCTTTACTTTAGAATGTATCATGGCTGTCTTTCCATGTCAGTACATACAAGGTATCATTTCTGATAACGGCTACTTCACCTGCTGTAGTAAAGAGGTGCTATGATGTATTCAGCTCATCCTATTTAGTTGAAGAGCTGTCCTATTTCTGCTCTTTTGCTATCACAGAGTATTTCAGCCATGCTATGTATCTTTTTTTTAAGAAACTGAAGTATAGGGGTGCCTGAGTGGCTCAGGCAGTTAAGCATCTGACATTGGCTCAGGTCATGATCTCACGGTTCGTGAGCCCACGCTGGGCTCTTCACTCTTAGTGCAGAGCCGGCTTCGAGTCCTCTGTCTCCCTCTCTTTCTCTGCCCCTCCCCCCTTCTCTCTCTCTCTCAAAACTAAAATATTAAAAAAAAAGAAACTGAAGTATAGTTGACATACAATGTTACATTAGTTTCAGGTGTATGACATAGTGATTCAACAATTCTATATGTTACGCCATGCTCACCACACTGAGGGTAGTCACCATACCATATTATTACAATATTATTGACTATATTCCTTATGCTGTACTTTTCATCCCCATGACTTATTCATTTCATGACCGGAAGTTTGTACCACCTAATCCCCTCCACCTAGTTTGCTCATCCCCCAACATCCTCCCCTCTGGCAGTCACCTGTTTGTTCTCAGTATTTATGATTCTGTTTCCGTGTTTGTTGGTTCGTTTGTTTTTTAGATTTCACATATAAGTGAAACCATATGGCGTTTATCTTTCTCTGGCTTATTTCACTTAGCATAATACCCTCTAGGTCCATCCATGTTGCAAATGGGAAGATTCTTTTTATGGCTGAGTATTGTGTTGGTAGTGAAAACCTAACCCTCATGCAGTGTTGGTGGGAATGCAAATTGGTGCAGCCACTGTGGAAAACAGTACGAAGGTTCCTCAAAAAATTAAAAATAGAAATACCATATGACCCAGTAATTACCCAAAGAAAATGAAAACACCAATCCAAAGAGATACATGCACCCCCGTGTACATGGCAGCATTATTTCCAACAGCCAAATTATGGAAGCAGCCCAAGTATCCATCAATAAATGAATAAAGAAATAAATGGATCAAGAAGAGGTGGTACCTATATCCAACATCTATATCTTGATATAGATGAAGATCTAGAGATGCACACTGAATAAGAGAGAAAGATGGGAACAGAGAGACCTGTATCCTGGGGGTTTTATATGTGCAGGTTAGTTTTAACCAACGTGGCTTTTCTGAATTAAAAGAGATAAAACATTTAAGTTTTTGACTGAAATTTGTGGTCATTGCCTTTATTCTCAATCAACAGATGCTGGAAGTACAAGTTGGGGGGTCATCCCATGTTTCGACCTTGCCCAGGGGTTTTCACACGGACCCTGACAAGGCCAGGACTCACTGGGGTAGACCAGTAGGACACTGGGCATAGCAGGCAGAGGAGCTGCTCCTGGCCTGCCACCTGTCTCAGGGAAGAGAGGGAAGAAAGAACTGAAGTTTCTTTTTCTGGGTGGAACTCACGTATTTTCTCCTTTGTTTCCTAATGTATACTTCTGACCTGATCTGGAAGCAGTCTGTCCGCAGTCCGTCTGCTCAGTGCACAGAGCATGGGGCCTAGTGGCCCGGAGATCTTTCCATCAGCACAGCACCTGGAGTGCCAGACCCCTGAGGGCCCAAGTAGACCCACCTAGGCCACATCTCTCATGTTGCACATGGGGAAACCAAGCCCAGGGTCACCCAGAAAGTTTGTGGCATCACCAAGTCCAAGAGTAGTCTCCAACTCCCAGACCAGTCCCCGGGGACATTTATTTAGTACCCACTGGGAGAGGGGCCCAGAGTCAGGCCCTGGGTTTGCATCTGCTTGTGTACCCGGGAACGAGTCTGTTTACCTTCTCTTGGACTCAGTTTCTCTGAGTGCCCCAGGGCTGCCAAGAGATCATGGAAAGAGTTAGGTGTGTGTGGAGGAGGTGGGGGCTGACTCCCCGAGGGCCCATGGGGCTCTGCCTGCGTCAACACCATTCCTCCCCTTGCCCCCCAGCTGGTGTTCCCTCTCGAATGGTTTCCGCTCAACAAGCCCAGCGTGGGGGACTACTTCCACATGGCCTACAACATCATCACGCCCTTCCTCCTGCTCAAGGTACAGTCCCAGGCTCCCTGCCCTCCCAACACCCCCCCCCCATTTCTTCCTCCCCTAGCAGGGAGCTGGTGCCAAGCCCTAAGAGTCATGGAAGCAGGTGGAAGCAGGCCTACCCTGCCTGAGTCTGGGGGATGAAGGCTGTGATGGAAGGATGGAGAAGGCCTGCCCAAGGAGGGGTGTTTGATTTGGGCTTCAGCCTCGTGTGTCAGGGGGTGACGTGGGAGCAGTGGTCAGGCGAAAGGACCTGAAGACAGGCCCATGCTTGGGAAACCAAATCCATTTGGGGAGACTGAGGTAGAAGGCATGACTGAGGTGGTTGCCTAGGGAGAAGTCCAGGACAGTTGGGCAGGCAGGTAGGGTCCAGGTGGCAGGAATGGCAGCAATGGAGGTGACCTGTACTTTAGCCTGGAGATCCCTGACCTTGAGATGTCACTGGGAGCACAGAGCTAGCTTTGCACCTCCAACTAAGGACTCTTAAAACAATTATTGCGTCTACTGTGCCCATGATCTTGTTTCTAGACAGATGTTTCTAATCTCCAAAAGTATGAAGGGTATGATCTCAGAATTCAGAGGAGTCTTACGTTAAATAATTTAGTGTCAAAGTATCCTCCCTCCCTCCCGATCCCTGACATTTTCTTTGTGTTTGCCATGGACCAGTGGCTCGGAAATCAGAGGGTCAGGCCGCTGAGCCAGCCCAGCCTCTTAGGGGCACACCCGGGCCCAGGAGAGGGGGCCTGGAGCCTGGATGCCTGTGTTGGAGGCCTAGCTGTTGCCTCCAGCACTGGTTAGTGTGTGACCTGTGACCTTGGGCACTGAGCTAGTCCCTCTGAGTCTGTTTCCTCTCTGGGAAAAGGGGGTGCTGAGCTCACGGGGATCATATGAGACTCTGGAGCTGGGCTGGCCTGCTAATGTCACTTTGTAAGGGACCCTTACATGTCACTTTGTAAGGCTGAAAAGCCAGAGGTCTCCATCCCACCCCAGGCGTGAGGGCGGGACCGGAGGGGTGTGGCCTGTTGCGGTGGAGCCTGAGTCAAGCCTCCCCTCTGACTTCAGCTCATCGAGCGGTCCCCCCGCACCCTGCCGCGCTCCGTGATCTACGTCAGCATCATCACCTTCGTCATGGGTGCCAGCATCCACCTGGTGGGCGACTCCGTGAACCACCGCTTGCTCTTCAGCGGCTACCAGCACCACCTGTCTGTCCGTGAGAACCCCATCATCAAGAATCTCAAGCCGGAGACACTGGTGAGCACCCCCCCCCCCCACCTCCCCGGGCACGTAAAGCCCTGTGGGCACAGTCTGTCCTGGAGGCCAAAGAGATCGCCCCCCACCCATCACCGTACCCGACCTGCTAAAGGCATTCTGCTCGGTGAGGGCACTGTACCCACCGAGCTAGGATGCTCGTGACACTTTCGGAAGTGGCATATTCACTGGCTCCCACCTGGGCCCCCTTGGAGTAGAGGGCTGCTGGGGGGAGGCCTGGGGAAAGGTGGGCCGCGTGGGCCCCAGCACCCTTCCCGAAGCACCTGCCGCCCTCAGATCGACTCCTTCGAGCTGCTCTACTACTACGACGAGTACCTGGGCCACTCCATGTGGTAAGTGACGGGGCTGCCTCAGCCAGGGGGACAGCAACAGCCCAGCTACCTCCCCAGGGGCCCTGCGCCTGGCATGCTCTGCCTCGGGCCTCAGGGACACTGGGCGAGCCTCTGGATGTGAGGCGGAGCAACTGGAAAGGCCTTGCCTTCTCCTGTGGCGTGGGGGTTCTGGGCCCTTCCCGTCCCAGGGCGGCAGTGCCCGCGGCGGCCACTAGAGGGCAGCGAGCGGCTGTCCCTGCCCGGCCCTGCCGGAGCCTGGAGGGAGGGGCGCGGCGCGGACCCACCCTCGCCCTCTCGCTCTGCTGAGGTGCGGGTGGGCACCGACGGGGACCCCCACCGTGTCAGGACGTGGGCTTTGGGAATGGAGGTCGGGACGAAGCCTAGGAGGGTCGGCTGGACCTGATGGGGGAGGGGCGTCTGTGCCCTGCTCCTCGAGCCCCCGGGCGGGCCCCCTTCACCCCAAAGGCAGCGGAAGCCTCCAGGATGTGCGTGGCTGCGGGAGGGTCAGCCGGGGCCAGGGGGAGGGGGGGCCAGGGGGAGGGATCCGACGGGGAGTGGGGTCCAGCCAGCAAGCCTGGGACCCGGTGGCCTCCCTCCTGAGGGAGGTGGCTGGCTCCTGTCACACCAGGCCTACCCTCGTGTGTCCAGGGTCCGTTTAGAACAGGCTGGACCCCCAGCCAAGAGAACCAGCTTTGTCCTTTACTAAAACAGGCACTGGCCTCCCTGTTGCAGGTACATCCCCTTCTTCCTCATCCTCTTCACCTACTTCAGTGGTTGTTTCACCCCCACCAAAGCCCAGAGTTCAGCGCCAGGGGTGGCCCTGCTCCTGGTGGTGCCCAGTGGCCTGTACTATTGGTGAGTGGACCTGGGGGAGGGGCGGGGGCACTTAGTGAGCCAGGCAGTAAGAATGTGCTCTTGTCCACAGTCATGCTCTGTGACACTCCTAGGGTTCCTGCTTCCTCCTCTGTCTAGTGGGGACTGGGACCCTGCTTTGTGGTCGCCTGTTACCAGGAAGCCAGGCCTGAGTGTGGCCTCTCCGAGCTCACGCTCCTCTGCGCTACCTCCCAGAAACCCAGTGCCACGGTGGACCCAATAGAATCCACCTCTAACACCAAGCCCATAGAGCCCTGTGGGCCTCAGTTTCCTCCTCTGTGAAATGGGGACAATACCTGCTTGTCTCCCTCTCAGGGGATTGGTGAGGATCTAGAAGGAGGGAAAGGGGCTTCATAAACTATAAAGCACTATGAAAGGGACAAGGACAGATAAGTTTTGGGAGAGCCCAATCCCTCAGGAGCTCCTTGTGCCTTCCAGCTCTCCCATCCCATTTCGGAGAATCAGGCCTCAGCCAGGCTCCTCCCCCTCCTCTCACTTCTGCCCCCAGGACAGGCTCCGCCCGAGGATCGAGGATCCTGGGTGTCATAGGAAGGACTGGACCCTTCCCTGATGGGAAGCTTGCCTCAGAATGAAAAGAGCTGCTTTTCCCTAGGGCCAGCTGTCCCCGCCCCGCCAAGAGGGTGCTCCCTGAGGACAGGCTTAAAAACATGGGTGGCAACCACAGCAAGAGGGAGAGCGGTTCGACTCGGGGAGGGCTTCCTGCCCAGTCCTCACCCACGGCTGTGTTAGTGCAGAGCCGGCCACTGTAGGAGCAGCCCCGTGCTTTTCCAAGTAAGAGGCGTGCACAGCTCATGTCGAGTCTCTTACCTCTAGGGAGACAAGGCCATTTATGCCCCCTTTCTAAGTAAGGAAACAGAAGCCCCAGGATGTCATGTAAATCCCCCCAAGGCCACACAGCCACAAAGTTGCAGAGCCGTGTGATTCCTCGAGCGGAATGGGTCGGCGCTGTGGTTCTGTCTCGAGGCAGGGGAGCAGAGCACACCGCCTCTCAGAAGCCCTCCCGCAAATGTTACTGAGTCCCTGGCCATGTGCTAGTTACTGCCTTCGGAGCCGCAGAGAACCCCGGGCGGTCTGAGACTGTCCCAGCCCCCGAGGGGCCGGTGAGGACAACGCCTATAAATTACAACTGCGTTCCCAAACTCAGACACCTCTAGGAACCAAGCTGGTAACAGAAATGCATCGAGCAGGCATCAAGTGAGGCAATAGTGAGTGGCGGGGACTGCGGCAAACTGTAGAACCGTGCACTTCCCAAAGGGCACAGCGGCTTTATCCTCTGATCGCTTGTTGCCCTGTGGGAATACAGGCCAGAAATCCACACTGGCAGCGAATCTGTTATTTAAACGTTTGGTAACAAACTCAACAATTAAAAAAACAAAAAATGCCGCCGATGGGCTGTGCCCAGAGTAGCACGGTTGCCTGGGCCTCTCGTTAGCGGAGCCACCCTGGCTGAGTGGGAGGGCAGCCTGGGATGTGGGTGCAGGGAGGGCTGCCAGGCAGGACGGAGCCGTCATGCCGCCCGCCTCCCCTCCCCGCCGGCCACTGCAGGTACCTGGTCACCGAGGGCCAGATCTTCATCCTCTTCATCTTCACCTTCTTCGCCATGCTGGCCCTTGTCCTGCACCAGAAGCGTAAGCGCCTCTTCCTGGACAGCAACGGCCTCTTCCTCCTCTGCTCCTTTGCGCTCACTCTCCTGCTCGTGGCACTGTGGGTCGCCTGGCTGTGGAACGACCCTGTCCTCAGGAAGAAGTACCCGGGCGTCATCTACGTCCCCGAGCCCTGGGCCTTCTACACACTCCACGTCAGCAGCCGGGACTGAGTCCCTGGCACCAGCCGCTGGCGCTCTGCCTGGGGGAGGATGGGCCCCAGCGAGTGACTGAGTGGGGTGGGGAGGGGTGCCTGCACATGTGCACATGGACAGGGGTGGGTGTTGGGTGCGCGCGTGCAGAGTGCGTCATTGTACTACTCGATTGTTCGGACCCAGTTTCTCTTTGGCTTCGATCTGTTCAGGATGGGACGCAGTTGTAGGCGGTGTGTCCAGGCCGAGGTCTGGGCCCTGCCTTCTTGCACAGCCGACCGGACTCTTCCTGGGTTGTCTTCTGGTCGCCATCCTGGAGAGGCCTGGCGGGCAGGGCAGCGGAAGGGAGGGGACTGGCACATCACCTGCCGCCTGGCTCACCCCTCAGACCTGCCCCGACCCCGAAGGTCAGATCGCAAAGGTTCCGCTAGTTCACTTTCCAGGTGTTGCTGGGAAAGCACATCCGTCCTCTCAGCCTCGCGGGCACTGGCTGGGGGCGTGGGCCCCAAGTGTGTCAGTGGCTGGTTGCAGGCCCCTCATGGGGCAGCCTTGGCATGGCTGAGCAGTTCCCTCCCGTCACTGCCCTCCGCTGCCCTAGGAAGGGTACGGGCACCACAGACCTCACCCACCCTAAGGTCACATGGAGTGTTGAGGGTCCCCACCCCGGACCCTGGAGAGCCGGAGGCCAACCCTCTCGCCTACCCACAGTCTGATCCTGGGGTCTCTGCAGCCATTTCCCTCTGCCAGAGGCTGAGCCCTGCTCCCCAGCAGAACTGTAGCACCCCTTCCTGTCAGCCTGACCGGGGCATTTGAACTGCGGCTGGAGGCTCAGTTCTCAAACACTTGCAATTTTGCCTGAACCCCATGAGGGGCACTTGGGAGGTGTTGCGGGGAGCTGGAGGCCTGCATCTCTTGCCTTCTGCTGGTGGCCCTGCTCCCAGAAAAGGGAGTCATTGTCCCCAGCAGGAAGCCCCCCGGGCCCACCTTCCCCCAGGCACTGGGGCCAGGTCTGCCCACGCGGCCCCACAGCCCCATTTCGCAGCTAGCACGGGCTCAGTGAGCGCGTGAGTCTCTTCCCGGGCCCTGCCTCCTCTCCTGTGTTCTCAGGGAGCCCCGTGCCTCAGATTTGCCTTTCAGGTTGGGGTCCCTCTGCCGGCCCCTTAGAGGTCTCCCGGTCCCTGGTCAGATGGGTGGAGAGAGGGATTAATAAAGGCCAGTATGGAGCCAAGCCTGGCAGGTGGCTGCTTGCTTTGCATGGGAATTTGGGAGGCAGGAGGAGTCCCCTGGAGCAGGGGAGGGAGTGGCCGGCCTGAGGCCTGTCTGGCCTTCCGTGTCACTCAGTGGGATCCCGGGGGTGGGGGGCAAGAAAGGCCTCCTCCCAATCAGTCCTGGCTCTCTTCAGAGGAGTCTGGGGGCTGTGGGGGGTGAGGCGCCAGGTTAGGGCATCTCTAGGGGCACCTCCCAGCCGTGCTGCTGGCCCGTTCCAGAGGCTGAAACGGAGAGGGTGCCCTTTGGAGGAAGGTGGGGAAGCTGGCTTGTTGGAGGTTGGCACTGAGCCTTGGGCAAGTCACTTACTCCCTCGGGGTCTCACACCACACAGCCACCAGGGACTGGCTGGGGCTACTGTTAGCAGACAACGCAGGAAGGGCCACACCAGACGGGAGATGCTCGCACCATTGTAGGCTGTGCCCCCCCCTACCCAGCAACCCCATTTGACTCCTTCCTCGTCTCCAGGACGCTGCTCCTTCCAGCCCTGTCTCTGGCCTCTTCTCCACGGCAGGACTTGCCGGAGGTCTCGTGAGCAGGCACCGGCCTGGTCGTGTGGGGCCTGAAGGTTATACAATTTGGAGAGCCCTTGATTTAAAAAAAAAAAAAAAGTGAATAAAAAATTAGGTATGAGTGTGAATGTTTAGAATGGACAAGAAATCACAGCAAATTATAAAAGAGTCTTGGAAATCTTGTGTCTCTCTTTTTTTAAATTTTTAAAAATGTTTTATTTATTTTTGAGAGAGAGACAGAGAGAGATAGAGCACGAGTGGGGGAGGGGCAGAGAGAGAGGGAGACACAGAATTCGAAGCAGGCTCCAGGCTCTGAGCTGTCAGCACAGAGCCCGACGCGGGGCTCAAACCCACAAACCGAGAGATCATGACCTGAGCCGAAGTCAGATGTTCAACCAACTGAGCCACCCAGGCGCCCCAATCTTGTGTCTCTCTTGACAGAGATCTCTTTGGACAGTTTACTGGAGATGTTTCCCTAGAAATACTTCTTTTTTAAAATTTTTATTTATTTATTTTGAGGGAGAGAGTGAGAGCGCACGCAGGGGAGGGGCAGAGAGAGAGGGAGAGAGAGAGAGAATCCCAAGCAGGCTCTGCACTGTCAGCTCAGAGCCCGACACAGGGCTCGATCTCATGAATTGTGAGATCACAAGCTGAGCTGATATCAAGAGCCAGATACTTAACCAACGGAACCACCCCAACGCCCCAGAAATACTTCTTCATTACAACCTGGCTTCACTCCCTCTAGCTAACTGTAGGCAAGTGGTTCTCAAAGTGTGGCCCTGCCTGGCAGCATGAGAAAGGCTGAGGAAAATACAAATTGTCCCTTTCTGTCTCCTGAATCAGAAACTGGTGATGGGGCCCTTCAGGTGAACAAAATCTCAGCCCTCACGGGGTTCCTATTTCTCATGTTGCGTATACAGCTTCCTGGATTAAAAAGGTCTCGTCTCCCCCACGCGCCGTCCCAAACACAGGATGATTCCGAGCGAGCGCTTTGGCCTGGTCCCTGCAGGCCTCCCCGCCAGCCTCAGCTCTGTGCCCCCACCCCTGGCCCCCAAGGGCCCCCCTAACTTCTCCCCACAAGGCTGTCAGCAGGAGCTCTCTCCTCTCCTGCCTCCCCATCCCTGCCGGCCTTTCCTCCTTGCAGCCCCAGCAGAGAGCAGTTAAACCCTCCAGCCTAAACGCTCTGGGTCTAGAAACAGGTGTGAAGAATGTGGCTCAGGAGACACCATTTGGGGGAAGAGGGCCTTCCAGGTGGAGGCAGTTAGGCCAGGAGGGAGGGAGGCCGGACCAGGGGCAGCCCCCCTGTCCCCGCCTGGTACACATTAGCCTCCAGGCAGGTGCAGCCCTTCACCAGGCCCCACTCATCCCCTGGTCTGGGGGCCCTGGTGCAGAGCACAGCCTGTGGAGCCACCCGTGTCACCCTGGAGTTGGAGCCCCACCCACAGGAAGTGTGTGACCCTGGGGAACCACTCCCCTTCTGGGGGTGGGGGGAGTGCGGCACAAACCAGTGAGGACCCGGCAGGGTCAGCAGCTCTGCCTGAGGGGTGGGGGCTCTAGGCGGCAGAGGAGGGGAAAGAAGAGCAGCCTTCCTGGCCTGGGAAAGTCATCTAAGAGGCCGCCTCCCTTTGAGCCCCCACCCCCAGATCACTGTGGGTCTGAGACCCAGTGCAGCCACCGCCCCACCCCTGTTCTCAGGGTCCCCAGAAGGAGGGAAGGGAACCAGTCATGCGCTGGCCATTTATTCTCTCAACAGCCCTGCCATGATGCCTGGTGCAGAAACCGAGGCCCAGAGCAGGGAGATGATGCGCCGGGGCCACTCAGCAAATGAACCCGAGGGAAGAATTTGAATCCAACCCAAGAGCACAAAACCTGTGTGGCTTCCACATTCTGTATCGCGAGGCGTTGGCAGTGGGCTGCACCATCTTGGCCGGCCTCCCACCTGCCTCCCGGATGGGTGTGATGGGCCTTAAGTAAGGCGTATGCCAAGCGTCTGACACCGTGTAGGAGTTGTGAGTCCCCAGCTTAGTCCCAGGGGAGAGAAGAGGACCCTCCCCCCCAGGCAGGGACCTCCTTCTGCTATCACCAACCCCTTCCCTGTGTCCCCAGAGGGCTCCCAGGAAGGAACCAGGGCATGTGTTTGCTACAGAGCATCGGCGTCCTGCTGCAGGTCGAGTCAGGGGGGGGGGGGGCTTCCGCAGCCCCATCTTCTCCAAGTGGAACCTGCCGCCCTGGCCAGGCGGTGGCGGGGCACCAGCTGTGTGCGGGGAGGCTGGAATCTGACCCGGGCTCGGGGCCTCGTCTCCATGGCAGCCGAGGCTTTATTACTGGGGCCTCCACCCAGCTTGGCGGACTTTCGACTTGGAGCCAGGAGGAAAGGGACAGAGCAGGCGGCTGTGGGAGCCAGGAGCCAAGGGGGCGACAGCCTGAGGCCCCACGATGGTGAGTGGGGGGGGGGGCGCCGTGTCGTCGAGCCGGGCTGTCCCCCCTTTCCCCGGGCTGGGGGTGGGGGGGTGAGGCGCCTTCCTGGAGTCGCCTCCCTGATTGTTCTCTCTCTGCTGCAGGCCAAGTTTCTTTCCCAGGACCAGATTAATGGTAGGTTGCCTTTGCTCTTTAATTAGCAACTCACAGGAAAACATGGGTCTCATTAGGCAATTTGCTCTGCATTTTTTTTTTTTTTCCCTTGTCGGTGGGAAGGCAGACGGCTGGTGGGAGAGCCGGGCCCACCCACAGGCAAGGGGCCGCCTGCTGCCGGAGGTGGGGGTGAGGGCTCAGAGGTGGAAGAGTTGGTTTTGCGTTTGTCAGTGTGACTTACAAGTTAGGGAGACAGGAGTGGGCGCTCTAGAGGTTTTTCTCCTGGACCTGAGGACTGGATTTGGGAGGAGGGAGAGGAGCTGGAGATGGAGAGTGCTGTCATTAACAGCCTGTGGCTGAGGGTCAAACAAAAGGAGCTGAGAGGCAAAAGAGCCCTGGTCCGCACCCTCGGGCAGGCACAGCTGCTCTCTGGGCCTCAGTCTCCCCATCTGTGAAATAGGGGTTGGCTGAGATGGGCTCTGAGGTCACCTGTGCCCTGACAGCCAGCCTAGTTTTGGAGCATTTACTCCCCAAGTCCCCTTGCCCGCCCCCCTCCCCAGCCGGCCTCAGAGTTGGCTCAGCACAGGGCGGTGTGGTGTTTCCACAAGGCGGGGAGGGGAGATCTGGGTTACACAGAACTCAGGGGCCTGGACCTGAGCCAGGGGGTGGCCCGCAGAGCCCAGCCAGCGGCCTGCAGGTGCTGGAGGTGTGCTTACGGTTCCTTGGGCAGGGATTTCAGAGTTCTGGGGCCCCGGAACTTGGTCTAGAGTGGGTGGGTGGGTTGCAGGTTCCTGGGGGGCCCCTCATCTTAGATCGCTCGACATCCTCACCCCAAGGGGAGGGCCAGAGCAGGGGCCTCTCTTGCCCAAGTCTGAAGGGCAGACTGAATGTTGACTCCAGGCTGGAGTCCAGCTGTCAGCCTCAGGAACCCCCTCGACCACCTCACGCCTGGTTCCGAGGCTCAGTGACCTGTGAAGCTTCCAGAAGGGAAGGAGATCTTTCTTCCGTTTGTATCCCAGTACCTGACCCCAAGAAAGTGGCCACTAATGTTTAATGAATGAGAGATTGGACAGACGTGGCCCGCTGGAGTGGGAAGGCAGGGGTCTTGGAGGCAGCGACCTGGGGTCCAATCACCAGAGCCTCAGTGTTCCCATCTGTGAAGTAGGGATAATGACGCTGCCTCCCCAGGCTGCTGTGAGCAAGGGACGGGGAGGATGTCTGTCGTACACGACCCTGGGCCTGGCTCCGGCCAGGTGTCACCCAGACTTGCTCTAACTAGCATGAGCCAGGTGGTCGAATTTTAGGAATACTCCGAGCTGGTTGTTAAAATCAGCCATTATTGAGTAATGGCTGGGGCCAATCAAACCATGTTCTGGTCCTTGCGTCTCTACAGCAAATGTTTTAAAATAGTCCCATTGCAATCAGTAGTGGTAAAGGTTTGGAAGAGGGTTCAGTTTCATGAATGTAATTTGTCCAAGGGTGAGAAATAGCGTAACAGTAGCTCACTTATCAGATTTAGCGACAATACACTTATTGGGAAAAGAGTTACCTTCCTTGGCAAACCAGGGTTGGATGGAAGCTATAGGTTGGCAGCAGGTACAGGAGTTGGCAAAACTCACTTGTGGCCATCAGTTGGCGAGAATGGAACTTATAAAGCACACTGTCTATTTTATTAGTACTTAGAAGTTTACAAACTTATAAATTATTACTTATAAATGGTAGCATAATGGTGTGCTACCTTTATGTCCATAAAAGTTATAATAAACTGCTATACGTATATCATCAGAGCAGTTTTGAAACCTCCACCAGCACATGACTGGTGTTATCCTAAAACCTGGGGAGGATTCTTTCCTGTGCCAGGGCATTTGCATTTCCAAAGGGGAAGTCCTAAGGGGGATTTTCAACCCGATTTATTCTTTCCTTCACCGAATTCACCATGAGTCCTTTCTTCGTGCCAGCCCAGTTCTAGGCACTAAGCTGCTGGCAGCGAACCCAATAGACAAAATCCTTTGGCCCATCTAGGGTGACGGCACTGGGCCCTCTTGGAGGGAATTAGGTTTCGCAGGAACCAAACGTGGGATCTTAGGCCAGGCTCTGGCACTGCTTCCCTGGGACACTTGAGTTTCTTTTCTTTTCCTTTTTTTTTTTTTTTTTTTTTTTAACATCAGAGGAAAATAGATTTTATTTATTTTTTTAATATATTGTCAAGTTGGTTTCTATATAACACCCAGCGCTCAAACCAACAGGTGCCCTCCTCCATGCCCGTCACCCATTTTCCCCTCTCCCCCACCCCCATCCACCTTCAGTTTGTTCTCAGTATTTGAGTCTCATGGTTTGCCTCCCTCCCTCTCCTTAACTATTTTTTCCCTTCCCCTCCCCCATGGTCTTGTTAAGTTTCTCCTGTTCCATATATGAGTGCAAACATATGGTATCTGTCCTTCTCCGCCTGACTTATTTCGCTTAGCATGA
>CM053560.1:103337389-103391228 GCA_028646485.1 Cryptoprocta ferox | reverse complement strand
TCTTGAATTGTTCATTTTAGCCACTCTGACTGGCGTGAGGTGGTATCTCAGTGTGGTTTTGATTTGTATTTCCCTGATGATGAGTGACGCTGAGCATCGTTTCATGTGCCTGTTGGCCATCTGGATGTCCTCTTTGGAGAAGGGGACACTTCAGTTTCTGCCCCCCTGGTCACATCGGTGTTCTGGCCCTCTCCTAGGCCAGACTCTGGAAAGTTCTGAAAGGGCTAGGCCTTCCCCTTCAACCTCTCCACAGGCACAAAGGCAGCCAATTGTCTCTAAACGCCGCCACCGGGGAAGCTGCCTTTTATTAGCGCTCCACTGAAATCCTAGGCTGCAAGGAGAGGCCTTAATTGGGGAACTGAAGGGGCCGAACTGGGGGCCTTCCGTCCCTCTGCCCTCATCCCCTCTGCGCTGGGGTGGCCTCTGCCTGGGAATCCGGGATCCAGAGCAGCCTCGGGGGTGGAGCTTGAGGAGCCAGGCTCTCAGCCGCCCAGCCTTCAGGGGCCCCTCTACACGCTAGGAAGGGTGCATCACAGGGTCACTGCAGGATGAAACGGCCCAGGTGAAGTGCTCAGGAGTGTGAGCCGCCATTTTTTGTCACTTGCATTACAGCTAGGGAGCGTAGGGCCCGGCCTCTGAGGCACCAGCCAGGTGGTATGAGGAACAGGAGAGCTGGATGCTGAGAGGCTCGGATGGGGGCTCAAGCAGTGGCTCCACCCTGTGGGCCTCAGGGACTGGCGAGTCCCCCGGGCAGCTTTTGACCAATTCTGAGGGCAGCCTCACCCCAGCCTGAATGGGACTCTCAGTGGTGGGGCCCAGGATCTTCCCCAGCTCCCCAAGGGCCTCACTGTGCCCTCAGGGCTGAGAGCTGGGGTCCTCCTGGGCCTTGAGACTGGGTCTGGAGACGCCTCAGCTCTGGCAGCCATTGCATCTCCACCAGGGAGGAAGGGGTGAGGAGAGCAGCAAGCCGGCCGGATTCAGTCAGAGCCTGGGACAACGTCCCAGCAGCACCCCCTTGAAGTCTTAGCAGGACCCAGGGCCTGTGTCAGAGGACAGCTCGAGGGTGCAGCAGCCTGGAGGCGGCGGATTGGAGAGTGGACACAGCAGTGCCCACAGCTGCTGGCCCTGGAGGGTCGGATTGCTTTCCTCTGGCTTTATTGAGTTACAGAAGGGGAGAAAAGAGAAAAGAGAAGGAAGGGAGGAGGGAGAGGCAGGAAGGGAAAGAGGAGGGGGGAGACAGAAGGGAAGTCAGGAGAGGGGGGGGTGATAGGGTTGCCAGATAAAATACAGGACACTCAGTTACATTTGGGTTTCAGATAAACAACAACGTTTTAGTATAAGTATATCCCATGCAAATTGTGGGATATACTTATACTAAAAATGTATTCACGGTTTATCTGAAGTTCAGTTTAACTTGGCAGCCTTGTATTTTTATTTGCTGTGTCTGGCAATTCTAAGAGGGGAGGAGAGGAGGGAGTCAGCAAAAGGAAGGGGAAGGGAGAGAGGACAGAGAGGGCACGGGGGTGGAGAGCAAGTATGTGCGGCTGACTCTCCCTTCTGGGCTGTGCACAGAGTACAAGGAATGCTTCTCCCTGTATGACAAGCAGCAGCGGGGGAAGATAAAAGCCACGGACCTCATGGTGGTGATGAGGTGTCTGGGGGCCAGCCCGACCCCTGGAGATGTACAGCGGCACCTGCAGACTCACGGGATCGGTGAGAGGGCTGGGGGCGGGCGGGGCTGCTGGGTGGGCCCTGAGCCCGGCAGCTGGGGTCCTGGGGAGGGGCCCTGCAGGGGGTGGCACAGATGGTGGGGCTGTGAACAGCTCAGACGATGGAGGGGCAGGTGGGTGTCAGAACTCACCAGCGCTAGTTGTGAATACAGCTGGCCAGGTGTGCGGTGTATCGATCACTCAGGCTTCCTTGAATCCTCATAGGGACCAGTGACCCCTCCCCCCCCATCTCGCACAGAGGATGACGGGATCTAGACGTTCCAACTAGGTTATCGCAAACCTGCCAGAGAGACAGGGCTAACAGTGACCCATGTGTTGCCCTTCATCGAGCAGTTGTCACAGGCTTAGGTGAAACAACTCTGGAGTAGGCCTCTACCTACTGTTTTACAGGTAAAAGTCAAGGGTCCGAGCCATTAGGGAACTTGCCCTTGTTCTTAAGCCAATGGTGGAATCAGGGTTGGGACCTGATTCGTCTTTCAGAGACTGACCTAAAAACGATGCAATGCTCCAAGAAAAAAGAAAACCCACCCAAGATGCTACCAAATTGTTCTCTCTGGAGGTGGGATTAGGGATGATTTTTATACCCTTTATTGTTGTTTCTTGTATGTTTGACAATGGGAATATATAGGGCTTTTATAACTAGAAAAACACTTTATTTTTTAAAAATTTATTTTTTTAGGGGCACCTGGGTACTCAGTCAATTGAGCCTCTGACTCTTGATTTTTGTCTTGGGTCATGATCCTAGGGTTGTGGGATTGAGCCGGCCATCAGGCTCTGCACTGAGCATGGAGCCTGTTTAAGAGTCTCTCTCCCCCCCCCCCACCCCCCCTCTCTTCCACTCACACATTCTCTCTCTAAAATGAAATTAAATTTAAAAAATAATTTTAAAAAATTATTTTTTAGGGGCGCCTGGTGGCTCAGTCGGTTAAGTGTCCGACTTTGGCTCAGGTCACGATCTCACAGTTTGTGAATTCGAGCCCCATGTTGAGCTCTGTGCTGACAGCTCAGAGCCTGGATCCTGCTTCCGATTCTGTGTCTCCCTCTTTCTCTCTGTCCCTCCCCCACTCATGCGCACGCGCTCTCTCCTCAAAAATAAACATTAAAATTTTTTTCAATTTATTTTTTAAAAAACAAAAATAAGAAAAACCAGAGAGGTGTCAGAAGCCAGGGTGGATGTCGCGTTGGTAGCCAGACACACAGGAAGGAAAGACTGGCCCAGAGAAAGGAGGGGAACTGGAAAGAGCACTTGACCTCAGTGTCTGGACCTCGTGGCTCATCTTTCAGATGGGTTCGCACCATCGGCTAGGGTTACCCTGGGGTTCCATCTGAGCGTGTGCGTGGCAGCACTAGGAGGCCATCCTGGAGACGGACCTCGGAAGATCTGGAGCCCGGTGATGGGGTACTTGGTGACCGAGCTCCCATTTCCAGCCCTGAAGGGGTCGTGGTTTCCTTTGGCTTCTGTCTCTTCCAAACAGGAACTTGTGGTCAGGGGAAATTCTGATTTCCTGCACTTGTAGCAGGCCAGGGCCTGGGCTGAGGGGCCCCGGCAAGCCTGGAGTGGGGCCTGGGCTGGGGAGACTAGGCCAGAGGCTGCAGTGCAGAGGAAGAAGGTGAGCGGGTGGGACTGGGGTTTGGGGTTCCAGGCAGGGTCCCCTGTGCATCCTTGTGGATGTGCTGCAGTGGCTGGAAGAGTGGACACCTGAGGTACTTCCCTCCAGTTTGGGGCAGGAAGGAAGCACCTGGAAGGGAGCAGAGGAAGTGTGCTCCATCCTGGTCCTGCCACTGCTCTGTGAGGTGACTCCACGCTCCGGGGCCTCTTTCTCCTTGGTAGGCAAAAGGGGGCAACGGTAACCATGGTCATGGAGGATTACTGGGAGGATTAAATGAAGGAGGTCCATGGTGGGAACTCAGCTGCACCCAAGTAGGTGGCCCTTGAACTGGCCATAAAGACTTGGGCAGGGGGCCAGTTAGCTCTTCCCTCCCTGCTCACTCTGCTGTGTTTGGGGGCTTCCTAGACAGAAACGGCGAGCTGGATTTCTCCACTTTCCTGACCATTATGCACATGCAAATAAAACAAGAGGATCCGAAGAAAGAAATCCTTTTGGCCATGTTGATGACCGACAAGGAGAAGAAAGGCTACATCATGGCGTCGGAGCTGCGGTCAAAACTCATGAAACTGGGGGAGAAGCTCACCCACAAGGAAGGTAAAGGCCTGGGTCAGGGAGTTGGGGAAGGACCCTGTGCCGGCAGGACTGTGCAGACACCGCATTTGATGCCTGCCCCAGACGGCTGCTCAGTGAACTCTGGACTGGAGCCCAGGGGAAGAACTAGGGGGCCCAAGAGTGACGGAGGAAGTCTGCCAGCGTCAAGGGAAGGCCTGGGGAAACCCAGCTAGGATCTACTTGGGCCTTACTATGGGCCTTGGTTTAGTGCTCGTGACCCCCCTGGGGACATTAGTTGCCCCCCTTATACTGCTAAACAGGTGACGTGAGTGAGTGGCGGGTAACAGAGCAAGGTGTTGAATGCAGGTCTATTAGACACACGTACGCCCCCGGGGCTCTTTCCCCTTGCCACAGCTGTCTTCTGAAGTTGTTGCTAATGCCAAGAATCTCCAAACTGAGGTGCTCCCTTGCTCCCTCCCTCACGACCCAGCCAGCTTTAAGAGCTCATCCACAAGGAGGGTCCGTGGTGGCCTCTGCCTGGCACCTTCTAGCAGCTCAGTGTGCCTTCCTGCCTCAGAGCAGGACAAGGGGCTGGGGCCTTCGGGGAAAGCCCTTTGGACGCTATAGGGGATGCTCCCAGTGTTGGGCCATCAGCTGGCCCCTCAGCCCTCCCCCAGCAGGCGAGCCGCGGGAGGCTGGCATTTGCAGTTAGGCTGCTGGGCTTGCCTGTGGTGGGGCCGGGAGGGCTGGGCTGGGACACGGGCGGGTGGAGGAAAAGTCTTCAGGAATGGTGGCCCTTTAGCCTTTGGTTAAATCACAACAGGCCAGCGGAGGGGTTGCAAGGTTGTGGCTGGAATTAGGTGGGGTTCCTGGCTCCCCCTCACTTGCGGGACCTCAGATGAGTTTCTTAACCTCTCTCACCCTCCTCGGTTTCCTCGCTGGGCAACGATGTGACCATAGACAGTCCCTCAGATCCTCCCCAGAGCTAACAGGCTGTAAAGCAGTCTCCGTAGATTTCATCAGCAGTCACTAAGGCACAGCGCCCTTAAAATAGCGCTACAGCCGGTGGTTGTGGCTTTCCCCCGCTTTTTCAGGCTGCGAGCGATCACGATCTCATCTTTCATTGTGGCTGTGTTAATGTGAACGGCGGGGGGGGGGGCAGTGAAACATGGGCTCTCCTTCGCTGCCAGGCTCTGAGGACACCGCTCGGCCTTTTATGTTCCAGGCTGCATGTTGGCAGAGGGGGCCGGCTGGGACCTTAATTCTCACGGTTAACGATCTGTCTAAAGCAGCACCACGGCCCCCAAACTCACATGCATCTCTTGTTTGTTTAACCGGTGAAGAGACATTTCCAACAAACTGGGAATGTGCTCCAGACAAGCGGGAAGACCGATTTCCCTTCCTCTTGCTGTGGGAGAGAGGAAAGATACTAGAAGTAGGACTCTGTTACCCTGGGTGAGTGAAAATCTTCAAGGTTATTAAGGAGCATCCTCTGAATAGCTGGAGGGAGAGGGCTGCCGGGGAGGCCTCCGTTCTCAGCCTGGGACAGGCACATTTAAGCACCTTGGTGCTTTATGGGTTCAGAGGGACCTGCCGCTCTACCCAGAAGGCATCATCAGCACTTGGCCATGAAGTGCGGCCCTTTTTCTGGACAGGAGGAGGCTATAGTGATGGACACCGCCAGCTAGAGTTGGACTTGTCCACTGGAAAGATTTGAACCAAATGGCTGATGGGTAGAAGCTTCTTCATGAGAAGAGATAAGTCATAGTGTCCATAGTGTCCTCAACAGTCTTTTTTATTTATGTTTATTATTGAGACAGAGAGAGACAGCAGGGGGAGGGGCAGAGAGAGAGAGAGGGAGACACAGCATCCAAAGCAGGCTCCAGGCTCTGAGCTGTCAGCACAGAGCCCGACGCGGGGCTCGAACCCATGAACCGTGAGATCATGACCTGAGCCAAAGCTGGACGCTTAACTGACTGAGCCACCCAGGCGCCCCGTGTCCCCCAACATTCTAAACATACTCATAAACACTATACTATGTGCCTCAGCTGATGGTAATTCTATTTTAGAGGAAGATGGATGGTTGAGCAGAGAATCACAGGATATTTTCCAACTGCCCAGAACTATGTGCCGGGGACGTCTAGTGCCAGGGACATCTAGTGCCAGGGAAGTTGACACAGGGCAGTGAAACCGTTTTTGCCCAAAGAGCCGAAAGTAGGCTGGCCCCACGAGGCCACAGTGGAGAAACGGAAGCTGAAATGGCCTTTCTTGCCAACATCTGGGACAAGCTAGTATTTTGTCCTAGGAATCCAGACGAAATCATTTTTTTTTTTTAGCAATGTCAGAACAATGACAGTTTTATATACACTTTGAGCTCTAGACACAGTTGAATTTATTTTCTCTCCTACTACCCCCGCCCCTAAACACACACATTTTAAAAGAGAGGTGACGGCAGCAGGCACCGCTTGTCACCAGGTCCCTTCTTGGGGTGGGGCATGCCGATTTAGAAGGGAAAGCAGGCAGGCCAAAGCCAGGGACAGGTGGCCCGGGATGGGGCTGCTGAGGGCGGTCTATAGAAGGCAAAATCCGCACCAAACGTTTCTGGAAATACAAGCACAGGGGTCAGATTTTTTTTTTTTTTTTTTTTTAAAGAAAAACAAGTACAAAGTGGCTTCAGGGACTTAAGCCTCACTTAGTACACCTCCTTACCTTCTATCCTGGCCCCTGCAGCAAGCCTGGTGAGCTCAAAATGGAATCAACGGACTTCAGGGACAGGGCATTGGTTGTACTGCTCATTGGTTTAGTTCTTGGGCTACAGGATAGTCCACTGGCCATAAAGGAAGACCTCTGGGGAGCCTCAGCCCCCCAATAATTAACTCCATGTCCTATAATGTAACACTCTGGCCAACCTGAAAAATCAATGTGATTTATTGCAGTGGATGATCTTTTCAGGGAAGCAAATATCGAACCAAATGGCAAAGTGAAGTACGATGACTTTATCAACAAGATCACCATTCCTGTGCGGGACTACTGAGTGAAGAGGATGCGAGAGAGCCTCCCCCCACCCGGAAACACAGACTGAGGAGTTCTTGAAAAGAAGAGTGTTCGTTTCCCTCTGGGGAAATGGGGGACACGGCCGTGGGCTAACATGACCTGACGGTAGCAGAGGGGAGCTTGGCTCTGAGCCGAAATGATTTCAGCCATGGCATTGGCAAGTCTTTAATAAAAAGATTTGTACTGATTTTAATAACTAGCATTAGTCCAGCCCTTTACAGTCTCTAAAGAG
Source organism: Cryptoprocta ferox (assembly GCA_028646485.1). Classification (NCBI taxonomy): domain Eukaryota; kingdom Metazoa; phylum Chordata; class Mammalia; order Carnivora; family Eupleridae; genus Cryptoprocta; species Cryptoprocta ferox. The sequence continues at coordinate 103,384,050 of CM053560.1, read as the reverse complement.
GCCAGGGGGTGGAGCTGGGCCTGGGTTCCAGTTCTGACTCTGCCATTTGCCAAGCTACGTGACTCTGGGTAAGTCATTTCACCCTCAGAGCCTCAGCTGGATTCCTAGATTCCTACTTCTTACCTCACAGGGCCCCCTGAGGATGGTCTGAAATTGTGGCTTGAAAACACCATTACCACCTGGAGAGCACTGTGCGGTCCTGGGCTACCACGCAGGTGCGTCTCCTGAAAAGGACAAGCTACCAAAAGACACTATTCTGTTTTGGGGGGGGGGGGGAGCTGGAACCGTCCCCCACAATCCCAAGACAAAGCCAGTGCTAGCTGAGAACCAACTTCAAGCAAAGAGCTAAAACGAACGAAAGACCATGGTTAACATTTCTTGTGGCGCGACGGGGCTACTTACAAATTCTTATTCCCAGCTCAGCACATAGTGACATAGTTCGGGATATTCATTCATAAACACAGAGTACAGAGTGAAAACCATCATGTTAAAACGGGGCGGCATCAGCTAAACAGCAGGGAGAGAGATCTGGCTTCACAGCCCATACCACAGGACACCAGATGTGACACATTGCATTCATCAGGGCCCCGCAGAGCTCGAGAGGAGCTCCCGTCCGAATTTCGAGCTCTGTTACCGGAGAAGGTCACGGCCCTAGGAGGGTCGGCTCAAGTGGGCCAAATTGGTCATGGCTTCAAGCCATTTCCCTCCAAGACCAATGGAAAGTAATAAGGGGTTGCAACAGGCCATGGCCAGAATATAGCAAGAGCCCTGCTGGGACCTCTTCCAGCCAGAGCCGATTTTTAAGTGACTTCTGTAGCCAGGAGGTGCCAGGCTGGTGCTGCCTGTGTGCTCCACAAATTTGTGGATCCATGGGTAGTGTCAGCACAGCCCTAGCAAGGGCTGGAATCACACACCAGCATGTTAAGCCGGGGTGGGGCAGAGCTCTAAGTACCGAGATGTTCGTCCTTTTATGTATCAAAATTCGGCTCTATGGGCTGTGGCTTTTTAATAGCACCTTAGTGGCTAAAGCAAAAGGAAACCAATTAAGAGGGAGGTGTGTGTTTTGGGAGGTTACACAAAACACAAAGCTAAGGGCTAGGCCCAAGGGAAACTGCAGGGGACAGATCAGTCCCAGTCTAACTGCAGCCATCTCCTGCTGCTGTGGCTTCAGCCCTAACCAAGGTCGTTTTCCGAGCAGTCTTGGGGGCAGGCAGTAAATGGCCCCAACCCCAAGTAGGCGAAGTCGTGACCATCTGGCTGGGGAGCCCAGGTTCACACGGTGCAGGGGCACATCCAGGTTTTTCGGGACCTGAGGCTTCTACAATTTGATGGCCTTTTAAAAGACTACAAGAAGAGAGGGGGCGCCTGGGTGCCTCTGGTCGTGGTCTAGCAGTTCACGAGTTCGAGCCCCACATCAGGGGGCTCAGAGCCAGGAGCCTGCTTCCAATTCTGTGTCTCCCTCTCTCTCTCTCTGCCCCTCCCCCACTCACACTTTCTCTCTCAAATGTAAACAAACATTAAACAAACAAAAAAAGAATACATGAATAGATATACAGAATAGCTAGGGCTGCTCCCGGGACCCTTTTAGAGGCCAAAGCAAGTAGGGCGAGGAGGCGGTGTGTGTGCGCTGGTGCTTACATTTCATTACCTGAAGGCTTCTCTGCGGTACCCCATAGAGAACTGCTACATTTCACTTTCAGCCAAGGCTCAGGGGTCCTGGCTCCACATCTCTTTTTGACTCCTCACGGACATTAGGAGGCAAGTCCTCCACAGCCAATCTGGAATATACCACAGATGAGACAGCAGATACCTAGGAGTTAGATGGGACACAGGCAAAGGAAGTTCCGGGCTAGAATAATAAACAAGGGTACATTCCCTCAAAGCTTTTTAAATGTTTGTCACTGAATGGTCCCAAGATGGTTTTAAAGCCAGGGTTATTAATCTCATTTTCCTACCAGGAAGTATAGCTTCCCCAAAGCACCTGAGCAGTGTGGGGCGGCCCTCAGAAGCTGGGTTCCCCCGACTCAGTGTTCCTAATTACGGGTGTTCAGTGGCTAGGACCCCAAGATCCCGTGACACGTTCTCACTGAAACCTCTACCCCAGGGAAGGCTTTTTATTACTACCCCAAGTCCAGGCGTCTTGTTCATTCCTGAAATTCCAGCTGGTTTCCCTATAGCACCTAGATTGTTTACCCAAAAAAAAAAGGCCACACATCTCTTAGCACTCAAACCGCAGATTACCAAATCGATTGAAAATCGAAGAGAGACTGCGGTCTCAGTACAAAGCTTGCCGCATTTCAGGAAGAAGGGGGAACAGTGGCTGTATATGCAGTACTTACCTCAAAGCATGTTGCGAGAGAATTAACTGCCATGCTTTGAAATCTCTGGATGAAAGGTGTTCTGGAAGCACCAAGCATGATCGTGTTTCTTACAGGGATGGTCCCTGGCGTACCCACAGTATATTTTACAGAAGACAAATTAACTGAAGGCTTTTCTTTTATTACATCTAAAGAGCTCTACATAAACAGGTAACATTCAATAGGTAAACAATTTTTTTTTCCAATGCATGTAATAAATATTTTCACTTGGTACTTTTATACAAACTGACATTGGTCTACTATACATTTTTAAAAGCCATTTTACTGGTTTGGCATGCGGTATGGAAATTCTAAGAGAGAAAGTTTTAAGGCAATGAATCACAGATTGAAGTTCATGGAATTTATGGTAACTTTTATATCTGTTTATATACATTTCCCCTTTGTTAATTAAACAATTAACAGCAGCACACTCTGGGACCACCAGCTATTCTCCCTCCCTCTTTCTGAAATCTAAGCTTTGTGTGTTTTTTTTCTTTTCACTTAAAAAACAGAATTCAACATGTACTGATAAAACAAAATTCTTACTAAAATAACTTTAAATGTGCTTTAAAGTCCTGAAGATCCTGAAGTGTCTTAGGTATTCAAACTTGGAATTGTTTAATAATGTTCTTTCCACAATTAGTTAATTTAAAATTGGGATATGTTTTCACTGTTTCAGACCTTTGACTCAAAGGAAAATCTGCCGAGAAATCACATTTAACAGAAGCTTAAGTGCAATCCTTCCTAAGTCAGTAATGATAGAGAACTGTGATAATGTCTAAATTAACAGAAGAAAAACTTTAATGCTCAAAATAAATTAGTCAACCAAGTGTGGCATGGTTAAGGTCAGATTGCTTTTAAAAAGATGTGTCCAATAATGCCCACAAAAATAATTACAAGCCACTTCAACCCTGCTAAGTCAAACAGCTATTTTATCAAAGGGCACAGAGTACTGTACAGAAACATAAACATACGCACACCTACTGGGAAAGGCCTCGGCAAGGGGATGGTGGCAGCTTGCCCAAAGATTCTGGGAATCGCTCTTCATCCACAGACAGCATGTCAGTGTTGGCGTGGGTGAGGCTGGGCTGAGGAAAAAAACAGATGAAATGCCTATGCACTTCTCTTTTTAACTCCGAAGATAACGGTGCAGGGCATGACTCTACCAGTAACAACCACAGATCACAACAGTCCGATTGACTAGTACGGACCATGAGACCAACAGAGGGACAGCTACCGCTAATGCGACACTCCGGCAAGCCAACAACTGAAAGAAACAAACACCTTAGAGCGGAATGAACTAAAATCAAATGACAATCAGATGGTTCGTTTCTCCTGTGGAGACATGACCAAAGCCACTAGACAGACATTTCTTTCTCCCTATTACCTGTTCTTCCCTCAGGGAACTCGCCATCCCCAAACCTCGGCTGAAGAAAGGACACGGATGGGTTTTCAACTGGATCATTCAAAGAGTTTGTGACTCAGCATCACACACAAAGTTATTGATCAGAATCTTGAGACCACTAACAACAATGACAGAAAAATGAACAAAAGAGGATACAGAAAACCATTTCAGGAAGCTGAATGAAATGTTTCCTATTACAATGTGAAAGAAGCAACACCCCACAACTTGAGTGATTTCTATCTCAATCTGAATTTAGACACAAATTATGGAACTATTAAATCTTAGCCTAAGTTAATATGGCAATGAGCGTTCTTAAAGAGTTTACTCACCATAATAGCAGATTCATTAAAAAACTAATTCCTGTTTTCACCGACAATGAATCTTTTGTTTTTATTGCAAATTGTTTAGTGACTATAACTCAGCCATGTATGTGTGGAATACACATGCGTCGGGGAAGACTATATTAACTCACGTGTCACTCACACACACTTGTCTATAAATACATATATACACACACACATATACATATCAACACCAACTTGTTTTTCAAAATTCAAGTCAACAATTTAGTGGCAGAGAGATGCTGTAAAAACAGGTATTATTTTTAGATGCCACACAGTCATGTGAACCGTTAAATTTTATCATACAACTGAAGATACAGCCATCTTGAATTCTACCCGGATAAAGTAGGTCATTTTGTTACCACTGCAAGGTTGAAGCGACACTTTTATACACAAAGGTGGTCCTTCACCAACTCTGAGAACATGAACAGTCGTGATATAAAAATCCAGGCTGGGAAACTGGTAAGTGTTAGGCGTCTTCGTCTGTTCTGTTAAATGGGCTAAACCCCTCCACACCTTCAGGCGCTCCCTGAAGGACGGGAGCCCTTCTTTAAGGAGGATTTTGGAACACAAGTAGAACCACCTTCCTTCCCTCCAACCCACACGCCTCTCCTGAAAAACAGTTCTCACTATATTTACACGTTCCATCATTAATAAGGTTAGATTGATCCATGAGTTTTAAAAAAAATAAAGAAAAAGAAAAAAAAATTGACTTTCCTATGTCATGCTTGTCTTTCAAAGGTGAAGAAAAAATAAACAATACCGCTACAAGCTAAGAAAGAAGTTCACTCAGAACCAGGGAGTAAAATGATTAAGAATCAAGCCTATTTTGCGTCTTAACTGTTTATCAGAGAGTGGATTTCTAGACGGATGTGTGTGGTGCACTGTATTTTCCAAAGAGAATTTACTTTTAGGGTAATTTGACTGTCTTCCTTTCCTTTTCGAAGTGACGTAAAACCTTACCTCTGTCAGCTGCACAAGACACACAACAGGGCTTTCGAAGCTATTTTTACTTCCCACTTTGGCATGAAGATCTTACATGAAAACTTGTTACCCTGTGGCCAAAAAGGCAGGTGCTCACAGACTTGGTTTAAATACATAATACTGGCAATCCAAATTTAGAAGAAAGAACTAGACTAAAGTGTATTATTCACAGGTCTGCCAAGCCTACTCCTTTATCCAGACAGCTTTACTCCAAATCTCTAGAACATATTCTCAGGGGGTATCTAGCAAATAAGAGAGAATATGTGATGGAGAACATGCAATTGGGATAGCAATAAAGATGCTCATACGGGAGTTCAAGACCTTCAAAGCACTTTGAGAGAAGCAGGCAACTGATTTATCAACTGAATGCAGAAAACTTGGGAGGAGAAGGAACGGTAACGACAGAAAAATATACAGACACACACACTGAACATACACACCCACGAGCTATGTCCTGAAAATACACAGGGAATGCAGTGGGACAGATGAGATTTATAACTTAAGGCTGAATAAAATATGCACACGCACAAACAGAATCCAAGTCTGTCCTTTTTAGAAAATGGAAATTAAAACTATCCCCCCCAGCCCCCTCCCACAACAAAGAAAAGCCCACAATTTAAAACTTCATACATGCAATTCCTCTTCTGTTATTGCAAATAAAATAATGCCATTGAAGTAAAAGAAAACCAAAACCATAGGACAAATGATGGAAAAAAAAAATCTTCAGAATCCAGAAAAAAATGAACTGAAGGTGGTTTGTGGGTACTTGTTTTTTTTTTTTTCTTTTTTTCTTTTCTTTCCTTTTTTTTGTTTTTTACAAGTGTTTTATCAGACAGGCAGTCTTAGATTTATATACAAAAGTAAAACTGAAAATATAGTTTTGTTCTCTGTACATTTCTTTTAATTTTTTCCCTAAAAAAAGGAAAAAAAACACGCTTGTGTACTTTTCTAAACAGAATAAGGTAAAACATAGCACAAAGTTCTCTTCTTTCTGCCAAGTTCATTTAATCTGGGGTGGGGGTGGGAGCAGCAGGGGCGAGGGAATCAGTCCAACGAAATGATGTCCGGCATGATGCCGAAGATGGACGCCGTGTCCGCGCCGCTCCTGTTGGCGACGGGGTGGCTGTGGCTCTCCCGCAGGCTGTTGGAGGACACGAGGCTGCTGTTACTGCCACTACTGCTTCCATTGGTGGTTGGCAGAGAAGTACTGCCTCCTGCACTTAACTGATCGAGAAACATCTGTGAGGAGGTATACGGAAAAAACCGAGACGAGTGTAAGAGGTCTTGATCATCGGAAACCGCTGCTGCGGCGGCAGCGAGGAGGGAGGTGTTATAATGCTGGGGAGGGAAGACAGAAGACAGAACACCCATCAATTCTAAAGCCGTAAACCTTCTTCTCAGCAGAACAAAGTCCTCGGTTTAATATACACTGCATATCTGCTATGTCTGAAATATCTACTAAAACGTTTCACAAAGTCAAATGGCTGTAGGTAACGATCACGTCCTTGATCTTGAGAACATTTCTGTATTTAAAACTGGGAGGGACGGGGGTGGGGGGAGAACCAAAACAAAACTTGTCCTGTGTTGTATTTTATTTGGTAATGCAAACAGTTCTCACAATTCTATTTCCAAAGAGGCATATGCTCAGAAGCAGCAGGAAAGAAGACAGTCCACCCTCTTTCTCTGATAGACGTACCTGGCCAAGGATTTATCAATTGACTTACTGCTCTGTTTTTTATACTAAAAGTACTGGAAACCAACAAATAGATACTGTTCTGACAGTATACTCAGGCACAGCTGAAACAAGGGGATTTTTCTTTAAATGCTTAAAACCTTAACAACAATGAGTAGGACTACTCTGAATTTTCTAAGAAATTTATCTTCTCTCGCAGCCACATAATATACTTACAAATATTTTAATGCACAATTAAGACAGCAGCATTTTTTTTTCATATAACATACCTGATTGTCTCCTGATAAGAAAGGAAAGAAATCTAATCCTGTGAGAAAAAAAATTATTTTAGTTTTGAAAAATAAAACAAAACACCCTCCCTAATGCCCGAATACTCCAGAAACAAATGCAAATCTTAGATGCTAATTCTAAATTCATTTAGAATTTAAACAAGAGGAGTGGAGCTGTTGGTCTCTCCCATCTCTAGATTACCAAGGCTGAAGTCCAAGCTTTAGCCATGATTTGCCCTCCTTGCAACTCCAATTGTGGGATTTGGGTCACTGCCGCCCTGCTGGATCTAACATGATCCCTTACACGGACCGAGTACTTTTCGCCGATTGTTCTCCTTGACCTCTCTTAACTAACATTTCACACTACCCTATCGAACTCCTCACAAGCACCTACGAGGCATGTCATTATGTTTGGGCTCATTTTGTGGTTGAGAAAGTTTTAAGTAGAAGGAAGTTAAGCAAGCCATAGCACAGATTGTCTTTTTCTTTCTCAAATTTGCTCACTCGCCACTCTCTGTACCAGATTCCAACTCAGAGGCCCTCTAGTGGCATGAGGGCGGGAGAGATGGGAGGGGTGTGACTGCTGGGGTGCTGTATCACAGAAGGACCATCTCTGGTCCTTGGGCACCATGGAGTCTATGCAAGCTGCCCCTTCTAATTCCCACTCTTGTCCACATAGCTCAATGTGTAATGTGGAGAACAAGAAACCGGTGTGAATAAAAGGCCTCGTTATGGTATCTAAGCTTGGGGGAAAGGATAACAAGCAGATGTAGATAAAAGTATGACAACGCAAATACTCTGAGGATCCATCCACTGTCTACACCAGAACAGATGATAACATGAGGACCTGCAAAATGCACAGCCCCATGGTTCCTGATCTGGAGATCGGGCAGTAGCCTCAGTGAGAAACAGGGCTGCCCTGTCTCACAGAGTAGCTTCTAACCACACGATGTGGGTACCTAAATTCACTAAGTCAAATGAAGAAGTCAATTCGTCAGTCACAACTGCCATGTTTCAAATGCTCCATAACCAGATGTGGCTAGTGGCCACTGTAAATTACATTTCCCTCGTTGCAGAACGTTCTACGGGACAGAACTCAAACAGGGTTTTCCTAACAATCATTAAGAAGCTACTCAACTATCTCAGCTTCCAAGAATCTTTGCCAGTGGCCCCCGGATTTTTCCGTAGGGGTGGGCTTTATATTTCCACTTTATATTTTTGTATTAAAGTTTCTATAATAAGCACATACAGCTTTTTGGAATAAAAAAGAAAACTGTTCTTAAATATGTAAATTCTTAAGTTACAAAGATACAGAACTAATAATTTTTTGATAACGTAAGTGATTATTATCAACTCCAAATACATTGTGTATTGAGTGTACTGACATTTCAAACTACTTTTAAAAAGAAGAATCAGGTTCACTGGCACAAAAACTAAAACTTCTCAATTTCTTAATTCAGCATTATTTAAAACATAATACAACACCATTACCCACAATGCCTATTTCTTTATAACTGGATTTGGGAAAAAAGAGTAGTTCTCATAAATATTAAAATGCAAAGCAACATACTGAAAATCATCCCCAAACAACTTGCAGACCACTGTGAAGGTCACAAAACCCAGAAATCCTCGCACTAGTCTCACCGCTGGGAGTAAAACACTGGCTACTGATGAAGGTACAGACAAGAAACTGGGTCTGCATTTATTTATGACCACAATGTGTCTTTCTCTCAGTTCCCCAGGCCCGAGCCCCTGTGCTTTCAACCTTTCCATTCTTCCTCAGACTCACCCGGAGGAAGTCTATGTAGATCAAAGACATTCACGATGCTATGTGACAATACAGAAGAACTGCTGACTCACCTTGTAGGTCATAAGGCATGGGTGTCATGTGGAAAGGATGCCTGTAGTCTTGGATGAGGGATGTATTAATGTAGCTTGTGTCTACAGCAGGGAGGCTTGGGGTGCGGGACACTGGAGATGCTTGATGCGGAAGACTTAATATGCTAGAAGGAAAGGTTCGCATAGTTTTCGTGAGTCAGTTGAACTTTAATTTTAACAAGGGGACTGCATCTCGCAAAATGAGTCCTAGCTTTTGTGCTGGAAATAAAAAGACAAGCAAAGCAATATATAATTTAGACTATCATAATTATTAGGAAATAATCTGTGTATAGAGTAGCACTTTGCAGGGGCTATAGGGAGAAATGGATGGTAAACGATATATCCAACATTCATAAGCCACATGCTGTCTCATCTACACTTCTAGAACGCAGGGGAAGGCATGGCTTGAGCCACTTTAGTGAGATATGAGTGAAAGAGATCTACGGCAGCCAAAATTCTGAAACCTTTTAAAAATAAGCAGTGGAATGCTGTCTAGTCAAAAGCATAGGTACGTCCTCGCAAAGAAAACACATACAGACCAGCCTGGGAGACGGCAGCAGTCTGAGCAGTGGAGCTAACAGCTGGCCCCCACACTTGTAAGCTTTAGGAGAACAGAAACAAGGTACTGTTTATCCTGGTATTCCCAATGCCCCGCACTCGCCGGCACCCTGTTTGCATACAAGGTCTGCTGAATGAGCGGAGGCAGCAAGACAAGAGATGCTCCAAATGAACAGGTGGTGGATAGGTTTTAAGGGAGAATAGTATAATGGGGGGGGGGGAGAGGAATTCTGGAAGAAAAAAGTGAAATGTTTAAGTAGCTGAGAAGTTAAATCTTTTTTCTTTACAAAAAATTGACTAAAAGAGCAAAACGGAGGGAGAAAGATGAAAAAGACAACAAAGAACTGAAATGAACTTAAAAAGAAAAAAGAATTCTAATTGTCCTGAGTGCAAACATAAGGGTCAACCATACAAGAGGCTAATAGGCATATAAGTCATAAAAAATGAACAAAGAAAGTATAAAGGGGCTATTTTTTTGCTTTTAAAACTTCATATAAAGTACTTGGGTGTGGAGATGCAATTTCAATGGTGCAATGCACGTTCAGAATATTTCAAAAGATGCCAAGGTTGGATTTCCAGGAATAGCATTCTAGTTATGACCATCTACCACATTTTCATGAATGGGATATGAAGCATAAAATACACTCTCTTCTGTCTCATAAAAATGTTTTGTCTAATGGAAACTTAATTAAACCTCTTACATCTATAAAAAATACCATTTTCCATTACCTGTCTCCTCTGACAATGCCTAAGGGATTACAAGAGAGAAGAAAGCAGTTGAAATGCTAGCCTTTGAAAATATCTTGGTATACCAAACAGCAAAAGAAATTTCTGGATGAATACTAAACACTCACTGGCTGAAGACAGCAAGATGTTTTACATTTACTGAGTTTACCTCTAATTCCTGGCTGGCTCCTATTCTTTCAGTTTTGTGATACCATTCTGAAAATGCATTTCCACCTTTCTACTGCACAATAACAAATATAATATACTTAGGATTGAGGTTTTTATTTATTGGCTAGTCATTATTGTAAAATGGCCACGAATGTTGAAATGGCACAATTCTTCTAAAAATGCCATAAACTTTTAGGTTGCTTGTTTTTATCTGAAAACAGAGAAAGGCCCAGCATTTGTAAATAGTAAATACTTTATCTGGGTTTAATTGGTCAACTGGTTAGCTCAGGAAGTAGTTAATGCATTTAATGTAATTTTCCAAACATAATAAACACAACTAGTTTTGGAAAAATAGTAAAGCAAATGTCCAAAGAATTGAAATACTAGATTTCTAAACACTCCAAAACGTTTCCTTTAAGGAAAAATGTATACATTCTCCGAATCTAGTCAGAGAGCAAGATATCGGCCTCTGGCAATTTGACATTTTTTTCCCTCCCACTCAGATTTATAAAGTAAGTTGGTGTAATTAACAAGGTCAGGCTTGTTGGATAACAGCCATCCAGGAAGGCTTTCATCAGAGGTAAATCTTCATAAAGTAGAATTAGTGTTTAGATATTCTTTTTTTTTTTTTAAGGATAATGATACTGCTATTAATGTCTTTGTTTCTGTCTGATGTGTGCTGATAAGCTACTCTGGAGTGAAAATACTAACCCGTGTAACAGGTTTGATTGTATTATGAAGATTCCTGAAACAAAGTTTCCAACAAGCGAGTTACATTTATCATGATCATGCTCTTTTACTGTTTCAACTCTACCTTTCAAGAAACTACAAATATTATCAAATAGATCTTGTATCTCATCAAACAGTTCTCAAACCTGACAATGATCTGCCTCCATGTATGGAAATGCCTGCTCTTGGTCTGGTGTTAACTTTCCCTCTGAAACCCTGAAATTAACATTCTTTCTTCAACAAACATTCTGTTTGCTGGGAGATTTTCTGACCAGCTCCCATTCAGTTACAACAGGCTACATCATTCTCCCGATACATACCTAACAGGGGGCACGCCTATTTCTAGACTTCGCTTCCGTGTGCTACAGCCGTGCCTCAGCAAAACATGAAGTCCTTCTGTTGAGAATCCCCGACGGGTCTCATGAGACGGGTCCATTTAAGGAGCACAGCTACTTGTCTTACCGTCCTCTACAAAACGTTCAACTCTTTAAAGTTAGGACTGAACTTACTCATTTTACTATCACCCATGTTAGGCACAGGGTGTTTTACATAAAGTAGGTAACAGAGTTTGCTAAACTGAACTGGAGCATAACCAAGGTGCTGATAGGAGACTAATGGGAAATAAGGGAAATGTGTCTGCAAAACAGAAAGCACCGTGCGCTGCAACTTCAGCCTCTAAACTTCTTTCACTGTGCTGCCAACCTCACACACTCCGAGGCAGCTTTAATGCATTCCTCTGGTCTTCCTCTGCTTTCTACTTGAAATACTCAACCCAGGATTAATCTTAAAGCACACATTTCCAGTTTGAGTAAATGTTCTAAATCCTATGAGCAGCATTAAGATCACCTAAGAACTGATCAGAGATACGAGTTTTCTCAGCCCCTACTCCTGAATTCGACATGTGGGAACAGGGGAGCAATGTGTGTTCTCATGAGCCCTCTGGGTGATTCTGCTATACACCAAAGTTTGAGAACCACTGTACAAGAATTATCTTTTGGTATGATAAATACTGTATCCAAGGGACTCCTTTAACGCATTATCCCAATCCCTCAAGAGTATCACACGCCTGTGGAAAATCCGACCTATTCTTTGATTACTGAGTTTCACACTCAGGCATAATCATTTTATTTGGCTGATCTTTTATTTTATTATTTTTTTGATGTTTATTTTTGAGAGAGAGAGAGAGAGAAAGAGAGTGTGAGGGGGAAGGGACAGAGAGACAGGGGAACAGAAGATCTGAAGCAGCTCTGAGCTGACAGCAGCAAACCTGATATGAAGTTTGAACCCACAAACTGTGAGATCATGACGTGAGCTGCAGCTAGACACTCAACCAACTAAGCCACCCAGGAGCCCCTACTGGCAGAATTTTTAAACTGTATTTGCAAAATTAACTTTCCCAATGACGTTTTAACATCTCAGTACTTACCCTTTATTATTTAGTGGTGATGTGGGGGAGAGGGAAGGACAGGTTCTCTTGGCAGATGGCTCCTCCTCCTCTTCATCAGATGAACTGTCTATGGTTAAATCAATCACCTCCACTTTCTTATTTTTATTTGAGGACTGGTGGTGAGAAGCCACCTGATGCTCCAATGTGGAACTCAAGCATCCTGTGTAGGAATGAGTAAAACACAAGGTAAAAGAGACCTATGACACCTCTCCTTTTTCCTCAGTATGCCTGCGGATTAGTTTATCAGTTACAGTTTAGATTTACAATATTGCTGGGGGCAGAGAACAGTGGCTCTGTTCCCCTAAGCTTAACACTACTATTGATTATTGGTTGTTAAAAATTTTTTTTATTTTTTTATGTTTATTTTTGAGAGAGAGAGAGAGAGAAAGAGAGAGAGAGAGAGAGAGACAGACAGACAGACAGAGCGTGAGTGGGGGAGGGGCAGAGAGGAAGACACAGAATCCGAAGCAGGCTCCAGGTTCTGAGCTTTCAGCAGACAGCCCGATGCAGGGCTCAAACTCATGAGCCGTGAGATCATGACCTGAGCTGAAGTTGGATGCTTAACTGACTGAACCACCCAGGCGCCCCCCAAAAAACTCTTTAAACAATTCTGAATTAGGGCAAACAATCAAAATGTATGTCTACTTCAAAATAAAATCAGTTTGAGGTACATACTACATATGTACCTGGGATACTCAGGAAATGTATGGTAACATTTTTTAAATGTCATAGCATCCTTCCAGCAAAAACATACTAAAAACCAGAAAAATAACAAATGGAAAAGAAACATTCACTAATCTTTACCAAACCTCTTAAAAATTTAAAAGGATACCATTTCAAAAGCATGACCTTACAAACGACTTACTAGATTATGTTACTTCGAAATCTTACATCACAAAATTTTAAAAGCTAGCAAAGAGAATTTAAAAGGAGTTTTACTACTTCTGAACATTTAATCAATAATTTAATAAGAATTATTGAGCTACCCATAAACTGCTTAGTTTTTCAGAAATGTATACTTTTTTTAAAAGCTTCCCCCCCCCCCCAGTAATCCCTACTTCCAACATGAGGTTCAAGCTCACAACCTCAAAATCAAGAGTCGCATGCTCTACCAACTGAGCCAGCCAGGCACCCCCAGATATATACACATTTTAATACTAAAAATCAAGGCTATACAATGGCAGGGAGACTGCCCCCCGCCCCCGCCACCGTTGTGGAAAACCAGCACTCACCATCAACTCCGTTATAAGAGGCAGAAACTTCCTGTACTTCCTTTTTTGATCTCATAGGTGCCCAAGAGCCATCTTCCTTAAACTGTATTTCATCACAGTCTGTACAGTACTTTAGGATTTCCATAAACAAGCTATAAAAAGCAATTGGTCCTTTGAATATCACATTCTAAATAAAAAGAGACTAGAAATATTACTGTTCAAAAAACATTCAGACCTCTTATGTTTTGTACACGTATATACGAGAAAGAAGAAAGCAAAGACAAATATATATTTGTTCTCAAATTCTAGAGCTAAATAGGAATATTTACCTATATATACCATAATATAAATTATGGTACCTTATATGAGGAAATATTATGTAACTATGAACAATGAGGTTTTCAAACATTTTTAATAATATGGGAAAATATTCACAGAAGGTGGGAAGAGGCCAAGAAAATAAAGTTCTACATTTTAAAAATAAAATTCTGTGTGTGAGTGGTATATAAATAGAAGTTATTTCTGACTGGTGACATTATGAATAGTTCTTTTTCTCCTTTATAGTCTTGTGCATAGTCCAAATTATCTACAGTAAGCATATCTTATTTGATAAACTGAAGCAATACATACAAAAAATAGGTACTGAATGTTAAGTCTCCTTGAAAAATATCATGCAGATATTAAGAAATGAGATTTGCAAAAAATGTATAAAATTGTCAAATTCTGAAATGAAACCAAAGGATAAAAAATATTAACACTGTATAATCACAATTATGTGAAAACAAAAATCAGAAAATAGACCATAAAACCCTTTTATTTTCCTACGTTTTTCAGTTTTTCTTTATTTTTTTTTAAATTTTTTTAATGTTTCTTTATTTTTGAGAGACAGAGACAGAGTGTGAAAGTGGAGGGGTAGAGAGAGAGGAAGACAGAATCCAAAGCAGGCTCCAGGCTCTGAGCTGTCAGCACAGAGCCCAATGTGGGGCTCGAACTCACAGACTGCGAGATCATGACCTGAGCTGAAGTCAGATGCTTACCTGACTGAGCCACCCAGGTGCCCCTCAGTTTTTCTTTAAATGTGTGTATAGATATGTGTGCATGAGTATATGGTTTTTAAAATGAAGAAAAATCCCAACTGATGGGAGGGGGGATCTAAAGCTATATAATATACGGAGTTGGCAAAAATCTTATTCAATTTAGATTTATTAGTGATCACTGTCATTTCTGAAAAATGAAACAAAACATTTAAGTTACATGTTTACTTTTTCCCATGTTTGGTCTGACATCTTTCAAGCTCTAGGTTACACTGTATTGCTAAATGTATTCCATTCCTTATGTTACATCTTCAGGCTCCTATGTTTTCTCAAATGCTGTAGATAAGTTGCCTTAAGTGTCTTGCTAGAGAGTACAGGAAATATTAAGAAGATCCTTCTTTTTGCAATTTATCCTTGTTCACAGGCAAAAAGGACAAGAAAGGAGGCCAGAGAACAGGGGTGCATTTAGAGAAACACTCCAAGATGTCTGGAAGGACAGAGAAAACACAGGAGTGTTAAATAAATAAACAACAGACTGTTGTGATGCCGTAGGCGGACAAGAAAGACAAAGACAAGTATTTCAGAGGAAACAGAAACAAAGGAAGCTGCTATTCAGCATGTTGATCAATTATGGAGCCCTCACAGCCCTTACAGTGGGGAACAGGTATGATGAACCGGGATTGAAGCAGGAGAAAAATCTGCAAAAAAAAAAAAGAAGGCTAGCTTCTATAAAAAAAAAAAAAAGCCCAACGTGGGTGTGCTGAAATTCGCCAGAGCGTCACAGTGCTGCCAGTCCTTCTCTAATACGGCCTGCATGGCTGGGACAGATGGACTCATGTCAGGAAAGCTTGAAGCATACCTTGCTTAGAGCCTGGGCTTACTGTCAATGGTGAAAGTCGGGAGACACAGACGACAAAGCATACATTTCCCAAACAGGAGGACATCAAGTTAAATGGGAAAAATGCTCACAATATTACTTACTTACTTTGAAAAGTACTGATTTCTAGAATCATGAAAATCCTAAAAAGGTACTACTAAGAAAACACTACCTGTGGAATTTTCATCCTAAACCTGATGGATACCAAATCCAGATCGTAGATGGTCATTCCGAGGTAGAAGGGAACACTTCAAATCGACATACCCATCAATAATGAGGTGTTCATACGGAGCCTTCTTATCACAGACAGGGCAAACCCAGGTTGGTTTTTTCTCATTCATCTGAATGTAAAGAGTTGCATCAAAACACTGCAGATGGGAACATGTTAGGGCCCGACATGGAATTGTCAGCCGCATTTTACCAAGCTTGAAGAGAAAGAAACAAAAGTAAATGTTAGACAATGGTCATTCAACTTAAGTTTTGATAAAAAAAATCTCCTGAAACACAATGTGTATGTATTCTGACTTAAAGCATACTGTATTTACTTTTCATCAATATGAAAGAACATTAAATACATTTTCTATGAAACCTGTATGTTAAAAAATTATAGGATTTCTTTAGATATTAAACACAGTGACTCTGCAAAATCTATAGGGGTGCCTGGGTGGCTCAGTTTGGTTTAAGCGTCTGACTCTGGCTCAAGTCGTGATCTCGCGGTTCGTGGGTTCGAGCCCCATGTCGGGCTCTGTGCTAAAAGTTCAGAGCCTGGAGCCTGCTTCAGATTCTGTGTCTCTCTCTTGCTCTCTGCCGCTCCCCGCTCATGCTCTGTCTCTCTCTTAAAAACAAACATTAAAAAATAGTAAAAATAAAAAAATAAAGTCTGTATCAAGGGTTATTCTACCCTGCAACCATAGCTCACAGATTAGCTCTTGGGGGAAAGAATCATGAACCCCTTAAAATTATAGCAAAACTCTGTAAGTGTGTGCATTTTTCCAAAGACAGTGCTTTCACCAAATTCTCAGAGTAGTCCCTGATCCAAAAAAGTTACAAACCATTTCACAGGGATTTGGAGAAAGAAAAAAGAATGTCTTATTAAATACTGCAAGATAACAGATATAAAGACATCCAACCTGATCTTTGAATGAGATCCCCAGGGTGTCTGGCACAGTTGCCAAATGGCAGCTCTGAGAAGGCAGGCAAGTGTGCGCACTGTGTTTCTCCCCTCCCTGGGTATTGTCACACGCAATTCGGCACGCGTCCCTAGACCTAGCATCTCCACCATGTTATGAGACTTCCTCTTCTCGCCTGAAGCAGAGGTTAAGCAGTCTGCCCTATGAGAAAAATGAAACCTACTTCATCCGGTCCCTGAGATGCTAGCTTGGGCCCCAGGCATAGAAGCTGCACAGTGAGCTGCCGCATCACCAGTCCTTCCCTGGAGGCCACCTCACACAGTGCGGCTGGGTTGCCACCATGCCCCGCCCCCCTGCCCTGCCCCGCTGCCCAGAGGCTACAATGGCCATGCCATATGAAAGTTACCTACTTTCAATAACCACACTGTTTGCTAACCAGGAAGAGATTTTGGACATTATCTGCAAGCTTGAAAAATACAAAGGCTTGAAAAGGGTAGGAGTTAAATGAGGGGAAAAAAAAAGAGGAAAAGAGTTTTGGCTCAGAAGAATTTCAGGAAAATGTGCAATTTCCTAGTCTGCCAAGGAAATTAACTGTCATTTGTGGTCCTAAATTATTGTTTCTGGTACCAATGATTTACTATGCCTCTAGGAAAGGCCCTTAACCTTTCTGGGCCTCTTTTTCTATCTCCAAAGTAACACTGTTTCCTCCTTACTTCAACAGGATGTAGTGATGGAGAATAAAACAGGACCCAAAATGTGCCATTAACTTGTGAGAAGGGAGCAGTGCCAGCCCACAGTGTCAAAGGTATGGACTGGAGAGACACAGCGAAAACTTGACAGCTTCCTTCTCTGTGGGTCCACCCCCAACCTGTGCATGACTACGTACTATTTGTTTATGTGTCTGTCTCCTTCTACTGGAAATACACCCGCCTCAATTCCGCATCCCTGGCACTTGCAAATGTATGTGCCATACAGCAGGAAGACGGTCCTGTGTGGACACATAAGGCCTTGACTGTGCTCACTGAGCAGCTCTAGGAGGGAGCACTCATGGAGAGTATGAGGGCTACACACAGCACTTTACGAGGCAGTCCGGGGTATGAATTCTGGAGTTAGACTCCTTAGGTTTGAATCCTGGCCCCAGCATGTAATGTGTGAATTCTGAATGTTAGTCAGTCTCAGCTTTGTAAAATGAGGGATAAAAATACCATCTACATCATAAGCCTCAGCTTTGTAAAATGGGGATAAAAAATACCATCTACATCATAAGACTGTGGAATATAAATTATATTTACTGTATACTGCCTGACACATAGTTGGTGCTCAGTGTATGCTCCCCATTATAACAAAAGTACAGAAACATTATTTGCTTCAAATTATTTCAGCTCAGTCGTTCTTCCATTCTGTGCTCACATTAAGATTAGGCAACTCGTTACTCCTTTCTACTCTTCTATTCAATTTTTATGATTTGATTTACACAAGCACCTGATGAAAAGGCCAAAAAGGACAAACTAGTTCTTAAAACAGAAGAATCAGCTATTTGCTGTTAGGTAAGACATGCTGCATTAGTCCAGAAACATTTTCCAAAGAACGGTCTGGATGGTGATGCTAAATTAAATTTTTGTATCTTAAAGCACATCTTAACTTACCTGTGAAGTGCAAATTCCTACTAAGTATTTTTGCTACTGCTTAAATACTAAGTAGAGAAATCACAGATTTGAAAATCCTAGACAAATACAGTAATTATGGATAAAGTCCATATAGTATAGAACTAGTGAGCCACTTCTGATAGTTTATGAAGACAGTGGATCAGAAGGTAAGAAGACTATTTCAGAATGCAAGCCACACACCACAGAACTTATATTCTGAAAAGCAGTTAACTCTCTCAACAATCATCTCACATGCCTCCCTCCCCTCTCATAATCCTCACTTGGTCAGCTCATCTTTTTGGTGACAGAGTAACTCTCAAGCCCTTATAACCAGCCACACTGACAAATGTGCCTACAGGATTTTTAAGGAACACTGCTAAGTGAATGCTGCAGGAAGCACATTTATAAATGGGTCTAGAAAAGGAAAAGTTCCCATCTAAAAGTTTATTAGATGTCACAAAATGTTTCGCCTCAAAGAATCACGAAGTAAGTGTTACATGAGAATTCTCCCCATACTTCTGATTTTAAAAACAATCTCTAAATCCTAAATATTTATCTAAAATGGCCACTGACTTCTCTAACATGCTATCAGGAGAAAAGCAGAACTTTAAACAATATCTTCATCTCATAATTACAAATTCCCCCTTTTCCTTCATAGGACATTGGATATTTTGCATCATCTGCAAATAAAAACTATGTACATAACCCCCAAACAAGTTTTCCAATGCCACTAGCCTTACTGTAACATATAATGGCACTACTTAGTAACTGATGGCACTGCAAGAAAATACCCTACCCTAGAAATGTTTAAGCTAGCTTGCGTTCAAAGGACCCTAGAAAGTCAACAATATGTCTTTTAAAATCTGGTAAAAAGAAAGGAATACTGATATCAAGAATAATTTCACTTTCTTCATCATCATCATCATCATCATCATCGATATTTCATAAATAAATTTCCAAGGAGTTTATTTTTTTCTTCTATCAACTCCAAGTCATTTATACTGACGTTCATAGGTCTGGGGAATATCTCACAAAGTAGGTTCTCAAACATTCTTCCAGCTGTATTTTTAATAAATCAGAACTAAAAAATTCCCAAAGAACAAAAACATTTCTAATTATTTTCATTGCCTTTAGCTAAATGGTGCACAAGCAACAGAAACTCATTTATTTTGAGCTGTGTATATCACAACAAGGGCAATTCAAATGCACAGTCAGACATCATATTTACATATTTCAAAGGGAACAAATCTCTTTTATTATTCTATAAATTTGATATATAGATGAGCTGTCATTACTAAGTTTTACTTTTTAGAATAAAAGCATACCTAAAATATACTGCCTTAATGTTCCAGAATAATTGTAAAGGGAGTTTTCCCTTAAGCCAAATAGAAATCATAAAAGTATTATAATTATGGATTATATATAGTTTTTTTTCTATATTCTGAATTTTAAAAGCAGATGTCAATTTAAAATGAACTGCTAAAACTGTTGAAACTAAAAAGGAAGGAAACAGTGGTGACATGGAGAGAAAAATTAAAAGCTCGTCCACTAAGTGAAGAGGTGCAAGAGGCAAAACGTGATTAACATTTCCTAATAGAGAAATCACCTGAACTATAAAATTTAGAACTAGTTCTATAAGTAAAAATCTCAAGATTTATATTGCAGTGCTCATTTATGTGAATAAATGCTTCATATATATGATATAAACATCATATTAGAACAACTGCAAACACTTTTAAAAGGAGACTGCAGAAAAACAAGACTTCTTCCAGTGATTTAAGCGGGAAATGAAGTGTCTGCACTTTTCTAAATTTCTCATAGCCTCTAAACTGGTATTTTGTAATGAAAGGAGATGGCAAGAAAACACATGGAGGGGGAAATAGATAAAATTGGGGCTTGGTGGAAGGAAGGGAAGATAAGTAGGTATCTTTTTTTTTTTTTTTTTTTTTTTTAATCTTTGTCTTCTTCCTACTTTCCACTTACTTGGTCTGTGAGCCATTTTCCTAAATGTTGAAAAATGTCAGCTTCCTTTACACCACAGTCTGTTATAACATTTACCTAGTCACTTAAAAACCCACCCCATGATCCTGCAGCCTATTTATTTTTTGTGGTAAAAGCATGTAACATTAAATTTAACACTTTAACCATTTCTAAGCATGCAATTCGGTAGTGTTAAGTTATATTCACAGTGCTGTGCAAGAGATGTCTAGAACTTTTTCATCTTGCAACACTGAAATTCTATACCCACTAACACTAATTCCTCCTCCCCTCAGCCCTTGGTAACCACCTATTTCCTGTTTCTATGATTTAAAAAAAAAATTTTTTTTTTACATTTATTTATTATTGAGAGACAGAGTGAGACAGAGCATGAACAGGGGAGGGGCAGAGAGAGAAGGAGACACAGAATCCAAAGCAGGCTCCAGGCTCTGAGCTGTCAGCACAGAGCCCGACGTGGGGCCCGAACCCACGAACCGTGAGATCATAACCTGAGCTGAGGTCGGACGCTAAACAGACTGAGGCACCCAGGCACCCCCGTTTCTATGTTTTTGACTGCTTTAGATACTTTGTATGAGTGGAATCATAGAGTATTCCTTTTTCTGTGCCTGGCTTCTTTGCTTATCAGAATGATTCAGAGTTTCATCCATGTTGTAATGTAGGACATGGCTTTCTTCTTTTTAAATGCTACCTAATATTCCAGTGTATGTACATACCACATTTTCTTTATCCATTCATCTCTCGATATACATCTGGATTATAATAACCTCTTGGCTATTGTGAATAATGTTGTAATGAACACGGGTATGCAAATTATCTCTTTAAGAACTTGCTTTGAATTCTTTTGGATATATACCCAGAAAAGGAACTGCTGGACCACAGGATAAACTTATTTTTAATTTGTTTTGAGAAACTTCCATACTGCTTTCCATGATGGCTGCAGCATCTTACATTCCCACCAACAGTGCACAAGAGTCCCAGTGCCTCTGCATCCTCACCAACACTTGCTATCTTCTTTTAACAGTGGCCATCCTGACGTGCGTCAAGTGGTAACTCATGTGGTTTTGACTTGGAATTCCTCAGTGAGTAGATGTAGAACACCTTTCTATGTGTTTGTTGGCCATTTGTAAACCTTCTTTGGAGAAATCTCTATTCAAGTCCTTTGCCCATTTTTAAATCAGGTTGTTTCCTTATCGTTGTTGTGTTGTAAAAGTTTCTTACTTATTCCAGAGGTTAACCCCTTATCAGATACATGATTTGCAATGATCTTCCATTCCACAGGTTGTCTTTTCACTCTGTTTTGTTTTCTTGACATGGAGACGTTTTTAAATTTGGGGATAATCCATTTGTCTATTTTTGCTTTTG
Organism: Cryptoprocta ferox; assembly: GCA_028646485.1. Taxonomy (NCBI): domain Eukaryota; kingdom Metazoa; phylum Chordata; class Mammalia; order Carnivora; family Eupleridae; genus Cryptoprocta; species Cryptoprocta ferox. Next base: position 103,362,237 of record CM053560.1, on the reverse strand, counting down.
CTGTCAATGCTTTTGGTGTTATACCCAAGAAATCACTGTGAAATTCAATGAAGCTTTTCCCTACATTTTCTTCTAGGAGTTTAAAAGTTCAAACTGTTAGGTTTTAGGTTTTTAATTCTTTTTGAGTTATTTTTTGCATATGGTGTAAAATAAGGGTCCAACTTCCTTATTTTTCATATGAATATCCAGTTTTCTCAACACCATTTGTTAAAGAGACTGTCATTTCCCCCTTGTGTAGTCCTGGCACGCTTGTTGAGAAGGAACTTGGCCCATAAATGCAAAAGGTTGTTTCTGAGTTCTCTATTCTGTTCCATTAGTCTACATTAACTTTCTTTATGTCCATGCCACACCATCTTAATTACTATTGCTTTGTAGTATGTTTTGAGATAAGGGAATGTGAGGGTTGAAACTCTATTCTCATTAAGATATTGCTTTGGCTCTCTGGGGTCCTTTGAGATTCCACAGGAATCTTAAGATTTTCTTTTCATTTTCTGCAAAAAATGCCATTGGGATTTTTTTTAATGTTTATTTTTGAGAGAGCGAGCAAGAGCAAGCAGGGGAGGGTCAGAGAGACAGAGGGAGATAGAATTCCAAACAGGCTCTGCACTGTCACCACAGAGCCTGATACAGGGCTTGCACTCACAAACTGTGAGATCATAACCTGAGTCAAAATCAAGAGTCAGACAGTTAATCAACTGAGCCACCTAGACACCCCTCTATTGGGTTTTTGATAGGATTGCACTGAATCTGCAAACCACTTTGGGTAGAAAGGATATTTTAACAATTCTCAGCCTTCCAATCCACACACCTGGGATGTCTTTCCATTTATTTTTGTCTTCTTTAGTTTCTTTCAGCAATGTTTAATAGTTTTCGGTGTACAAGTCTTCTGCTTCCTTGGCTAAGGTTCTTCCTGAGTATTCTTTTCGATGCAATCGCAAATGGGACTGTTTTCTTAACTTCCATTTGGGATTGTTCACCGTTAGTATTTAGAAGCACAACTAAGATTTTGTATCCTGCAACTCTGAATTTGTTTATCAGCTGTAACAGTTTTTTGCGGAATCTTCAGCGTTTTCTATATAATAGATCATGTCATGTATGAACAGAGATGAATTTACTTCCTTTCCAATTTATGTTTTATTTCTTTTTCTTATGTAATTGCTCTGGCTAGAATTTCCAGTACTGTGTTGAAGAGCAGTGGTGAGGGTGAGCATTCTTGTTCCTGATCTTAGGGGAAGGCCTTTCAGTCATTCTATACTGAGTATCATGTTCGCTGTGGGCTTTTCAGGTATGGCTTTTATTATGTTGCAAAGGCTTCCTTCTATTCCTAGGGAGTTGAGGGTTTTCAGGACAGTAAGGTATTGAAATGCTTTTCTGCACCACTTGAGATAATCGTGTGGTTTTGTCCTTCATTTGGTTAATGAGGTACGATACACGGACTCATTTTTGTATGCTGGACCATCTTTACATTCCAGCTACAGATCCTACTTGGTCATGGTGTGTGATTTGTTTTTAATGTGTCTGCCTGGTTTGGGGATCAGGGTAATGCTGGCTTCAGAGAATGAGTTTGGGAGTATTGTCTCTTCAATGCTTTGGAAAAGTTTAAAAAGGACTGGTGTTCGGTAGGATTCTCTACTTTAAATGTAAGGTAGGATTCTCTGGGGTAGGCGTTGGGGCGCTGGGCTTTTTTTGTCTGTTGGGAGATTTTTGGTGCTTCAGTTGCCTCACTAGGTATAGGTCTGTTCAGGCTTCTTATGTCTTCATGATTCAGTCATGGTAGGTGGTATGTTTCTAGGAATTTATCTATTTAAGTTACCCAGTCTGTTGGAATATAATTGTTCATAGTAGTTTGTTATAATCCTTTTTATTTCTGTCAGATTAGTTCATCAATTGTAATATCTTTTCTTTCATTTCTAATTTTAGCTATTGCAGTCTCCCCTCTTTTTGCTTAGTCTAGCTAAGTAAGGGTCTAACAATTTTGTTGATCTTTTGGAAAAACCAACTCTCGGTCTCATTGTTTTTTTCCTATTGTTTTTCTATTCTCTGTTTCATTTATCTCTCTGCTAATCTTGGTTATTTCCTTCCTTCTGCTGACTTTGGGTTTAGTTTTTTTTTTTCTTTTTCTAGTATTGTGAGGCATAATGTTAGGTTGTTGATTTGAGATCTTTTTTCTTTTTTAATGTATGTATTGACTACTATAAACTTCCCTCTTCCTACTGCTTTTGCTGCATCCCATAAGTTTTGGTATATTGTGTTTTCATTCTCATTTGTCTCCTGATTATTTTCTAAATTCCCTGTGACTTCTTCTTTGACCCATCATTGTTTAAGAGTATGTTGTTCAATTTCCACCTATTTGTAGATTTTCCTGTTTTCCTTCTGCTACTGATTTCTAGTTTCATCCCACTATGGTCAGAGAAGATACTCTGTACGACTTAAACTTGTTAAGTCTTGTGTTGTGGCCTAACACGTGATCTACCTTGAAGAATGTTCCACGTGCACTTGAGAAGATTATGTAATCTACTGTTGTTGAGTGGAGTATTATATACTTTGTAAGGTCCAATCAGTCTATAATGTCTAAGTCCTCTGCTTCCTTAGTGACTTTCTGACTGGTTGTTTTACTTACAACTGAAAGTGGAGTAGCAAGTCTTCTACTATTCTTATGTTGCTTTCTAGTTCTCCTTTCAATTCTGTCAGCGATTACTTCATATATTTGGGAAGGAATTTTAATAATATAAAAAGGCTGGAGTCAAAATATTTTCCCTCAGAAAAAGAATGGATATAATAAGGAATAAAAAGATAGAAGGATATATAAAAAAATGATAGGATTTGGTTGGTTCCATTAACTCCATTCTCTTTTTGTAATTTTACAGAAGCTTAATAAATAAGGGTTCCCTTAGCAATAATTATAAAACAAAAAGGTTTTTAAGAGCTACATCAAATACAGTATTATAAACTAATTCTTGAGCTAATGACTTTTTCACCTTGTGTCTGAGATTTTATAAATTATAAAAGACTAAGATGTAGGACAAATAACATTTAATTTCTGTTTAAATTCTCTGTTTCTTTAAGAATACAATAACTTGATCTTCATCTTAGATTAGTAGGATTTCAATATTCAAAGCTTTCAATATCAGGCCTGCCTGAACAATCCAGGCAAATCAAGAAACAGCTGTGTTCTCTCAGTCTTCATACCTTCTCCCCAATTTAGATATGATTAGATTAATTATAGAAAAGATCGTTACAATGTCAAAGTAATTTACTCCTAGTTTTTCACATATTTTTGTATGAAAACCGCATTCAATTATCACTCGTACAACTGGTGGACCTAACATCAAACTAGTTAAGCAATAAAGCTTTTTGAAAAAATGTTTATTTATTTATTTCGAGAGAGAAAGAGAGTATGTGAGCGGAGGAGGAGCAGCGGGGGGGGGGGGGGAGAGGGAGGGAGAGACAGAGAGACAGAGAGACAGAGAGAGACAGAGAGAGAATCCCAGGCAGGCTCCATGCTATCAGCGCAGAGCCCAACATGGGTCTCAATCTCTTGAATCATGAGATCATGAGCTGAGCCGAAATCAAGAGTTGGACATTTAACCGACTGAACCACCCAGGTGCCCCCAAGAAATAAATCTTAACAACACGTTTTTGGAGGAAACTTTTTCACTACAAGTTTAATCATGTGGTGTGCTTTGGGCCTTATATTCACTTTGTACGGAGGACTGATTTTGACTTCGTTCTCTGGTTTAAAAATATTTCTAAGTTATTTTCATATGCGTAACCAATTCAGTGATTCAGGCTAAACAGAATAGCTTTTAATTGGTGGATTCTCACAATGTAGACATTGTTGGCAAAATGGTTAAACTCAATGTGTGGGTAAATCATGGCTAGATCTCTATTCAAAAGGATATTATTTTTAACCATGTAATCATAGGGGTGCTTGGATGGTTCAGTGAGTTAAGCATCCAACTCTCGGTTTCGGCTTAGGTCAGGGCCTCACCGTTTGTGAGCTCGAGCCCCACGTCAGGCTCCTTGCTAACAGCACAGAGCCTGCTTGGGATTTTCTCTCTGCCTCATTCTCTGCCCCTTCTCTGCTTGTTCACTCACTCTCTCAAAATTTAAATAAACGTTTAGAAATGCAATTTTGATAAATACACCAAGATAATACATTTTCCTTATTTGAACCCTTTACCCTTGAGTCTGAGAGATAATCATTAGTCACAAGCAATACTTCAACATCTCACTACGAGCAGGAAATACTTATAGGCCTAGACCTTTGGTTAGATTCCAACTCCTGTGGACAAACAACAACGTCTTTCTACTTTTCAGAAACTGCGACAAAGGTGGGCACATTTCAAAAGCAACCGGAATGCTGCAAACGCTGGGCGTGCGCCGCGAAGGGGGCCGTGAGCTGAGCGCCCTGGCGAACGAGCGCGAGCCAGCACTCACCGGGCACAGGAGAGAGACCCGCAGGCTGGTTGTGGCTATCTCACTGTCCGGGTCCGCGGTCAATTTCTCTTTGACTGGCATTCATTGAAGAGGAAACAAACAAACAACATGCCGATTAAAGACACATCAGTGACGCAACATAAGAAAAAGAACAAGGAACTTAAAGTGCGGAAGCTTAAGAAAAATGAACTCAAAAACATTTTGTTCAATTATTTCCAATTAACTGAATGGAAAGATAAAAGCAATTACATGGTTTATAATTTCTTCTCATCCACGGAACAAAAACTGCAATGCATTAACATAAAGGAAATTTGTTTAGTAAACCGACACATTCAACTGATGGCAGAATCTTTTCCTTTTATAACTCTAAGAAACTGGATAAAGTTGTGCTTTCTTTTAAATTATGACCAATATTATATTTTAAGAAATTAACCAGTAGTGTAGATAATAGAATTACCAACATTTATAAATTTTCCAAAGCTCAGATAATAAAATACATGAATATACTTTATATGATATATTAATTATTCTATTTCTCATTAAGTCTATCTTTCTAATAATTCTACTTTACCTAATGAAAATACATTAATTCTATTTTCAAATGATAAAAAAGTTCAATTGCTTTTCTTCCACATAATTATTTGAGTTTTACATTTATTTATCCATAAACTAATTATGCTATTTTAGGCAAGTCAATTCTCCTCTCTGACTTTAATTTTGCTTCTAGCTATTTTGCTAGTTCTTATTTTAGAACTCACACTAGATAATCTCTAGGTCTTTTCAGTTCAAACTTCCTATGGTTCTAAAGAGACAAGGCACTAGTAATGATGGCTATTCTGTTACTTTCTGTCAGTCTTACATACCAAGGACCTTTACACTTCTCATCTGGAATCCTGAGAAATATTTTTACTTCTGAAAACTTCAATTTGGAACTTTAGTTAAACTTCAACACGGGGATGACACTGGAAACGCCTAAATGTAGTACTCCAAAAATTTTAGAAATTGTTCCACAATGACTCTAAGGTCTGTATGTGTAAGGGGCAGCCCAAGTGGAGTGGTTGTGTACGCAGTCAATCACAGAAGTTCAGAGCTGTGGCACAACTAAGTGTGACAAGAGAGTTAATACATAGTAGCATTAAGAAAATGGGGAGCAGAAATGTACTCAGATAAGGAAGAATGATTTCGGAGCAGATGGCTGTTGTGCTGATAACCATTTATGAGAATTAAGAGTCCTGCCTTTATTAAACACGGTGATCTTTACAACCTGGATTTTTTTTTTTTTGAGATAGTCTACATTTTAGATATTCTGTCTCCATAAATTAGTGAATCTCAACTATGATGCATATTAGAACTACCTACAGAGTTTTTTAACTTATAATTGCTCACTGAGTCAGAATCGGAAGAGGGACACCAATGGCTTGTTTTTTAAAAGCTCCAGATGGGATTCTGATGCCAAACTTAAAGGTCATTTCCATTTGGCCTGCAAATTCCAAGTGTTTGAAATCTATATAACTCACAGTCTGCATCTCACACCTGAAAAGGCATAAAATCCCTGGGTTTTAGTTTGGGAAATATAGTTATCACATCGCTTATGCTATATAATAACGTGTAAATTATGGAAAGTGTACCTGTACTGTTATAGACCCAATCTTACTCAACCTTTTCTTACAAAGATACATTTAACAAATAGTATCTTTTTAAAGATAACATGATTGCCATGCAATATAAACACGTGAACAGAATTGTAATGTGATTACTAACCATTCTGCATACCTGCAGAACCCTATCGCCACCCCTACACAGGGCACCAAGAAGAGTATGGAATTGATCTATTTAAACTTCCACTGAAATGAAGCAATACCACAGACCAGAATATCAACCTTATGCAAAACAGAGTTCAGTGGTTAGTACTTCCCAAAGAAATTGAAACATGAGAGGCAACCTGAAGTAGTGGTTAAGAATATGGGATCTTAAAAAAAAAAAAAAAAAAAAAAAAAGAATACAGCCCAACTTACAATTCAGACTTTAGCCTGGTCATTTAACCTTTCTGTGCCTCAGTTTCATCACCTTGTAAATGGTAACAACAGCATTTTATAGCAATGTTCTAAGCATTAAATGAGTTAATACACACAAAATGCTTTAAAATAACCTAATATATTATCCTCAGTAAATATTTAGCTACTGCTTCTTTAAAAAAAAGTCATTTGTATGTTCACTTTTTCTAGGAGATGGCAGAATTTTATGAAATTATTCTAGAATCAGTTTGTCAACTTCTTTTTAAAAAAAAAAGCTTTGCCTTTTGCCTTTGCCATTATAGACTCAATCTTAGTCAATTCTTTCATGTAAAGATACTTTTAAAGATCCTACTAGGATCTTAATTGGATTGAATTTAATCTATAGGTCAACTTGAAGAGAACTGACATCTCTACAATAACAATACTGAATGTTCTGATCCATTAACATGTTATATCTCCCCATTATTCAGGTCTTATTTTAATTTTTCTCAGCACTGTTTTAAAGTTTTCAGCATACAAATATTGCACATATTTTATGTGACATATTCCTAAGTACTTCATATTTCTGGATTTTATAGTAAATTGTCTGTTTTCCTAATTTCACTATTTGGTTATTCAGTGCTAACAGAAATACAACTGATTTATACATTGTGTATTCTGCAACCTTGCTTAAATTCATGTATTAGTTCTAGTTGCTTTTTAATAAATTCTTTAAGTTGTTTTCTACATAGACAATGAAGTCATCTTCAAATAAAGACAATAATTATTTATTCATTTCTAATCTGTTGCTTTAATTGTGTTAGCTTTTTTTCTTGCTTTATTGTGCTAGCTAGGATCTCAAAGGCAATGCTGAACAGAAATATTAAGAGGTGATACTCTTGCCTTTTTCCCAACTTGGGAGTAAAGCATCCTAGTTTCTTACCACTAACTACAGTATTAGCTAAAAGCTTTTTGTAAATATCATTTATTACACTGAGGCAGCTCCCTTCTCTTCTATTTTGTTGAGTATGTTATGGATACTGAATTTTGACCAGATGTTTCTCCTGCATCAATGGATGGTCCTATAATTTTTTCTTTTTTTTAAGTTTGCTGAGAAGGTGAATTATCCTGATTTTCACATACACTATATGAACCTAATATTCCTGGGATAAACTCTATTTGGTTATTATAGATTATGTCTTTTGAATTTTAATTGAAGTGTAGTTGACATATGGCATCATAATATTTTTATATATCAATTTAGAACTGACTTAGTCAACAGTTCTGAGAACAACGTTGGAAGACTCTCTTTGACTCCGATACTCACTATCAAGCTACAGGAACCATTACTGCTGTACTGGCATAAGAACAGACATACAGGTCAAGGGAGAATAACAGTCCAGAAACAGATTCTATACCTACAGTCAACTGGGTTTTTGAAAGGTAATTAAATACAGAAAAAGACAGTCTTTTCAAAAATGTTGCTGGAACTGGGAATCTATATGAGGAAAATGAACCTCTAACCCTACCTTGCATCGTATACAAAAACTAACTTCAGAAAAAAATATCTGTGAGCTCAGGTTAGGCAAAGACTTCACAGTATGCAAAAAGCACAAACTATAAAAAGAAATGGGGAAAAGATCTGAACAGTCATTGCATCAAAGAAGCTATGAGAACTAGCAAATAAGCAGAGGGCATCGTTAGTCATTAGGAAAATGCAAATTAAAATCACTATGAGATACTACTATATACTGACCAAAACAGCTAAAACTCAAAGCAACCCGACAATACCAAATGCTAGTGAAGATACAGAAAAACTCAAAATCGCATAATTGATGGTGGGAATGCAAAAATGGCATATGCATTTTATAAAAAACTGCCAGTTGTATCATGTGACAGCAATTCAAGTCCTAAATATTTACTCAAGAGAAATAAAAATATACGTCTACAAGAGTGGGATATCCATATGCAGAATATAAATATTTAAGCAGCTTTATTTATGATAGTGCAAAACTAGAAACAACCTAAATGTCCATCAATTGATAAATGGATAAACAAATGATAGTTTAGGTAAATGGACTACTACTCAGTAATAAAGAGGGGAAAAAACTACATGGATGAAACTCAAAAGCATTATACTAAATTTAAATTAAAGAAGCCAGACACAAAAAGCTACATGCTGCAGGCCTGGAAATATCTGACATTTTAGAAAAGACAAAACCACAGAGACAGAAATCACACCAATGATTATAGGACCTGGGAAAAAAGGGCTGAGATGAACTGCAAGGGGCCACAGGGGAACTTTCTGGGATGAGGACGTTCTATATTTTGATTGTGGCAGTGGTTCATGATTGCATACACCTGTAAAATTCATCAAACTGTACAATTCAAAAGGTGAATTTTTACTTTTGTAAACTATACTTCAATAAACATAACCAAAAGAAAAAAGAGAGAAAGAGAGGGGGAAAAATCATGTTAAATTTAGTCACAGCAACTAAGGAAAAAGAAAGTAAGCAAAAGTCCTTATAACGTGTGGGCAAGGAAGTAAAAAATAAAGACAGGTCATGATATTTACCCTGCAACATCAAACAACGTGTGGCAAGTCTTCTGGGAATTAAAAGTTTTCCTGTGTCACTGTGAGTGCAGTGGTAACGGTATCTTATTATATGACCTATAAATGAAGTTGTATTAGCCACATTTAAAATTAATCTTCTTAAAAATCTCTGTTGTCATGACCTATGAGAGTTAGCAACTAGTCCGTGGCTATATTTGAGTTTAAATTAAGTATAATTTAAAATTCAGTTCCTCAGTTGCACTGGTCACATTTCAGAGCTCAATAGGCACATGTTGCTGGCAGCTACCACACGGGACAGTGCAGATGTACATTTCCATCAGCACAGACTTTTCTATTTCTGTTGCTCTGGGTTTTTTTTTTTATATATATATCTATATACATTTTATCACTCCTCAATATCAGATTATTTTATAGTCATCCTTTTAGAATTTTAAGGCTGTGAACAACTGAATATATTAAGTTCAATACTTTATAGGCAAAGAAACAGGCAGAGAGACCAAATTTTTATCTGTATTTCCTTAAATCAGTGTACCTCAACAAAAATCTGAGGATCTACTATGTGCCAGGAACATCGCGTGAGGAATTCAAAGACAAATAAGATTAAATTCCTGCCCAGAGAAACTCAGAGTCTAGTTGAGGGTTGAGCTGCTCAGTGGGATCATCTCTAATGTGCTCGAAAAGAAATGTGTTCAGGAAGCTAGCCGAAAAGTGAACTCGTCTACTCCAGGGGTTCTGAGATGCCTCCTTGGAAAAAGTGAAACACAAAGGATAACTGGAGTTAGGCAAAGAACAGGGAAGTCTGGAGGCACAGACAACAATGCGGGCAAAAGCGGTGCAGAAAGGAAAAGAATCCAGTATTTTTGGAATATAAAACACAAGAAGGGGGCGCCTGGGTGGCTCAGCCGGTTAAGCGTCCGACTTCGGCTCAGGTCATGATCTCGCGGTTCGTGGGTTCAAGCCCCACGACGGGCTCTGTGCTGACAGCTCAGAGCCTGGAGCCTGCTCAGATTCTGTGTGTCCCTCTCTCTCTGACCCTTCCCTACTCATGCTCTCTCTCCGTCTCAAAAATACACAAACTATATAAAAAAAAACACACACACACACAAGAAGGGTGAATACAGAGGACACTGGGAAGCAGTAAGCAGGGGCCACTACACGGAAAGCTGCATCTGTCATCCTAACAGAGTTGGGAGTTTTTACTCTACCCATGTTACAAAGCCACGGATTGCAGGGGAATGGTAAGCTTCGGTCTGTACTAATCACTTAGGTTGCTACCAGGAGAGAGATATGAAGAGGGACCGAGAAAGAAGAGGGATAGATTACTTAAGAATAGGTTTTTTAAATAAAGGCAGAATATGAGAGCTTAAATGAGGGCAGTGATGGTAGGGAGAGAGAGTGGACAGACTTGGAAAACATTTAGGCTGAAAGTTTGATAGGATTCAGGGAGTTCATTTTTAAATACTTGAATTCGGGGGCACCTGGGTGGCTCAGGCAATGAAGCATCCAACTTCAGCTCAGGTCATGATCTCACGGTCCCTGAGTTCAGGCCCCGCATTGGGCTCTGTGCTGACAGCTTGGAGCCTGGAGCCTGCTTCAGATTCTGTGTCACCCTCTCTCTCTCTGCCCCTCCCTTGCTCGTGTCTCTCTCAAAAATAAACATTAAAAAAATTTTTAAACTTGAATTTGAGGACTCAAAAGAACGTTTCAGTGAAGGTGGTTAGCTAACTATACATATCTCCTGAATATGAAATTCAGGAGAAGGTCCGGGATGAGATATGTGCAAATTTAAACCACAAGATCAGATATGATTATGTCTACATAGAGTACGCAGAAAAGTGGGCGTAGGATGACATGCCAGGGAAAACAAACGTTTAGGATGCCTCCCTTAAGAGAATCTACTGAAAGCAAGTGATTGAGAAGAAACAGAAGAGAATTTCAAGGATAAAGTGGTTGGTATGAAATGCAGCAAAAATATCAAAGATGAAAATTGGAAAGATAAAACTTTAAATCTGGCAGTCAGATTGTCACTTGTGACATCTGCAAGAGAAGTTTCAGTGGAACGACAGGAGGTAAAAGGGCACAATGGGTTGCGGTGAGGAGGGAGACAGAGCAAATGTAGACTACTCTGAAAAAAGTAGGAGGACAACAGGAAGAAGACAGAGCTCTACAGAGAGTAGAGAACGGCTTGTTTTTATATTTTTTAAAGGATGAAAAAGACCTGACAGAGAAGGCTGACAGGAAGAGCTTATAGAGAGGGAGGAACCAAAATACAGGACAGAACACAGGTCTCATAATACTGCCTCCGGGTATCTCCAACCAGATGTCTCACAGAGATCTCAAATACCAGTATAAGCATGCGCTCTGATCCCTCCAATCTTCTGCACATTGTTTGCCATTTCAGTAAATGCACTAGCATGTAACCAGTTTAAGAGGCCTAGAATTCCTCCTTGACTTCTCCTTTTTCTTCCCTCCGCACATGTAATCCGTCACCATTGCTACCCTTCAACACTTCTCAAACTGTCAACTTCTACGCCATCGTTATTACCTACGCTCAAGACACCGTCACCTCTTACCTGGACAACAGGTTCCTAACTGGCCTCACTGCATCAGTCCAGCCCCTCCTCAGTTCAGTCTTCAGAGCAATCTTTTTCTTTTCTTTTTTTAATGTTTATTTATTTTTGCGAGGGGGGGGGGGAAGGGAGGGAGGGAGGGGCAGAACGAGAGGCGGAGAGAGGATCCAAAGTGGGCTCTGCACTGACAGCAGCGAACCTGATGAGGGGCTTGAACTCATGAACCATGAGATCATGACCTGAACCGAAGTCAGACACTCAACCACCTTTATGTCACCCTCTACACCTTTATGTCATCTGTATGAACTCACCCCGTAGCTATCTCTCTGGCCACTGTCCTCCTTGGTTCTCTCTTCTCCAGCTCCACTGGCTTTGTCTTTTGGCATCTCCCACTCTCTCCTTGGGCTTAACTCCGCCTCATCCTTATAATCTTATCTTTAAACATCACAGCACCAGAGAGGGCTATGTTCTGTGGTTACCTCCAGAGCTCCCTGTCTGTCTTCTTTAAGGCACATGTCACAACTGTAATTCGTTAATGACTTGTTCAATCATTTAATTCTGTCCTTCCCACCAGACTGCAAACTTCTAAGGGATGCAGAGACGGTGTGCGTCTTGTTTAATGCTATATTCTCCTGTGCCTGGAACACTGTAGACTCTTAATATGATTTCTTGAGTGAGAAGAATAAATGAATAGAAGATTAACTTTGAGCAGAAAAAGGGACACTTCCCCCTGAGACTGAAGAGAAGAAGGATGGGTGGTTACAAATGTAAATAAGCTGAAGAGTAGTTAGGGGGCACTAAGATTAAGGAAGCAGCAGGCAGCTGGGAGAATGAACACCTTACAGCCCCAATTTCCTCGCAATGGCAGTGTGCTAATAAGAGAGGGGGAAAAGTATTTGAGTAAAGTGTGGCCAAGGTTTAAAGTGACAACTGCAGGGAAGAGGGAGAGGGAGACAGGAACGTGATAAAAAATAAGCAAAGGGCTGTCTTTGTGATTGAGGGGACAACGCTACAAAGGTGGAAACCACAAGACAAAAATCGACTAAATCAAATGAATCAGACTAGACTTCTCTGTGAAAAGTCTCAATATTATGGAGTTTATTCTTTAAAGAACATAATAGTGCCTGATCTGATGAATACAACTTTGCCAGCAGAATTTACTGATAAGATTAAGAATGACTTCCAGTGCATATATTTTTAGGTAATTTGATTCTTTAAAAATATCTGAGAAATCTGTCAACATTTTTTTCAGTCAAGTTGTTTTATACAACCTTCTAATTACACAATTAATTTGTTGGGAAAGTTATTTCTTTATAGATAGCACAAAGACAAACAATCTGTTGCTTAGACAATTACAACGAACGTCTTACTGGTAGGATCCAAATTAATGTTTTACTGGTTCTCCAGGCCGATAAGTAAGATAAGAAAAAACTGCCACAAAAATCCCGCCCCATCTGCAACTACTCTCCACGCCCAGCACTGTATCAGAGATGGAATCAACAGCCTCTGAATGAAGAAGTTTTTATTACTTAATAGGGGCTAACAGTGGTTCCTTCCAGAAAATAAAGTAATTCTAGGCTCACCTTCCCACTCCCCTTCCAGATGGTGCTACAAATACAAGTGGAGAAGAGTTATCAGCCTTACTACTCCCACGACCACCACCATTATTATTAAATAGAACAACCTCATCTGCCTTATTTGTTGGTATTTCTTTCTCCACACACGCTCACAGAATTCCACAGCGCTGACTAGATGAGATTCTAGCACTATGTGGCAGATAGGAAGATTCTCACTAGAATGACCAGAAATGGACTTCAGCGAGTGTGAAAAAGAAAAGTTCTCCTCCTGCACTCTCCTTCAAAGCAGATGTCTGTCCCTTTTTACTCTGTCCCTGCCAACCGGTGCTTCCTCTCCCCTAGACCCCGAACCGGTGCGGTCACTCTAGCTCTCTACTGTCTTCTGAGGAATGTCTACAGAGGCATTAACCGAAAGTATGCTCCTCTTGACTCAGGATTACTTGCATTTTATAAAAGGGTCCTTTTAATGCACAAAATGCTTCAATGAACTATTGTTGAGGGTATATTGCTATTCAGAGGTAATGGAATCTTTTAATTCGGCATAGAAACAGGTTAGAGAAAAAGATAAAAGCTATGCCACAAAGGAAAGTGAGGGGAAAGCCGGTCTTATTACTTTATTAGTTCTTTCCACCAGAGTATGCCTAACTACAAATCTGAGAGTGGACTTCATTAGTCAACTCACATCAAGAATCCGTAAAGAGTAGCTATCTAATCCCTGCCTGTAAAGTTTTGTTCCCTAAGTGTCCAGTCCCATCCCTGAATCCATCCATGAAGAATCCATCTCTCACAAAGAAAAGCATAAAAGAAGAACTCAGTTCACCTCTTGGGAAAAGCTGCCAACCTCTAGCCTTAACCCTCAAAACCTGAGGCCAGAACAGTCAATTTGCAGAAATGACTAGATCTCAAATCCAACACGACAAAATGAACCATCTAGTTATTTATAACTATAAACCCAGACTTTAGAGGAGCTTTAGAAATCATGTGGTCACAACCACTTCTTACAGATGAGGAATACGAGACCCCGAGGAGTAAAGTGACTTGTCCACGGTTACATAGCTGACTAGCGGAACCTACTTCATTATTGCTTTTACCAGCCTCTTTTGACTTTATTAATGCAGGGATACGGTCCTCACCTATCCCTGCACATTTTTCCTGGATAAGCCTTAAATATAAAATAATTCTCATGAAATACACACCAAAATTTCCTTCCTGTCTCCTAGAATTTTTTAAACATTTATTTTATGAAATTTTAGTAAAATATTCTTCCATATTCATTTATTGGCTTTCCAAAGTTAATTTTAAAATCAGTAAAATGCAGATTATAAAATATAGGTCAAATAAAGATATCAAAACTACTTTTAAGTCTTGATTTACTTTGCTCAGAAAACAAGTTTTCAGTGTTTTGAATCCTCTATGACAAGCTCTAGTGAAAAAAGAAATTTCTTCTTGAAAATTTATTGAGTAGAAAGCACACTATTCTAACCTTTACCAAAATTGTTTAGCTACATAAATGAAATAAGTTTATCATACGTACTTAAAGCTCTAGAATGATCCGGATTCCTTATTCCCTTTGCTCGTAACCTCTGAAGAAGAACTGTTGAGGACAACTGTTTTACAAGATATACTGCCATGGAATAGTTCTGGAAAAAAAAAAAAAGATGTAGAAAACAACATATGTAAGTAAATAGTACATCTATTTTAATCTCACAACGATAGGGAGAGAATACTAACACTTCTTAAAACACCTACTGTGTGGCCAGGCACTATCTTAGGTGTTTTTATGAACAGTAATTAATTTAGTCCTAACCAAAAAGCTGCTGAGGTTGTCATAAACCTACTTTTATGGACAAGGAAGTGAAATGTAGAGAAGTAAAAGAATTTTGCAACTTTCAAGCAATAAAGCCAAGCCTGTCATGCTTCCATATTACCTGACTACCTATGCTTGAAGCTAATCAATTTGTGGTACCTATATTAAAAAAAAAAAAAAAAAACTACTAAAATTAAATCTAAGCCAAGGCCAATAAGATGTCAAAGTCACTATAAGCCACATTTAGTAGGTAACAGATATACCTAAATAACAGTACCTATTAAAAAATTACAAATTAGATTGGCTTCCTAATCTATATCACTGCATCTCTCTTCATGTCTCTAACTAGTTTTGAAAAGACCCTATGTGGGCCATTATCACAGACAGAGGGAATATTAAAGATTCTCAAAGAGAAGCTGCTGGTTCGGCAGATGAATAGATGAATATCCATTACCAGCAGAGGACCAGTAGAGGAGATGGTAGCAGGAGAAAGTAACAAAGAAAATAGTTAATCACAAGCCAAGGCAGAGTGAAGGGTACATGACTGGATAAGAGGGAGAAAAGAGAGCTGAAGTTTATTAAGGGTAGGAGAGAGATCTAACTGAGAAGGCCCACTTTCCATTTGGTGTTGGGATCAAGAGGAAGATCAAGAGATTTGGAAACAAGCAAAAGGAAAAACACTTACTGCCACCTTCTAGATTATAGCTACATACAGTTTCTGAAGCACTCTTAACATATCCTTATCTACTTTGTTTAAACCTCACAGAAGGCCTATAAGAGACAAGAAGAATAAGTATTTTTCTAAGTAAAGGATTCATGGAATGGAGGCACAAAAGGATGTCATCTGCTCATGATCATGCAACTGCTTGGTGACAGAGCTGGCACTAGAAACCAGGAAGAAAAAGTATGGATGCCAGGACAATGAACCTCATGGCCAAGGCTAGTGTAGTTCTCTACCATTCCTGCTTTCACGCACCTTGTTTGCTTTGACCCTCCTAACCTAGCCCAATGTATAGTCCAACTTTCAGACCTTTAAAAATGCATTCCCTTCTTTTAACAACAAGAGAGAATATCCCATGTATCCTCTGGCAGGCCAAATTTTCATTTGGAGTTCAGAAACTTATCACATGTTACATATTTTCTGGGGAAACAAAATGAAGGGTCGAAAAGGCTAATTTACAAGTAATCTTAAAACCTGCCTAATTTTTAGAGCATTCATATCAATCTTATTTAAAACTGAAAGGCTTCTTCTGGGGAAAAAAAAAACCTTATTTACCTTTATTATTTATTTGATTAATGTTTCGAGTATGATAGAAACTAGAGAAATGCTAATTAACACTGTGAAATTATGTACTGACAGCTTGAGTCTTCAGTACTAGAAATTACCCTCAGGCTTTATATAATTTTTAAAGGAGAAATCAAGTAGAAACCACAACTACAAGTTTAGTGAAAAGGTATGTTCACTCTAGTTGAAACATGTAACAAATTAAAAAAAGGAAGAAGCAAAAAGAATGTGAGGTATTAACAAATGCCACTTGTACTGATGATATGGAATTTAATTCTATAGCACTTGAAAGAGATTCAGCAGCAAAAAAATCCCCAAACTTTACAGTGGTATAAGATCTCGTTCAGGTAAATGACAATACATTGTTTCTGCTGACCCTTCAATTACTACTCAACTCTCAACTACTCATAAATATTGCATTACATGGAGGCTTTTGTCAAGTGTCTTCTCAAAAGTCTTCAAAAATGTCTATCAAGTTCACAGGACATTTTTCTCCATAATTAAGATATAATCTACTCATTAAGTGCCCTTTATATCGGTATCTAAATAACGTTTCTCTAAACAATGAGAGTTTAATAAATGCTAAATATAGTGATTATCCTGATAGGATAAGAAGTTACAATATAGTTCACTTATTTCCTTCGAGCGCTGTACTCGCTTTTTTGTTTTAAAAAAGATTGTCTTTTTAAAATTGAGATATGGGGTGCCTGGGTGGCTCAGTCGGTTAAGTGTCTGACTCTTGATTTTGGCTCAGGTCATGATCTCACGGTTCATGAGTTCAAGACCTGCATCAGGCTCTGCGCTGACAGTGTGGAGCCTGCTTGGGATTCTCTCTCTCTCCCTCTCTCTCTCTCTGCCCCTCCCCTGCTCTCTCAAAATATAAAATAAAATAAAATTTAAAAATAAAAAAAATTTTTTTGATAAAATTGATATAATTGACATAAAACATTGTATGAGTTTAAGGTACACAACATGTTGATTTGATACACTTCTATATTGTAAGAGGATTACCACCTTAGCTTTAGCTGACATCAACTCTTCTATTTCCTTTGGAAATATACTTCTAAAACATTTCTCAGTGGCAACTCGTAACTCAGATCAATCCCTCAAACAGTAAGTGATCCTACACTAACTAATCCGAGTATCTTTACAAGTTGAATTAAAACTAGTGACGGAAAAACAATCTAATAAGTTATCTTCTCGGCTTTGGTAAAGAATAATTTTCCTTCACAAAAAAAAAAAGAAGAAGAAGAAGAACTGTCTTTCAATGTTTTACATCAGAAAGGTCTCCAACTTGTACACTGGGGTCTACACAAAGATCTTACCTACTAGGTAAGACTAGACCACCTTCAAATCACTGAAGATACTGTCTTCTCTCTGAGGTTGGAAAGGCTTTCCTCTCTCCTCTAAGGCCATACACCAGCATATCTCCCTGCTCTCCCACAGTCTGAGACTTCTGTCGGAGTTCACTGCAAACACCCACCCAGGAAGCTATACTTTGCACACATGGGCACAAAAACCAATACAAAACAAAAAACATTTTCAATACCCTCTTCAAAAAGGGAGACCAAAGGGGAACCCCAAGGTACACTAGAAGTGAAACATTTAAAAGGGTTTCAAAAACCTAATGATGACATATTAATTAGGCAAAGGAAAAAATATATCCTGGATAGTTGTCAAAAGGGATGCTGATAAAACTAACAATCCATGTCTCACAAAGACATCCAGTAAAAGAGCAAATAGGAGTACACTGCTGATGAAAGTACAATCTATCAAAAATTAATCCTTGGGACACTAGTAGTACCCTCATTATCATACGGAACAAGGTGAGCATGCCCCTGGCACGCCCATTATTTAACACTGTTCTGAAGGTTCTCGTCAGCACAACAGAACAAAAACAAGAAATTATGACATAAGTACTGGGATTATCATCATTCGCACGATACATCTCAAACTCCAAACTGCCTCCTGGAAATATCAAGAAACCATTTAAAAAGCTGTTGGAACCAGTATATGAAAATTCAGGTATTAAGTAATTATTCAACAATAAACCAACAATAAATTCTTTAGAAAATATAATAAAGATCTACTTACAATAGAAATAATAACAATAAACAACACAGAATTAATTCTAAAAAATGGAAGATTTATAAGAAACCTGTTAAATTACCGAGGAACATAAAAGAGGATTTGAATAAATGGAGAAACATATAGTCCCTGGAATGAAAATATTAAATAGTATAAATAAATTAACCGTAGCTTAATATACTAATTTAAAGCAACCTCATTCACGTTCCCAGAAAGGGTTGAGGGAGTAAAGCAGGAGAACACAGCTCCATCCCCATAATTACTTTTCCAACACCTCTACTCTCCTCAGAGCCTCCCTCACTTTCAGGCTAATACACGCCCTCCCCCACTAACACTGCAGCAATAGCATGCTCCTGGGAGTGACCTCTGCACGCTTCTGGACGCCAAACTGTTTACCACTCTGAAGAATGACCTTGTGTGAACAGAAATATACTCCTGTAAAATTTTCATTTAAAAAGAGAATATCCTTGGGGCACCTGGGTGGCTCAGCTGGTTGAGTGTCCAACTTCGGCTCAGGTCACGAACTCACAGTTCCTGAGTTTGAGCCCTTCTTTGGGCTCCGTGCAGGAGGAGCCTAGAGCCTGCTTTGGATTCTGTGTCTCCCTCTCTCTCTGCCCCTCCCCAACTCGTAGTTTCTCTCTCTCCCTCTCTCTTTCTCTCTCTCTCTTAAAAGTAAATAAACACTAAAAAAAAAAAAAAAAAACCCTAAAAAAGAGAATATCCTTAACATTAACAGTACCTTAAAAGCCCTGCAGGGCTCGGCCCTTCCTTACCTCCACAGCCTCATCTTGTACACGGCGCTGCCCCACTCTCTGCACTCGAGCCCCAGAGGCTCCCTCTCAGCCTCCTGGAAAGAACCAGGCTGACCTCTGCCACTAGGCTGTTGTGTAGGTTGTCTCCTCTGAACCTTTCAACCCAGACTGCTTCCTGCTACCCTTCTCTTGGCTCAGTCACTACTTCCTCAGGGAAGCCCCACCCGATCTCTATTGCAAAGTGCCCTTCAATATTTTCTGAAATCACTACACATCTCTCCTTCACAGTCCTTCTAAAGAATGTTCACCTTTCTGTGTGTGACCACCTGGCCCCCAGATACCAGGCTCTAAAAGAGTAAGGACTTCCTTTTCTTGCTATGTACTGCCAGTTTTGTACAGTGCATGGTACAGGAAGCATTCAATAAATTTCAAATGAATTAATGAAGATATGAGCTCATATGGTAAAACTGAAATAATCAACGACATTCTGAAACTGTCCTGGAAAAAGAACGCAAGATGAAGAAACAATATAGGAAAAGTTCAGAATCACACACAGAATAAATAAAAATCAAATATATAGTAATGCTGGCTTTTGCATCAGCATTTGTTAACAGTGTTAGACCAAATGGCTATTTAAAAGTGAAGTAAATTTTTATTTCACACCACACATAACTTGCAATGGATTAGATATTTAAAGGCAAAACAAGAAAACTCAGAAGTCTAGAAGAAAATAGAAACAAATATTTATGCAAGCTTGGGAAGGGCAGACAGACTGAAGTGTGACGGAACTGAGGGGGAAAGCCTATTGAAAAAACTCGTTAAAAATTGGCTCTATAATAATTTAAATCTTCTAAACATTAAATAATTACATGAATGAAAATAAAAGGGAAACAAACTAGAAACAAATATTTCCAATACGTGAAAGAGTCTAAGTCTTAATACATGAAGAACTGATAAATGATAAGAAAAACAGCAACAGAGGAAAAAATATGGACATAATTTTAAAATGTAAATCACAACAGACAAATATGTTCAATCTCAGTGATAATAAAAGGAGCACTAATCAAAGCAACATGGTGCCATTTACCTACTAACATACGTAGATTTTAAAGAACTATTGCTGGGGTGTGGGTCAACAGGCACACAAATAAATACTGAAGGAGAATAAACTTGTACAACTTCTGGTAAGGCAATCTGTCCATGTACACAACATTTCTTAAAATTCTGCATGCTCTTTGACTCATAAATTCCACTTCTGGGAATTTAAGGAAATTATCAGTACGTATGCAAAGCTATAGCGACTAGGATGGTTGTTGAAATAGCAAAGAATCAATCAGTCAATAAACCAACTAACTGCTCAAGAATAGGGGGAACAGGCTAAATTGTGGCATCCTCATATTGGAATATGATCCAGCCATTTAAAATCATGCAGATGCACATGTAACGACATAAAAAGACGTTCATGATAAATTGCTGAGTGAAACTGGATCAGGTTATAAAACACTGAATACTGCATGATCCCATTTTTCAAATGGGAACATGTTGAAAATTCCTTGTGAGACAAAAATAAATCCTTTTGCAACTCATTTTATATCATTTACATATAAGCTCAGGTAGCCATGGAGATTAACCCTTGCTCGTAATACTAAGATCTAGTAGAAATAAAAATTTACTTACTCTTCCAATTTCTGCAGTCCAAGAAACAACAATGGTGTTTGGTACTGTTGTGGACAATCGGACAAGTGAGGTGATATTAATTGGTCGGCTGGGTCGCTTTGGTTCCACACCATTTTTTGTAGGTGGAAGATAACCCTAAGAATGAAATGTAATTTATTTCTACTTATTTCCACAATCATCTCAACTTCTATTCCTAAGACAAGCGAAATCCCCCCCACAAACTACATATTAGAAAATATATTTTCATCAAAGAGTAGAGAAGCAAACATTTACAAGCGTTTACAAGGTTGTTTCTCTAAATAACCCTACCATCTCATTCTATAGGAAGCCTGAGAAAAATACCGGCGATAGAACTTAAAAATGTCTAAAACTTAAGAATCCGGATGAATTCATTAAAGGCTTGAATAAGTGTATAAGGAACATCTTAAAGGTAACCGACAGCTCCCCCACAGTATCCTTCCTCTGTTCTACTGCAGGCTTCCAGACTCACATGAGTGCCGCTGAGGTTTTGTGGAAACAATTTCTTGTCCCCCCAAATCCAGAATGACACTAAAGCTACCACACCCAACTCCAACTCCTCGACTTTGTCTTCATAGCTAATGTCACAGCTGTTAAGTATACATAGTTGGTACAAGTGTTTCACTCAGTCACATGAATATATATCCAAACTAAAGATGTTTTCTTAATGAACAACTATGATCAACCACAGCTGTCATGACTTATGCATGCTATGCTGGCAATGCATTTAAAAAATAGCTTTTAGGACTTACTGGAAGGCTGCAAGGTTTTGTATTCACTTTCACACAAAGATTGGGTGGGAAGTGATCTTCTTGCGGACAACTGGTTTCTGATAAACAAAACCTAAACAATAAAGCACATGTTTAACTTCCATTATTAAAGGATGACCTCAATATTTCTGTTCCATAGCTAATCTAAAAGGTTGTCAAACTTAACAACAAAAACGACTTAAAGCTAGACATTTCACATATTTCAACAAACTGAAAATAAATAATTCTGTCAATGTAGAGTTTCAGTGATCATGACTCTCAACCCGTAGTTATCTTCATAATATTTCCAACCACTTGCTTAAAAACGTTCTAAAAAGGGGGGGGAAAAAAGCTTGGTAGTGGAATAAATTTAAAATATTCTGAATCAAAAATTTAAATTAAGTTTCCTTAGTATAGAACTTCTCAGAGTTGGGTAACATGCATCATAACTTTCTAGGAGGGAGATATAACACACACCATTTCCCAAATTTATCAGCTTATAAAACTTCTTGTTTTGGTTCTTAGCAGAACATACTGAAAAGGCTGTAAGTCCATCCCAGGACTAAATTCTATCCACTAAGCCAAGGTATACTCCATTATTCCCTGAGAACTGATGATGTTGAAAAATAACACTGTCATTTAAAATACTATTTTAGACACTCATGAAAACATTTATTTCTAAATTAAATGCATAATATTTTGGCAAAACTATAGAGGGCTACATAATTTGTAAATTCCTATTCTGTTCATGCTTATACAGAAAAGAAATAAATTATTAATTTGCCATTTAAGACATCTTAATAACTTCCTTATTCCCAATATACAGCTGAGGCTCATCCCACCTGTAAAGAACATTCACAGCATCGGTGAATTATATGTCCAGAAGAACCATGTATGAATTCTGTGACATATTCATCCTGCACAAATATCTTCCCTCAACATCTGTGGTGTAGGTTCTTGACCTGCTGGCTGTAGAGTCTATGTAGGAAGATCCACAAATTGGGACAATTTTCTGTGTACATATCAATGTTCATCTTTATGGGGAAACAGTCTAGAGCTTCCATCAGATTCTCAGTGGGATAGGGGATCCATAAAAGGGTTAAGAATTACTGATCTACAAAGATTTTCCTGAAATATACACAGCTGAAAATACATAGATGTCAAAGCTCACATGATCCTCTCTAACCCCCAGAAAACCTATTACAGGCCAGTTCTTTATACTGCAACAGTAAGAGTATGCCACAAAGTTTTTAATAAATTATTCCAATGCAGTAATAAGTTTAAAACATGAACCCTGGCGCCTGAAGCTATAGGAAAAGAAAGATTTATGACAAATTGTCTCCTACTATTCATTTAAGTATAAAGTGAAAATCTAATAAGCCACCCTAACAAGCCAAAGGGAAAAGAAGAAAAAAGGGGGAATAGCAGAAAATTTCTGTGAAGTTCATGGGGGTAGGGAGGGAAAACAGACATAAATGAAAACAGACTAGGAATCTAACAGAGAAAATACTGACCTTAATTCTCACCAAATTATTTTCATGCTTTAGATAAAAATTTATAATTAGGATGGCAGATAGGTATACACTCCCAACTTAAATAGTACACTGGGATTCTAGGCCTAGTAATGGGGGTATGGGAATTGAGATGAAAAATAACCATTTTATCAAAACACAAAGAACCCCCTAACAATCACCAAATATAATACAAAATGGTTTCTTTCTTTCTTTCTTTCTTTCTTCCTTTCTTTCTTTTCATTAAGTTCTGGAGATATATTTGAATTGAAAATGGCTAAACCATTTTTGAACCGTTATGATCCCCCTTGGAATCCCTGAAATAATAGAGAGTTGATCTACCTTAGACAGAAAACCTTCCTTTTGGAAGGCGAACCCCAGCAGCTGCTGCACTAAAGAATGCATGTACACTAACATACAATACTGAGGACAGGAACTATATCTTTTGTTCTAGAGCTATGGTTTTCAAACTTTATTTTAGTCCTGGGACTCTTTCTCCAAATGAAAACCAACCCACACATCAAACATGCAAAACAGATCAAAGCTCAAACCAGCATTACTTTGGTTCACAGTATGTGTGGGGTGGGGGTAGTCATCATACAGACCCCTAAGGGTGGCTCCAAGCACTGAAAACAGTTTAAAGACCACTGTTTTCAACGATAATGTCACATACCAGTATGAACAAAATAGAAACTGTCGATATAAAAAGTAAGCAAGATAACAGCAATACAGAATTATGAAGGCATCATATTTTAGTCCTTCAATTTATTCAGTCATTACCATGTTCTGCTCCTGCGAGAGGATAAAATACCTTTTACACAGGAATATCTTTGTCAGTGCCTTCTCAAATCAAGACTTCAACCTCTTTTCTGCTTTCTCACTTGTTTTCATCACCTTATTTTTAAGCCAAGATCAGAGGTTTTCATATTGTTCCATGAAGCACTGGGCATGTGCTTTAGCCTCTTTTCTGACCTAATGTATCTATAATTTGCACACACAACTGAGGATCCAATTATTGATATGAAGCGATCTGTCTGACTTGTCCTTCCCACTTTAGGGAAAACAGGTTATTGAGGAAAACAACTGCCTTGTATTTCCTCTTCTATTCCTACTGCAACAAGAACCGTTTGGGGCAGTTAGGTTCTCACATAGTCATGAAGTAAAAAGAGTACCAGAAGATGGTTTACATAAGACAGAGAGACATTAACACAGAAGAATTCTTAGATAGCCCTGGAAGAAATGAGCTAAGAAAAGAAGCTGAATAAGGGGAAACTGTGAATCCCTGTTGGAAAATTTTCCATTCCTCTTTGCAAAACTATCAAGAGATGTCTAGAATAGATCGCTTTTAAACTAATGATTTAAAATACAGGACAAAGCAAATTAGACTGTTTTGGTTTTTGTTAGTCCACGAGATACTGTACACTTAATCTAAGTCCTAGTTTGTTTTTTTTTTAATTTATTTTAATATTTTGTTTCATTTTTTTTTTAAACTTTATAGTTTATTGTCAGGTTGGTTTCCATATAACACCCAGTGCTCTTCCCCACAAGTGACCTTCACCAAGACCATCACCCCCCATCACCTTCCCCCTTCCCCTTCCCCCCTCAGTTTGTTTTCAGTATTCAAGAGTCTCTCGTGTTTTGTCTCCCTCCCTCTCCGTAACTCTTTTCCCTCCTTCCCCTCCCCATGGTCCTCTGTTGGGTTTCTCCTGTTAGACCTATGAGTGCAAACATATGGTATCTGTCCTTCCCCGCCTGACTTATTTCGCTTAGCATGACACCCTCGAGGTCCATCCGCTTTGCTACGA
>CM053560.1:103261414-103336889 GCA_028646485.1 Cryptoprocta ferox | reverse complement strand
CGTGCGCGGATTACAGAGCTCCCTGCTTCTCCGCCATCTTGCCCACTCCTCCAGGGTAGTTCTATTTTTAATTTTTTGAGGAACCTCCATACTGTTTTCCAGAGTGGCTGCACCAGTTTGCATTCCCACCAGCAGTGCAAAAGAGATCCTCTCTCTCTGCATCCTCGCCAACATCTGTTGTTGCCTGAGTGGTTCATGTTAGCCATTATGACAGGTGTTAGGTGGTATCTCAGTGTGGTTTTGATTTGTATTTCCCTGATGATGAGTGACATTGAGCTTCGTTTCATGTGTCTGTTGGCCATCTGGATGTCTTCTTTGGAGAAGTGTCTATTCATGTCTTTAGCCCATTTCTTCACTGGATTGTTTGTTTTTTTGGGCGTTGATATTTATTTATTTTGGAGAGAGTGAGAGAGCTGGAAGGGAGCCAGGAAGAGGCAGAGGAAGGAGAAGACTGAGAATCTGAAGCAGAATCTGCACTGACAGTGCAGAGCCTGATGTGGGGCTTGAACTCACAAACTGTGAGATCTTGATCCAAGCCGAAGTCAGATGCTCAATGGACTCAGCCACCAGGTGCCCCTGTATAGTACAGTTTATTTCATCTCCAGTTTCTTTCTTTCTTTTTATTTATTTTATTTTGGCGGGGGGTGGGGAGAGAGAAAGAGAGAGAGCACCAGACAGACAGACAGACAGCAGGGGAGGGGCAGAGAGAGAAGGAGACACAGAGTCCAAAACAGGCTCCAGGCTCTGAGCTGTCAGCACAGAACCCAGTGCAGGGCTTGAACTCCTGAGCTGTGAGATCATGACCTGAGCCCAAGTCTGATGCTTAACCAACTGAGTCACCCAGGTGCCCCAGACCTAATGAATCCTTAAAGCTTAAAGACGTCTATCGCTAAAGAATGAAACATGCAAACCAAGAGAGCAAAAAATGAGGGGGAAAAGCCTAAAACTGCAAAGAGCTATGTGTGCATATTCTTAGAGGGGAAACTAAAGCCAAAAAAGTAAAGGAGATTATTAGAACACGAGTGTACTTGGCTATATCCTCAACATCATGGGTTAATGGAGGGAGAGGGGAGCCAGAGCCAGAGGGGATGGAGCTAGAGAAAATGATCCTGCCATCAGACTAGCCCCCAGGGGAACCGGCAGCAGTCCAAGACAGTGTCCAGAGGGACATGCCGTACTCAGAGTCAGACAGGCGGTAGCACCTTTGTTCTGGGTCATCAGTTGATTTGGAAAGAGACTGCAGCCTCAAGTTGGGGGTTTAGAGAACATTGGCCAGTTCCTCAAAGGGAGAGGCTGACAAATGTGGGCAGAGTGTCCCAGTCATGTGGTCCCAGGATCACACTAGGAAGTGGAAAGACAATAAAGACACAAGGCAGATGCCCAGCTGAGTGAGTATGGTCCTGAGAGATTCTCTTTGGTTGGAAGGGAGACAACTCAGGTTGCTTCATCGGATTTTAAGGCTGCATTGAGAAAGTGATTTGATCTCTCTCTGCTTTTCTTCTCTCTTTTCAATTATAGCTCCTGACTTCGGAAGAATTTCTATGAGGCCATGGTGTCTGCTACCTCACGGCTATTATTCACAGTCTTCTCTGATGGTCTCTAGGCTTCTGCTCCACTGTCTGCTTCTTGCTCTGTCTTAGGATGGATTCTGTAGAAAAAAAAAAAAAGGCTCTTGAGATGGATATTGGTATGCAGGAAGTTAATAGGGGAGAACTCTCAGGATCAATATCTGTGAGAAGTAAGGGCTGAAGGAGAGGTTGGACTTTGATGTAGTTAATGCAAAGGTCTGAGCCAACCCTTTGGGGAATTCTGGAGCTGGGGTGGCCTTTCAGAGTTTCTCCAAATTGAGATGGTGGGGTCAGGCCTTTGTATTCTCACTAGGTGTTTGTTGGCCACTCCTGGGAAAGGAGTACCCCTTGGCTGAGGGCTGCTCTAGAAGAGGGACTCACCAGTGGGTTGCCAGCAGCCAATAAAGCCAAGAGCAGAAGGAATGAGCACCTCGGTCCTGAAGGGGAGCGTGGTGGAACATCACAGCATCCCCTACATCTTCTATCTGTCCCCTAAGAGTAGGTCTGGTGGGTCCACTGCCTGTTTATCAGTGTTCTTAATGCCTGGCACATTAAGATGTCCTTCATTTCCTGTTTATAAAGATGGCCACAATTGACTTGGACCTGATCCTCCATCTAATCAGTTGGAGGATAGGTTGGAGAGCTACCTGACTTAGATCAAGACAGCTTTCTCAGAAGGGCCTATAAAAATGGCATCATGTACTACCCATAAGGCAGGTAATGTGCTGGGGAAATGTGTAACTGGTGCCCAGAGGTCCCAACAAAGTTAAAGAAGTTCACTTAATCCCAAACCCACTTGCTTAAAGGATCTGTGGCTGCTACTACTCTCTCTTCCATGGTCAGTATTGGCCTGGTTCCTGCACACAGTGGGCTGGATGGTCTCCAGCTGAGGAGGCCAGAGGAAGAGTTCCAACTCCACAACTCACTAATTTTAAGCAAGTCATCAGCCCAAATTTCATCAGTTGGCAAATATTTAGCTAGTACCTATATGCCAGGAGTTGTACTTAGCATTGGTAAGTCCCTCTCTGGGTCTCACATTCTTCTTCACAAAATAAGGGTATTGGAATAGATGGTCCCAATGAATTAAAATGGTGGCTGTATTTTCAGAAACAAAAATCCAAGATACACTCTCTGCCAAGCCAGAATATTTTATAAACAATTTTTAATTAAAAAATGTTTATTTATTTTGTGTGTGAGAGAGGGAGAGAGAGAATGCGAGCAGGGGAAAGGGAGAGAGAAAATCCCAAGCAGTCTCTGCACTGTCAGCACAGAACCCTATGTGGGGCTCAGTCCCACAAACTGCGAAATCATGACCTGAGCCAAGATCAAGAGTCAGTCGCTCAACCGACTGGGCTACCCAGGTGCCCCCAAAACAGAAAATTTTATATTTAACCTGACCCCAGAAAATCCAGGATGTATAATCTCATTGTATACCTATATATGGACTCCATCTCCCCTTCCCACAATTGTTCCCCCCTAGACATGCTGTGTAGAATGACTTGATCCTCAGAATTAAGGATGGAGGGTATATAAGTTATATATAACTATATGAGTTATGTAACCTCTTATCTTGCAAATCTTTAAAGTCATTTAAGTGTTTACCCTACTTTTTGAATTCTTTAAAGTTTAAATGGTCTGAGTTTAAATAATCCTGGACACATTCCTCAAACACTCTTATTTAAACAAAGCCCAGCTCTGGTGATTACACACCCAGGTTTTTTTCCAACCCTTGGAGGCTTTATAACAATTTTATTTTAGGGCGAAGCATCCATGCCTTCTGAGTCGTTTGCATTTTAATAGCCTTTCAAAGGTTGACAGGAGAGCTGGAGTCCTCCACAGAGTAGTCCGCAGCAGTTCAGCCAGATCTGGTAAGGTGAGGCCATTAGCATCACCTTAATCATGTGCACACTCCTCTCTGGTCCCAGAGGCCCAAAGTCACAGAGCTGAACGTTGTGGTGGGGTGGAGAGGTATTTGGCTTGCCATTGCAGACAGTGTTCCTAATGACAGGGAGGGGCATGGAGGTGAAAGAGGAGAGTGCTCAGTACATGTGAGGCACCATCCTAAGTGTTGTAAGAGATACAAAGGGAAAGGAAGGAGAAGAGAGACCCAGGCAGTGAGCCACACATGGGGCTCGAACTCACGAACCGCGAGATCATGACGTAAGCCAAAGTTGGAAGCTTAACTGACTGAGCCACCCAGGTGTCCCCACCACCACCCCATAACACCCTTGTTCTTCATGATCACACCTCTACAGTCATGTCACATGGACCTTATTATCCCAAATTGCAGATGAGAATACTGAGAGTCCAAGAAGACAAGAAACTTGCCCAAGATTATGGAGGTCTTAATGACTCCCAACTATTACTCTTATTACTAATCTAGACTAATTCTCAACCTAAGATGGGTTCCCTGTCCACGAGGTGCTTCTGTTGTAGGTGGCATGATTCTTTGTAATAAGTGCCTCGTGTTCTCAGAGGAGGTGGCATGACATTCACTTGGAGTGACCAGAGGTTGACAGGTTTGTTATTTGCCTTTTTTTTGTTTTTTGTTTTTTTTTAGTTTATTTGTTTATTTTGAGTGAGATAGAATCCCAAACAGGCTCAGTGTTCTGTCCTGAGCCCGATGCGGGGCTGGGTTGCTGGATCCCAGGGCTCGATCTCACCTGAGCAGAAATCAAGAGTCAGATGCTTAACGGACGGGCCACCCAGGCACCCCTGCTATTGGCCATTTAGACCTTGAAAAATAGCTAGCTTGCTCTCGGGAAATTCTTACTGAGATCAGGACTGCGGGTTCGTTCTCCTTAGAGCTATTTTGTTTGTTGGGATGAAGGAATGCAGTAACTTAGGGATTGTATCGTTTCTCTGTAGCTAAAGAGTCACAGGAGAAAAAACAGTGGGACCCCTCAAATATATTTCAAAGAATGATATTCTAACTTTTATTTTTAAAAATAAAGGAAAATAAAATTTAAAAATAAAAACTACTCAAAATTCCATACTCTGAGATAACCACTGTTTAATATACCAAAGTATACCCCCCAAAATATATATGTATATCAGAGTATACCTGTCCATATTATTTCCATTCCATGTACAAATACAACTTTCGAAAATTAAATTAGAGGGATATATTACCTTATAATGGGATTCTGCCCAGTTAATATATTTTGAACATTTCCCCACATGATTAAATGTGGAAACTTAATTCTATAAATTCATTTTTAATGGTTGCGAAGTATTCCATTATTCACTTACTCAGTAAATAATAATTGAGCACCTACTATGTGAGAGGTATTGTCCTGAACTCTTAGGATACATCAGTTCACAAAAATGAGGAAAATCCTCATCCTCGTGTAACTTATATTTAGGAGGAGGAGACAGACATTTTTTAAAAAGGTAATAAATAAATAAATAAATAAATGTAGGGCCTTATAGGCCATTGTAAGGATTTTTATTTTTAGTGTGAATGAAATGGGGAACCACTGCACTGGCCATTGGGTAAATATGTGATTTATCCAACCAATTCAGGCATTGGTTAGACATTTAGTTGATTTCCAATATTTTGGTATTATACAGAACATATTTTTATATATAGATAAGATCATACAATAGATACATTTTTTTGTTTATTGGATATTTGGTATTTTAGTCATAAAAGTAATATATTGTTTATATTGAGCAATATAGAGAGATATGCAGAAAATGTAATAATCTCCCACTATCTTCTTCAGTTTCACCCTCTTGAGGTAATGAAAATGAACCAATCAGGAAAACAGAAAATACATCAGTATTTTAACAGGCAAAAAATTTATCTAGGATGGACTGGGCACACTAAGGGCCACGGGCCAAATCCTACCCACCTCATGTTTTTGTAAATAAAGTTTTATTGGAACACAGCCAAGCTTATCCCTTGCTGCCCCATCTATGGCTGCTTTCATTCTATGATAGCAGAGGTGAATAGTTGTGACAGACACCACATGGTCTGCATAGCTTAGAATATTTGCTGTCTGGTCTTTTACAGCAAAAGTTTACAAAACTCTGTTCTGGGGGTTTGGGAGCGTAGACAGAATAATAGTCCCTGAAGATGTCCATGTCCTAGTCTCCAGAACTTGGTCACTGTATTACTTGACATGGCAAGAGGGACTTTGCAGATGTGATTACATTAAGGGTCTTGAGAATGGGAGATTATCATAGATTATCTGTGTGAGTCCAATGTAAGCACAGGGTCCTTATAAAGTATAGAGGAGGCAGGAAAGTCAGAGACAGATTGGAAGGTACTACATGGCTGGCTCTGAAGGTGGAGGAAGGGGCCACAAACCAAAGAACGCAGGCTGTGTCTCTACTGGAAAAGACAAAGTAGATTTCCCCAGAGTTTCCAGAAGAAATGAAGCTTTGTTGACACTTTGATTTTAACCTGGCGAGACCCACTTTGGACTCTGACATCCAGAAGTGTAAGGTATAAGATAATAAATTTATGTTGTTTTAAGCTGCTAAGTTTGTGATGATCTGTCACAGCAGCGATAACAAACTTGATAATTGACTGAACAGGTAGTGGAGGACTGAGGGATAAAGGGGCCACTGAGATAAGAGAGTAGCTACAGGAGGTAGTTCCCACCCCTACAGCTAGAGAACAAAGGGAACCGGCTGAGTCATTTGAACCCAGAAACTTGGAGAAGGGGCCTGTGGAGCTGGTACCCAAGACCTCCAAGGAGTGGGCCCTCCTAAGCTCATTCTGGGCATGTGGAAAATACTGGAAACTGGAACCAGGTGTTGCTGCCAGGGTAAAAAATTAGTGGGGATACTCTGATAGGAATAGGAAGGGGGTGCCTGGGTGGCTCAGTCAGTTAAGCATCCAACTCTTGATTTCGGCTTAGGTCATGATCTCATAGACGTGGAGCCTGCTTGGGATTCTCTCTCTCCCCCGTCTCTCTGCTCCTCCCCCAAGCATGCTTGCTCCCCGCCCCCCCAAATAAATAAATAACCTTTAGAAGGAAAAAAAAAAGGAATAGGAAGCCCTCAGGAAGCAAACAGAAAGTTCCTCCTCCAGGCTCTTGGAACCCCTGATTACCACCCTGTCACCGGAGTGAAGCAGAACAGCCGGCAAAGGGAAGTGTAGTTTGTGGAGTCTCAGCCCTGGCCTCACCAAAGAGGTTAAAGTGTTGGTTTGGACCTGAGACAATAGCCCAATAATGAACACACGGTGTTAACAATTTGGTGTGTAGCATTACACACTTTTCTCTATGCTCATGCAAAGACATAGGCACATGTATTATAGGCTTTTCCCCTCTTTCCTATTTAGAAAAAAAAAGGGGTCCTATTATACACATTACCCAGAAACTTGCCTCTTTCGTTAAACAATATGTCATGCACGTCTTTTCATGTAAGCATGTTAGAGTATCTCATTTTTAAAAGCTGCTCAGTAAAATGAATGCATACATACATACATAAATACTGCTTAGTAATATCTCATGGAAATGTCAAAATTGACCCAATCATTCCCAAGCTCAATGATTGGCTCAGGGTTTGGCATGTGACTCAGGTTTGCAACACCTGCAGCTTCGGGTGTGGTCAAAGCTACTCAAATTGCATGCCTGAGAATGGGAGGGGGGCAGTTCTCCCAAAGAAAATCTAGGTGCTTTTGGCAGGAGAAAGATAAACAACGCTGGAGAAGGAAACAGCAAATGTCCACAATTTCCTCATATCCTTTGCCCTATTGTTTCTATTGGCTTGTTTTGTCATCAGTTTATGGATGGCCTTTGAATGTAGCTCATGTTAACCCTTGGTATATGTATGGCAAATGTAATTTCTCTATAGTGTCTTTGGCCATGTGAAAGTTAAAATTAGCATATTGTCCAATGTCATTTTCTTTTGCTTTCTGGCTTGTGGATTTCCTTTGTTGCTTCATAATGGTTTCCTCCTAGAAAGATAGGCAGGCTGGTCACTAGATTGGTCAGGATAGGGTAAGGATGCCGTGGGAAGAAAGAAAAACACTCTAAAATTTCAATGGAGTAACTCAAATCAAGTATTTCTTGCTCACACTAGCTGGTTGGTTGAAAGAAAGGTCTCTACTGGTTACAGTCACTCAGGGACCCAGGCTGATGGAAGAGAGGCCCCAACTCAAGAGATAATCAGTAAGCACTAGTTCTTGAAGATTCCGCCCCAGGGGCACCTGGGTAGCTCAGCCCATTAAGTGTCCGACTTTGGCTCAGGTCATGATCTCCTGGTTCATGAGCTTGAGCCCCGAGTTGGGCCCTGTGCTGATAGCTCAGAGGCTGGAGCCTGCTTTGAATCCTAGGGCTTCTTCTCTCTCTGCCCCTTCCCTGCTCATGCTGTGTGTGTGTCTCTCTCTCATAAATAAATAAATAAACATTAAAAACAAAATTAGAAAAATTTTCTACCCCAAAATGACATATATGATTTCCTTTCACATTTTATTGAAAACAATTAGTCACATGGTCAGAATTAATTTCAAATGGATTGAAGAAGTACAATCCTACCATTGAGTAGGAGAAGAGAATCAAAATATTTGTGAACAGCCACAATGTAAAGAGAAAGAGTTAGGGGTCCCTGGGAAAAGAAAGACAGGCCCAGCTTTCTCAACATAAGAAAAATCATATTAGGACCGTTGGCTATCTTCTGAAAGAATGTAAGAACAAACAGCCACTATCAGGCCAGGAGATAGCCTAATCATATCAGGGACAATAAATCAGTGGTAAAACTCCCAGTGCTGATTCAAAAGTAAAGATTGACTTGACACACATTCTTGACTTGTCTTTGTAGGATCTAAACCCCCTTGAGCACTCGGATACCTGACCAACCGGAGCCCGAGAACTGTTGATGCTGACCCTTGCCAGCCTTGTGACTTTAACCTGGACTTAGTCACCTTAAGGTGACTTTTGCCCCAATTCCAGGATGTATTCCTCATTGTGCAAACCCCTTCATGAATATGTATGCACTCTCAGCTTAAAACTCCTCCAGTTTTGTTGTTCATAAATATCCCCCATGTTTTACTTTCCTTGTTGCAAGTAAAACCCTTCCTTTTCCTATTTTTTGGCTTGATTGGGTCTTTTGGCTCAACACCTATCAAGAGGTGAACCCAGTTTGATATGGCATTAAGGACTACTATACAGATTTTCCTAGACTTGTGACGGGGTTACCTCCTGATAAACCCATCCTAAGTTTAAAGCAGTGTAAGTCAAAAATGCATATACCACACCTAACCTACCGAACATCACAGCTCAGCCTAGCCTGCCTTACACTTGCTCGGAACACTTACATTAGCCTGCGGTTGGGCAGAATCCTCTAACACAAAGCCTATTTTATAAGAAAGTGTTGAATATCTCCTGTAATTTTCTGAATCCTGTACTGAAAGCAAAAGATCTAGAATGGACGTCCAAGTACTGAAAGCAAAAGATCTAGAATGGATGTCCAAGTATAGAATGGTTGCAAATGTACTGGTTGTTTACCCTCGTGATGGCATGGCTGCCTGGGAGGCGCAGGCCCCTGCCTGGTGTCCCCAGAAAGGATCACACCACACATCACTAGCCTGGGAAAAGATCCGAATTCATAACTGAGGGGCACCTGGGCTCAGTTGGTTAAGTGTCCGACTCTTGAATTCTGCTCAGGTCACCATCTCCAGGGTTGGTGAGCTGGAGCCCCAGGTAGGGCTCCCCCACTTAGGATTCTCTCTCTCCCTCTCTTTCTGCCCCTCCTCTGCTTACACACACACACACACACACATACTCTCTCTCTCTCTCTCTCTCTCAAAATAAATAAAAAAATTCATAATTGGAATTACAGTTTCTATTGAATGATTTTGCACCATGATAAAGTCAAAAAATTAAGTTGAACCATCATTAAGTGGGAAATCATCTATAATCCACATTTCTGGCCACCAAATTCCTTCCGCCCAAACCAAATACTCTCACTCACCCTTTCTGAGGCAGTCAACCCCAAAGTCTCATTCTAGTTGGACCTTTATTCTGACACTAATCCGCTCAGAGTTTTATTTTTTTTTACTTTTTATTTTTTTTTAAGTAGGCTCCATGCCCTTTGGGGGCTTGAACTCACAATCCTGAGATCAAGAGTTACATGCTCTACCAACTGAGCCAGCCAGGTGCCACCACTCAAATTTTACACATGGATGTAAGGGCAATATTTTTTATTAGATCTTGTTCTAAGGCTGAGTTTTCACTGTTTTATCTTGTTTTTTTTTTTTCAATTTTTTCTTAATGTTTATTCTTGAGAGAGAAATAGAGAGAATGAGCAGGGGAGGGGCAGAGAGTGAGGGAGACACAAAATCTGAAGCAGGCTCCAGGCTCTGAGCTGTCAGCACAGAGCCTAGTGTGGGGCTCACACTCACAAGCTATGAGATCATGACATGAGCTTAACCGACTGAGGCACCCCAACCGACTGAGGCACCCGGACGCCCATCACTGTTTCATCTTGTATCTAATTTGTAATGAGAAGCCGTCTGTCTTTCAATTCTGCAAATCTCTGACTTTGTGGACTTTTTCTTTTCCTCTTCATTTCTACTTATATACAAGCCATTTGCTCTTCCTTCCCTCCCCCCATCTCTTTCTCCTCCCATCTTTCTATCTATTTCTATCTATTTCTGATATCTTGTCAAATACAGCCAAGGCACACCATTAATATTATGTTTTCTCTTTTTTTTTTTTTAAGATTTTATTTTTAAGTAATCTCTACATGCAATGTGAGCTTGAGCTCACAACTCCGATATCAAGAGTCTCATGCTCTCCCCACTGAGCCAGCCAGTACTGGCTCAGTATTAGAATACTGTTTTCTCATTGTTTCTTCTAGAGCTACAAGTTCATTAGGTACATAACCGACCTTCCCAGTAACTTCAGGGAAACGTCTTTTATCAAATGTTTCACTATTGTGTAACATGGCTCACTATCCTTATCACCGCCAGGAACACTTCTTTAGGTTTTTGTTCTGGCAGCATCTCCTATTAGGGATCAGTCAGGGCTATGGGGCAGTAACAAACTGCGAAATCTCAATCACTAAAAATGATACAAGTTTATTTCTTGCCTAGGTGCGTATCCAGCATGGATCAGCAGAGACACCTGTTCATTGTGGCCACTCAAGCCTCAGCTGATGAGAGCCCCATTTCATCATATGCTTCCACAGTGATCTCAGCAGGGAGAAGGGGGACATGTCCCAGATCCCTGGCCCTGCCTAGAAATGACACATCTTTCTCCTAATACTTTCTTATTCAAAGCAAATCACATGAGTATGCCAGCTTCAAAAGGTTCAGAGAAGTATCCATCTTATCAGGTTCACAGAAAAGAACCTGCGTATTTGTGAACAGGCTCTATGGCCATCACAGGTATTTTGTTTTGAGAGTGTATTGCAGGAAATAAACTGTAGGTAACAATAGCAGCCTTTCAATTTCCATATACCTGGGTCTAATTTTGCAACTCTGCTACTCTATTTTTTGTGGTTGTGATGGTAGGCCATCATATTCTAAGTCCACCTTCAAGGATGATTTAATTTTGCTTTAAACCTGAATAAAAATACCAAATGCTTAATATTGGATTCCTTCATGGGGCACCTGGATGGCTCAGTCAGTTGAGCATCCAAGTTTTGATTTCAGCTCAGGTCATGATCTCATGATTATGGGATTGAGCCACTCATTGGGCTCCGTGCTGAGCATGGAGCTGTTTGGGAATCTCTCTCTCTCTCCTCCTCTCTCTCTCCATTCTTTTCCCCAGCTCGCTCTTTCTCTTAAAAAAAAAAAAAATTGAATTCCTTCCACTTAAGCCACATTCACTCAACATAAGTTATAATTCAGATATTTCCTATTTCTATCCTCCCTTCCTTACCTGATAATTTCATTCTGCAATTCTATCAAAGTCTAAAAACCAAAAAATAATTATTTTTTGCAAGAGGGTCAATTCAGAAAAATTACAAATGCTTGTTTTTATTCGAAATGAAGGTTTTGTTTTTGTTTCTACTCAAAAATGTAAAAATAGCTTGGTTCTAAAATAATGGATATTCTTAAGGTTATGATTATCTACTTTGTTGAATGGAAGAATGTTAGAAAGAAAATAGAGCCGTTGTTTAGCAACTAATATAAATCTCTAGGCATATTTGAGAACTTCAGAGCAACATGAGGCAGCTCTCTAATCTTTCATCCTGAAATTAGATCCCGGGCCTGTCTTGAAGCTAGTCTTACTAAATGGTGGCTCTTAAATCATGGGTTGAAAATGCCCTGCCAGAAAATATGTCAAGTTAAACATTTCGGTAAAGATGGCTGCTGAAAACCTCTTTCTGTGACTAAGCACACGAGGCTGCAAGGTACTAAGCAAAGAAGACATTCATTCGTTCAACCAGCATTCACTGAGTCCCTAGGTCAGGCCCTATCCTAAGTGCAGGAGGTACCGTGGAAAACAACACAGGTAGGAACTCTGACCTTCTGGAACTTACTCTTGGGTATGGGTCAGCACCAGGGAGACAAACAAATGAATGAAATAATTATACACTGTGATAAATACAGTGAAAAAGTGAACAAGAAAATGTTGCATCAGTCAGGATTCTTGATTGCAAACAG
Source organism: Cryptoprocta ferox (assembly GCA_028646485.1). NCBI lineage: Eukaryota > Metazoa > Chordata > Mammalia > Carnivora > Eupleridae > Cryptoprocta > Cryptoprocta ferox. The sequence goes on along the minus strand of CM053560.1, from coordinate 103,324,751 downwards.
GGAAATCCATTTAAGGTAAAAAAAAAAAAAAAAAAAAAAAAAAAAGAGGGGGCCTGGCTGGCTCAGTCGGTAGAGCATGCGACTCTTGACCTTCAAGTGGTGAGTTTGAGCCCCATGTGGGGCATAGAGATTACTAAATAAACAATGCCTAAATAAATAAAAAAGAAAAAGAAAAAAATGGAAGAAAATTGGGAGCTTTTATGATCAAAGGGAGCCTAAACAGGTAGACTTGGAAAGTAAACTAGAACCCTGAGAGATCAGAGATTAGGCAGTAGGAACACTGAGAGGCTCGTGTGATAGAAAGCTGTTGGCTGCATCTCTGCCTTGGTGTCCTTGTGTCTCCACAGAGAATCAGGGTACCTGGAGTGAGGCTTGGCTCACACACCTGTCTCCTTGCTGAACCATGAAGCGGTTCTCTCTCAGCTTCTGCCCTCCAGGTTGGTGGCTGGCTCTCGGCACTCCCCTCCCACCAAAACTCCCACAGTGGGGAATTCCCTCTGTGAGGTCTATTATAGTGGAGGTGACTTAGATGTAAGTCAGCCAGAAATAGGGCAAATGTTGACTCTGGTTGAAATAAAATCTACCACCTACCTTCTTTAGGTAAGAAGGCATCTCAGAGAAAGAAACATTTAAGCTGAGCCAAGCCTGTTCCTTTCTTCTTCCCAAATTTGTCACAGCATGGTTTTACTGAGTGTTTCCCTGGTGACTGATGAAGTTGAACGTCTTTTTGTGTATCTATTGGCCATTTGGAATGTGCTCTTGAGTGAAGTGTCAATTCAAGTCTCTTGTCTATTTGCGCTATTGGGTTGCTTTTTATTTCGTTAAATTGATTTGAAGTTTTATAAACTTCTAGTATAATATTCCTGGTGATCTCTTTTGTTGGATACATGTAGTTCAAATATATTCTCCCACTATGGGCTCACCTTTTCTCTCTCCTAATAGTGTCTTACGATGAAGAGAAGTTTTAAATTTTTAACATGCTCCAATTTATTAATGTTTTTCTTTCTGGTTGGCACTTTTTGTATCCTATTTACGAGAATTCTCCCTACCTTAAGATCATAAAGATATTCCTCTATGTTAACTTAAAAAAGATTTGTTTATGTTTTTACATTTCATATTTAGATTTATAACCTATCTGGAATTGCTTTCTATGTGTAACTGGAGATAGGGGTCAAGATTCATTTTTTTGCTAAATGATGTCTAATTGATCTGTATATTTTATGGCAAAGATCATGCTTTCCCCAAGTGTCTCTGAACTATAGCTTCTGTTCCTTGTTCTACCTATTTATCCTTGTGCTAATATTCATGATTTAATCACTTTAGGATGATAGTATGTTTTAATATCTAGTACTGAGACATCCACCTAGGTCGTTGCCTCTGAGGTTGTGTTTGCTATTTCTGAGTCCTTGCATTTCTGTAATATCGAAACCAGTTTATTAGTATTTACAACAAATATGCTAGGGTTCTGATTGCGATGACACTGAATATATTCCAATGAAATATGTATCGATTTGGAGCAAACTGACATCTTTACAGTGTTGAGTAGGGGCGCCTGGGTGGCTCAGTCGGTTGAGCATCTGACTTCGGCTCAGGTCATGATCTCACGGTTGTGGGTTCGAGCCCCGCGTCGGGCTCTGTGCTGACAGCTGGAGCCTGGATGGAGCTGCTTCCGATTCTGTGTCTCCCTCTCTCTCTGCCCCTCCCCCACTCATGATCATCTCTCTCTCTCTGTCTCAAAAATAAATGTTCAAAAAGTTTAAAAAAACACAATGTTGAGTATTCAACTCTATGAAAAGAATATAATCCCTCTAGTTATTTGGATCTTTAATTTCAATGACATTTTAAGTTTTCTATGTAGAGGCCTTTTTATTTTTATTTGTTTTTTTAAATTTTATTTTAAGTAGGCTCCACACCCATTGTGGGGCTTGACCTTGCAAGCCTGAGATCAAGAGTCACATGCTCTGCCAACTGAGCAAGCCAGGCACCCTGTAGAAGCCTTTTTTTAAAGGCGTGGTCCAAGATATTTTTTGTTATTTTAAAAATATTATAGGGATGCCTGGCTGGCTCAGTGGGTAAAGTATGCAACTCATAATCTCGGGTCATGAGTTTAAGCCCCACATTAAGTATATAACTTACTTAAAAAAAAAAAGTGTTATTATAATTGGTATCTCTTCCCAAATTATATTATATATTTGTTTACTGCTGATATTTAGAAGTATAATTGATTTTTTTTTAGCTCACCTTGAATCAGGTAAGTGATTAGTAATTCACTTACTAATTCTAATATCTAATAGTTTTTCTGAGAATTCTTTTAGATGTTCTCCAGGCACAACCATTTTCCCTGTAAATGACAATTTAATTACTTTTTTTCTTTTACTTACCTTATCACCTTTATCATTCCCATTATCAAAAGGGATATTTTCAATATTTCACCATTAACTATGTTTTCTGTATGTTTTTGGTAGATAACTGTAATCATATAATGGTGTTCTCTTCTATGGCTAGTTCGTTACAGCCGATATCATGAATGGGTGTTAAATTTTTTTAATGCTTTTTCTGCATCTATCAACATGATCATATGAGCTTTCACTTTGTGTCCATTAATGTGGTGAATTAAAATGGCTGGTTTTTAAATGGTAAACAACGTTTTGTGTTCCTAGAACAAATTCCTCTTGGTTATATCCTATTTTGCTTTTATATATTGCTGGATTCAATTGGCTAATATTTTGCTTAAGAGTCTTGCTCCTATGGGAATGAGAGAGAATTGTCTATACTTTTCTTTCTCACAGTATGCTTGTCAGGTTTTGTTTTCAAGTTCCTGGACTCAAAGAGTTGAGTCTATCTTTTACAATCCTTGGGAAGATTTTGTGTAGGATTGATTATTGTTTCTTCCTTAATTGTCTGGAAAATTCACTGCTGAAATCATCTGTGTCTGGAGTTTTCTTTGTAACAAGGTTTTAAATAACAGATTCATTTTCTTTGATAGATGTAGGACTATTCTTATTTTCTACTTCTTCTTGAGTCAGTTTTGGTGAGTTATATGTTTTATAGAATTTGTTTTTTTATTTAAATCATCAGCTGTATTGCAGCAGGCTGTTCATAATATTCTCTTATAATCTTTTTTAGTATCTACAGGATCTGTAGTGATCCTTTGTTCATTTATGGTAATGATAATTTCTCTTTTTTTCTTCTTTTTTTTTAAGTTTATTTATTGTTGAGAGAGAGAGAGAGAGAGAGAGAGAGCAAGCACGAGTGGGGGAGGGGCAGAGAGAGAGGGGGAGACAGAGAATCCCAAGCAGGCTCTGAGCTATCAGCACAGAGCCCCACGTGGGGCTCAGACCCATGAACTGTGAGATCATGACCTGAGGTGAAATCAAAAGTCGGACACTTGACTAAGACACCCAGGTGCCCCTCTCTTTCTTTCTTCCCAATCAGTCTTACTAAGGGTAACCAATTTTATTGAAAATGTTAAATAGCTGGGGCGCCTGGGTGGCTCAGTAGGTTAAGCATCCAACTTCGGCTCAGGTCATGATCCCGCAGTTTGTGGGTCTGAGATCCATGTGGGGCTCTGTGCTGATAGCTCAGAGCCTGGAGCCTGCTTTGGATACTGTGTCTCCCTCTCTCTCTGCCCCTCCCTCTCTCATGCTCTGTCTCTGTCTCTGTCTCTGTTTCTCTCTCAAAAAGAAACATTAAAAGAACTTAAAAAATGTTAAATAGCCAACTTTCAGTTTTGTTGACCTTTTGTATTTTATATTTGTTATAAATTTTATTTCTGCTGTCATTTTTATTATTTCCTCATTGCTAGTTTGAATTTGATTTGCTGTTCTCCTAATATCTTTCTGAGATGGAAACTTACATAACTGATTTTCAACTTAAAATTTTTTCTAATATAGGCATATATATGGCTATAAATTTCTCTCTACATTTGTTTGTTACACTATTTAAAAAATTGTGGTAGGGGCACCTGGGTGGGTCAGTCGGTTAAGTGTCTGACCTCAGCTCAGGTCATGACCTCGAAGTTTGTGAGTTCAAGCCCTGCATTGGACTCTCTGCTGTCAGTGCAGAGCCTGCTTCTAACCCTCTGCCTCCCTGGCTCTCTGCCCCTCCCCCATTTGTGCACACTCTTTGTCTCTCTCAAATAAATAAACTTAAAAAATTAAAAAAAAAATAAAAATTGTGGTAAATGATATAAAACAAAAGTTGCCACTTAGAAGTTAAACAAATTCAGCAAAGGTGTCAAATACAAAACCAACACACAAAAATCAGTTGTATTTCTATATACTAGCCATGAACACTTTGAAAAGAAAATTAAGAAAATAACTTCATTTATAATAGTATCAAAAAGAATAAAATTCCTAGGAGTAAATTTAACCAAAGGATTTGTAAGGGATATTAGTCTATAGTTTTCTTTCCTTGTAGTGTCTTTTGTCTGATTTCAGTATCAGGCTAATGCTAGCCTTATAGAATAAGTTAGGAAGTAATATGTTCTTTTCATTTTGGGGGAAGAGTTTAAGAAGGATTGGTGTTAATTATTCTTTAAATGTTTGGTAGAAATCACCAGTGAAGCCATCTGGGCCTGGGACTTCTTTGTTGGGAGGATTTTTTTTAAATTATATATTCAGTCTCCTTACTTGTTATAAGTCTATTCAAATTTTCTATTTCTCTATGAGTCATTTTGGTAGATTGTATATTTCTAGGAATTTGTCCATTTCATCTAGGTTATCCAATTTGTTGGAGTACATTTGTTATAGTATTCTCTTGCAATTCTTTTAATTTCCATGAAGTTGATATTAATGCCTATTCTTTCATTTCTGATCTGAATCTCTTCTCCTTTTTCCCTTAGTGAATTTAGCTAAAGATTATTGGTCAACTGTGTTGATCTTCTCAAAGAGCCAAGTTTCAGTTTTGTTGATTTTCTCTATTCTTTTCTACTCTCTATTTAATTTACCTTCACTCTAATCTTTTATTTCCTTCTTTCAGCTGTCTTTGGGTTTAGCTTGGTCTTCTTTTTCCAGTTCCTTAAGGTATACAATTATATTAGAGATTTGAGATCTTTCTCCTTTTCTAAAAATATTTTTAATGTTCATTTATTTTTGAGAGAAAGAGGGACAGTGTAAGCAGGGGAGGGGAAGAGAGAGAGGGAGAGACAAAATCCAAAGCAGACTCCAGGCTGTCAGCACAGAGCCTGATGCAGGACTCGAACTTAAGAACCGAGAGATCATGACCTAAGCCGAAGTCAGATGCTTAACCGACTGAGCCACCCAGGTGCCCCTCTCCTTTTTTAAATGTAGGGCTTTACAGCTATAAATTCCCTCTGAGCATTACTCTCATTGCACCTTAGAAACTGCGTTTTGTTTACATTTGTCACGATGTATTTTTTCATTTTTCTTGTGGTTTTCTCTTTGATTCATTGGTTATTTACAATTGTATTGTTTACTATCCATTTATTTGTGCCTTTTCTAGTTTCCTTTCGTTATGAATTTCTAGTTTCATTCTATTGTGGTTGGAAAAGATATTTTGTATGATTTCAATATTTTTGAGTTTATTAAGATTTGTTTTGTGGCCTAACATAAGTCTATCCTGGAGAATGTTTCATGTGCACTTGCTTCATATATTTTGGGGCTCTGTCCATATGTACATATATGTTTATATGTGTTATATCTTCTTTATGTATTAAATCTTTGTCAGTATAAAGGTAAATGGATTAGACTCTCCAATTAAAAGACAGACTCAGTATGAATTAAAAAAAAACTTTTATCAATATATGATGTCCTTCTATGTCTTTTTTTTGTCCTATGTCTCTTATATCCATTTTTAATTTAAAATCTATTTTGTCTGATGATAAGATAACCACTTTCTTTTGGTTACTATTTGCATGGAATATTTTTTCCTTGTCTTTTTACTTTCGATATATTTGTGCTTCTGTATCTTAAAAGGTGTTTCTTGTAGCATATAAACAGATATTTCTAACTTGTTCTGACAATATCTCTCTGTTAATTTGAGAGAGTTTAATCTGTTTTCATTTAAAGTAATTCCTGATAAGAAAGGACTTCTTTCTGCCACTTAACTATTTATTTTTAAGTAGGCTCCACACCCAGCATGGAGCCCAATGTGGGGCTTGAACTCACGACCTGAGCCGAAATCAAGTCCAATGTTTAACCAACTGAGCCACGCAGACACCCTAAGATTTATATATTTTTTATTCCTCAGTTTCTTCATTACTGTCTTTTTTTGTATCTGGTTGATTTTTTTTTGTAGTGTTCTGATTTCGTTCTTAACTTTTCTGTACATATTTTAATGATTTTGAATAATACCAACTAAATTTCAATAATATCCAAGCACTCTGCTCTCATACATTTCTGTTCCTCCCCTTTTATGGTCACGGATAGCACCTTTATACATTATGTGCCCATTAACATAGACTTACAGTTGTTATTTTGTGCACTTATATTTTAAATCCTATAGAAAAAAAAAGGGGGAGAGTTACATACCAAAAGACTGGAGCACCTGGCTGGGTTGGTCCATGGGGCATGTGGCTCTTGATCTCGGGGTTGTGAGTTCAAGCCCACATTGGGCATAGAGTTTTCTTAATAAAAATACATAAATAAATAAAAAGTACAATTATGCCAACTTTTATTTACCTATGTAGTTACCTTTACCATTATTCTTTATTTTTTCACATGGCTTTGAGTTACTGTTCACTGTCCTTTCCTTTTAACCTAAAAGATTCCCTTTAGCATTACTTCTATAGCAGGTTTATTAGTAATAAACTCTCTTAGCTTTTACTAATGTTGGAATGTCTTATATTCTCCTTCATTTTTGAAGGACAGATTTGCTGGATATGGAATTCTTATTTGACAGGGTTTCTTTCTTTCAGCACTTTATTTTTTTATTTTTTATTTTTTAATTTTTATTTTATTTTCGAGAGTGAGAGAGACAGAGCACGAGCAAGGGAGGGCAGAGAGAGAGGGAGACAGAGAATCCGAAGCAGGCTCCAGGCTCTGAGCTTGTCTGCACAGAGCCCAATGCGGGGCTTGAGCCCAATGTGGGATTTGAACCCACGAACCGCGAGATCATGACCTGAGCTGAAGTCGGATGCCCAACTGATTGAGCCACCCAGGCGCCCCATTCTTTCAGCACTTTAAATATGGCATCCCATTGCTCTCTAGCCTCTATTGTTTCTGACGAGAAATTGGCTTTTAGTCTGATTGAGAATAGTTGTATGTGATAACTTATTTTATTCTTCCTGCTTTCAAGATGTCCCCTGCTTTCCTCTGACTGCTTAAATATGTTCTTAAGTACCTCTAGTGATTTTTTCATTTGTTACTGTAATTTTCAGCTTCAGAGGTTCTACTTTATTCCTTTTAGTAATTTCTATCTCTATTGATATTTTCATTTTGTTCATACATTTATTTACCTAGTTTTGTTTAACTTTTTGAGAGTTTTTAAGACAGTGGCTTTAAATTTTTTTTTTTTTTAATGTGAGAGAAAGGCAGAGTACGAGTCAGGGCGGGCAGAGAGAGGGAGAGAAAGAGATAGAGAGAGACAGAATCAGAAGTAGGCTCTAAGCTCTGAGCTGTCAGCACAGAGTCCCAGACGGGGCTCAAACTCACAAGAACTCGTGAGTTCATGACACTTAACCCGACTGAGCCTCCTAGGTGCCCCTTAAGACAGTGGCTTTAAAGTCCTTGTGTAAGTCCAATGTCTGAATGTCTGAGCTTCCTCAAGAATATTTTTGGTCAATTTTTTTTTTCACTGGACTGGGCCCTATTTTCCTGTTTCTTATTATGTTTTGTATTTTTTTTTTGTTGTCATAAAAAAAAACACCTGAGCATTTGTATATTATAATGTGGTATCTCTGGGAATCAAATGGTCTCCCTTCCTCAGGATTTGCTGTTGTCGATTGTTGAAGCTTCAGCTTGTGTTCAGCCAGTGTTTTTACTGAGATTTCCTTCAATACTGGGAACTTAAACAAACAAACAAACAAAACACCTTTCCCAATCTTTGGGTCTGTGTGGGGGTATTTCTTTAACAAGTAACTAGACCTTTTGAAATTCTTCCTCCATCTCCCTTTCTGGTTACGCTGAGCATATACATCACCCAATGGTGGAATCTGAGGGCTTTCTTAGGTCTCTCCAGAGATGCATCTTGTCTCAGGCACATGGGTGTGGCTTTCTAAACGCCCCTGTGTTCTTGAGCCCTTTCTAATTTGAATGACCTAATTTCCCAGTAAATTTCTCTCCCCATTTTCTACTCCCAGGCTTTAGGTGGTCTATTCAGGTACCAACTGTACTCTTTGGCCCCAGGAAGTTTCAGGTTGTTCACATTACAGTGCTTTCAAGCAACATCTGCTGCTTTCTTGTGGCGGGTTCCAGGTTAAGCATAACAGAGATAGGCCTTGCATTAGTCTTTCAGCTAGCCCCCAGGAAGATTAGAACAGGTGAATGATTTCCAGGGACCAAGGCTCCCTCCCGGAAAGGTGGGCTGTTGTTGAGACTGCTACCAAGTCAAGGAGGGAGTAGGGCAGATGTAAGTGAAAGTATCCTAAAATTTAAAGTTTTCTTTTTTTTTGGACTAAACATTTGCTTGATTGCCGTAAACCTTTGACCATTTTCCAGAGTTCTGACAAAGTTAGTCTGATAGTTGCTGGGGTTTTTTTATACTTTTTTTTAATGTTTACTTATTTTTAAGAGAGACAGAGAGCAGGCAGGGGAGGGGGCAGAGAGAGAGGGAGACACAGAATCCAAAGCAAGCTCCAGGCTCTGAACTGTCAGCACAGAGCCTGACACAGGGCTTGAAGTCACGGACCGGGAGATCATGACCTGAGCCGAAAGTTGGTTGCTTAACCGACTGAGCCACCCAGGTGCCCCAAATTGCTGATTTGTTTGTTTTTTTGTTTATTAGTTTATATGGGGGTATGGGAGTTTGGAGCTTCCATACTCTGCCACTTTGGTGTGTCCTTCAAAGTGTGATGTATACTTTTCAGATATACATATTCATATACATCTGGAAAAAATGTGTACTTTTATTTTGAAGTGATTGTAGATTCACAGGAGATTGCAAAGAAATGTACAGGGAAGTCTCATGCATCCTCCCCCAGTCTCCACAAAGTTAACATTTTATGGAACTACAGTGTAATATCAAAATCAAGAAATTGAGATTGGTAAGAATCATCCTTCCCCTGCCCCCGCCCCATCCCTAACTCCCTGGCAACCACTAGTCTATTCTCCATCTCTGTAATTATGTTATTTCATTCATGTTACAGAAATAGAATCAGGCAATAAGCGTCCTTTTGGGATTAGGTTTTTTTTTTTTTCAGTCAGTATAATTTCCATGAGGTTTATCCAACTTGTCGTGTGTATCAATAGTTGTTTTGGATTTGTTTTTAGACTGCTGAGTAATATTCTATGGTATCACACGTGGTTTAGTCATTTACCCATTAAAGGAGATTTGGATAGTTTCTAGTTTGGGGCTCTTATAAATAAAGCTGCTATTGGGGCCTTCGTAGGTAGCTCAGTGGACAGTTAAGTGTCTGACTCTTGATTTTGGCTCAGGTTATGATCTCACGGTTGGTGAGGTTGGGCTCCATGCTGTCAGTGGAGATTGGGATTCTCAATCTCTTGCCCTCTGCTCCTTTGCTGCTTATGCGCATGTTCTCTCTCTCTCTCTCTCTCTCTCAGAATAAATAAGTAAACTTTATATCAATCAATCAATCTGCTCTGAACATTCTTGTAAAACTTCCTGCATGCCAAGAAGTCTTTGTTTCTCTGGGATAGATGCCCAAGAATTGTTGAGTTGTATGGTGAATACATTTCCAGTTTTCAAAGAACTGCCGAACTATTTTCCAAAATGGCTATACCATTCCTACCAATAATGTATGTGTGATCCATATCTAAGAAAGCTGTATCTCACTCAAGGTTATAGAGATTTACTCTTAAAAGTTTTATAGTTTTAACTCATATTTAGGTCTATGATTAATTTTGAGTTAATTTTTATGTGTTGGGTGGGACCACAATAATTTTAGGACCCACAAAAATGTTTTAAATATTTACTATCAGAAGAAAATATAAGTATACTCTGCTTGGATTGCACTATACTAATACAAATGTAAAATGTAGTTTTTTAAATGTAATTAAAAATTTGTTTTTAATGTTTTTTATTTTTGAGAGAGAGAGACAGCGTGAGCAGGGGAGGGTCAGAGAGAGAGGGAGACACAGAATCCAAAGACAGGCTCCAGGCTCTGAGCTGGCTGTCAGCACAGAGCCCGACGTGGGGCTCGAACCCACGAACCGTGAGATCGTGACCTGAGCCGAAGTCGGACGCTTAACCAACTGAGCCACCCACGTGCCCCTAAATGTAATTTTTAACATATATATTTTTTATGGAAGAAAGGGCCTCTGAGGTTCTTTCTGAAACCAAATACGTGATATCTTTCCACACGAATTCTCCAACACCAACTAAGCATCCAACAATTCAGTTTTGGGACATCACTTCCAGGGGTAAGCTCAGACCCCACAGGTTTAGGGCTGAGTCCCACAAGCCTGCCCCTACTTCAGATGCTAGTTGCCAGTCCTATGGGCCACTTGTAGTTCTGTCTGACCAAATTTGAGGACTCCTAGAATTCCTCATCAGGTTTGATAATTGGTTGGAATTGACTCAGAAAACTGATGAAAACACTTTACTTACATTTTATCAGTTTATTATAAAGGTAACAACTCAGGAACGGCCAAATGGAAGAGACGCACAGGGCACTGCATGAAGGGAGACGATGCAGAGATTCCCTGCCCTCTCCGGTCACGCACCTCTGGGTACTTCCATGTATTTACTAACTTCCCTCTAACCATGTGTTAAGTCTTTCTAGAGACCAACTCCCATTCTGAAGCTCCCTGGGAGCCACACCCTCTCGTCTCAGTATAAACTCAGGGTGCGATCTAAAGGGGCTCATTTTGAATAACAAAAGACAATCCTATCTCTCGGGAAATTTTTAAGGTTTAGGAGCTCTGCGACAGCAACCAGGGAAAAAGTCAAATGGTACTTTTTGTTATATTTTGTTATAGCACACAGTCCCTGGAAGGCAAAAGCGCAGAGGGCCATGAAAGTCAGAATGCAGTCCTGTCAGTTGAGTAGCCTTCCCAGCAATCCATTTGTGAAATTACGGCATCTTGGAAGAGGGCGATGGCAGTGGACAGCCAGCGAAATGGATAGGCTGGGGACATGGTTTAGAGGCAAAGTCAGCTGGACTGGCTGTTGGATTGGATGTGAGAGATGAATGAAAGAGAGGAAGCAAGGATGGTTTCCAGAATTTTGGTTTGAACAGCTGGGTGGATGATGGTGCCACCCACTGAGAATGCTGGGAAAGGAACAGGATTGGGGGTAAAATCAAAGCTTGATTTGACATGGTAAACTTGAGATGACTAGGAGTCACGAAGTAGAGATATGAAGTAGTCAGTTGGATTTGTGGACTTGGATTTGCGTGGGGAGGTGTGGGCTGGACAGAAATTTGAATGTCAAAGAGTTGGATGAGTTCACCTGGGGAGAGTTAAACGGAGATGAAGGGTAAGGCCTGAGCCCTGGAGCACTACAACATTTAAAGACTGAGCCAAAGAGGAGAAATTTGAAAGCCAAAGAGCAGAAGCATTTGAAAAGCAGGCTCAGTGAAGGGACTGGAAAATCAGGACAGTAAGATGTTGAAGGAAGTTCAGGGGAAAAGTGTTTCAAGAGAAAGGAGTCTTGTCAAATGTTTGCAATTTAGCTGAGAGGTCATTTTAGATAAGAACGGAGAATTGACAATTGGTTTTGGAAACACAGAGATCGTTAATAATCTTGATAAGTGATCTTGATGAGAGTAGTCAAAGCTGGATCAGAGGGGCTGAGAAGGGAATGTGACATGAGGAAGTGGGAACAAGCACGGTAGAGAGATCTTGAAAAATTTCTCGGAGAATTTATGTAGTGAAATAGGGCAGTTTTGGAGGAGATTTTGGAGCCAATGGAGGTTTGTTTTAGGTGGGAGGAATTTCAGTGTGTTTATATGCTGATAGGAGTAATCTAATGGGGGAAAAGTAATGGTGTTGGAGGCTGAGGTGATTGTAGGAGTAAAATTCTTAGGAATGTGGGAGGGAAAGGAATCCAGGTCACTGGTAGAGAGAGGGACTGGCCTTCATAGGCACCGGGACACTTCATTCATAGTAACCCAAATGTAACTATGCCTGTAAGAATAGTTTGGGGAGAAGATGAGGGAGTTCATATCTGTCATCTTTTAAGTTTTTCTGTGAGGTATGAAGCAAAATTGTGAGGAAAAAGTGGGGATTGGGGAGGAGGTATAGGAGGCTTCCAGTAGGGAGGAAAAGGTGTGAAATAATTCTTTCATCACATCTACTTAAATGTCAGTTGATTGGAGAAAGCCCTCCCTGTATTAAGCACATCTCCTGATCGCTGTTCTCTCACTGGACCCTTTGTTCTTTTCTGGTATTCATCACCGTTTGTAATTGTATCTTTATTGGTTCACTTGTTCGTTCCTTCATTAGAGAACTACAGGAAGGCAGGGACTTTGTTGTATTTACTTTCCCGATGTATATATAAAGAAACAGGACTGGTACATAATCACTAAATAATTACTTGTTGAGACAAAGAGTTAATGAACGAACGTCTTCAGCATTTTGTCTTAGGTCCCTCCCGTCAAGGGTTTGGGCAAGTCACTTTCCCTTTCTGAGATTTCATTTCTGAAGATACACACACACACATATATATATATGTATATACACACACACACACACACACCACGGGAATTGTAATCTCTGCCCACCTCACCGCGCTGTCATGAGGAGGATCTGAGCTAATAAATCGGGAAATGCTTCATCAAGTGATCCTCAAATGTAACGGATTGTAGCCTCGCAGGTAGCAGGTGCTGAAAAGGACTCGCGGGTTGGGGGAGGGGGTCATTATAGTTTCTGTGACTGTAGTCATCGAAGCTTTGCAGCAAGGTTCCGCAGGCCGCGGAGGGGCGGGGCTCAGGCCGGCAGCCCACTCGCTCCGGCCTTTCTCTGGAAGAGCTAGCCGGGCGAGGATGGGGGGCGGGGAGGCCGAGGGGGGAGTAACTGTCAAACCTCCCCGCTTGGCGCCATTATTTAAATGGTACGTGCCCGTCTCCCTGCTGTACGTGCACGGGGCGGGGCTCCGAGCGCCCGGAGAGGGGCGGAGGCCGGGGGCGGGCCGGGGAGGTGGAGGGGCAAGAGGGGACGGGTCGGGGCGGGGCCAGGCTGGCTAGAGGGGCGGGTCTAGCGGCAGCCCCCGGCGAGGTTCAGTGCGCTTGCGCTGACAGACGCAAGATGGCGGACAGTGCGGAACTAAAGGTAAAGCGCAGCTCGAATTCACTTCTAATATTCGGCCGCGGAGACGGCGCCGCTGGTGCCGGGGGGGATGGGTCTGACCCTGGGGGGCCGCTCGGGCCTGACTCCACCCGGGTCTGGAGTTGTAGGGAGGAGCGGCGCGCCCGGCCCCAGCTGAGGGGGCCCGGCAGCGGCGGGCCGCGGGCCCCGGGTGCCTCGGGGGCGCTGACGGGTCGTCCCCGGCGTGTTATTGTTGTGGGCGCCTCTGGCGGGGGTGGCGGGGGAAGAGATCGGGAGTCGGGAGGTGGGGGTCTCGGCTGCCGCCTGGGCTCGGCTTCCTTACCTTCCAGCCAGCTTCCCCGCCCCCCCCCCCCATGGGGAACGGGGGCTGGGGCAGGGTGTTAGTGTAGGGGGGATTGGGAAAGCTCCCAGCCGCCGCTTCCTCTTCCTCCTTTGCAGTCCCGGGCTGCTGTCAGGAGCTCCTTAGACCCCCGGGAACTTGGCTCCGGCCGCCCCGCCCCTCAGTGGCTCCCTGCTGCCTCCGCCCCGGACTCGGCTCTCCCCGCCTGCCCGCCTGTCAGGAGGCGCCCGGGGTGCCCCGCTTGTGGGCAGCGCGATCTTGGGGCATTGGGGCGGGGATGTGGGGAGAAGCTCCGGTAAAGTTTAGTGAGCCCCGGCCCGGCGTTGGGGTTCGGCTGAGGAGTAGCGGGGGAGTCTGCCTGGGCGGGACGTTACTTTCTCTCTGATTCTGGGCAACCGGGGGGGGGGAGAACCCCCCCTCGAAGGGTGTGTATTTGGAAGCAGTGGTGGGTGGTGGGAAGCAGCTACCTCTCCCTCTTTTCCTGCTCTTCCTCTGGCTGGTGTGGAGGGTGAGAGGAGCCTTTGGGGGTCTCTGCACACACCATGATGGCGATGCTATAGCTGATGGAGGTGAATGGTTCGTGTTTATATCCCCCCGTTGCCTTTTGTTTGTAGGGACATCTTGCTGGCCATGTTGATTTGAACGAAATTCTCCCCTCATCCGACTTCAACCCCCCAATAAATAGAACGTTCCTCCGTTCCTCTCAACTGAACCAATTACTCACGCCTCGCGAAATCGGATGAAAGGGTGCCCCCTGTTCCCCGCTTTTTCTCCCACCCCAATCTTCTTTACCTGATGATGGCTTCTTTACCGAAGCAGATATACGAACCACTACACAAGCTGTTGGGGGAGGGGGGGTGGAACCCTTATGATTGGATTGTGACAAATGGGGCTCCGCTTGAATAATTTTGGTTTAGTAGCAGGCAGTTTTAACTAACGCGTATTATTTCGAGGCTCTGAACGCGATATTCCCCTCTCTGTGGCTTCCTGTGTGTGAACCAAGCAGCTGGTTTTATCTTGACCCAGAGAACTGACATCTCTGTCAGAGTGGAGATGGGGGTATTCACTTGTAAATCTTTGGGGGGGGGGGAGTGCTCTTCCTATAATTAATAAAAATAATTTAAAGGTTTTTTTCTGTGTTGCACTGAACGACAGCTTCTAGAACAACCAAACGCCAGGTTTGTTTCTGGAGAGTTTTTCTCTGGAAAGCTTCGCTGAAAGATAGGTTTCCCCAGTAATTTTGCAATTGTTAACATTCCAAAATTTGTGTGTTAAGGCACTGACTTTGAATGTCATTCTTTTTAAATTGACTTCTAATTACACATTAATTGAAGGGAGAGCAGATTTGGAATGGTTGGTTTCGTCCCCCCCCCCCCCCCAGTTTCAAACTATTGACTGAAATGAAAAAGCCTCAGGAATTTGAATATTTTGAGGTCATTAACTCTTGAAACGAAAAGTACACAAGTTTAGTAAGATACACGTCTTCTGTCGTTTTAGGACGTAGTCACTATGTTGCTATGATCTTTACCTTCTAATATTTACTTTGTTTGGAATCCTTTTGAATGATAGCTAATCAGTTCTGTAGTACAGGGACCACAGAATAAAGCTGAAAAGCTTGTGCTGGCTATATTGTCACTCTTGATGCTGTCCAAAGAAACTGGTATGGAAAGCACATGCTGGGAGATTTCCTCCTTTGTTCTTTCTCATTTTAAGAAAGTGCCTTTGGGGATAGATCAGATCCCTGGTGTGAGTCTTGTTAGGTAAAGTTTCTCTTCGCAAAAATGAGTCTGTATCAGATAAATGCTAAACACTGGGGGGAAAACATTATTTTTTCTACAATTGGTCTGCCGTTTTGCCCTATCAAAAATCTACATGAATTTTTTTTTCCAGAGGAAAAACTAGTCTTACGTTCCTGTAGTACAATTTTTTCAAATTATAATAACTGCTTTGACATACTGGTTTGTCATTGTGTGTGCCCAATACTTTGAGAAGCTGTGATAAATTGCTTAGCTGGTGATAGCTGTGTTAAAAATTTCAGTACTTGATTGTGGTTAGATTTGCTGTTCTTTTTTTTTTTTTTTTTTTTTTTTAAGGAGGTAGATGATCTTAGGAATGCCTACCATAGTTATTTGAGAATGTGTGTATATAATTTTCTGTGCAGTAAGCTTTGGAAGATACTCCTTTTGGAAATTATCTTTTCTGATGGCTTTTTGTTTTTTGTTTCGGATGTAAATAGCATTTATTCCTAATATAGGAAAAGTCAGAATAAGATTTAAGAAAAACCCAGATATTTTCAAAGTTTTGGGTAAAAGTACAGTACTTAACAATGGATTTCCAACTATGAGGCTTTGAGTAAATACAGTAACTTTTTTGTTATCTTCATTCACAACCCACATTTCATTTTGCTGTGGATTGTATTCATGATTATTTTCCTCATGGCCCATTTTAGTGAGTCCTTTTAAATCTGTAACAAATCTGCAAGGATCAGATGGGAAGACGGATAGATCTGTATCTCCTGTAGGAATAGTGCACGCTGCAACCCTTGAAGGTACTGGCAATAAAAATTAGATTGTGAGTCATACATATCAAAAAGAATTTTCTGTGCACGTTTGTTTATGAAAGGTTTAATTTTTCATTAGGGGAATACCCATAAATGACATTTGTAGGAATGTAGAGAGTGAGCGTTTTATTAATCTTTAGGAACTTAAAAAGGAGGAGGGTGTGATGGCCAGATGATCTTGGAAGTTAATAATCAGCTTCATGCAGCTACTCTTAGAGTACTTTTTTTAATTAACAATTTTTTTGCACTAAAGCTCAAGTCAAGTTACATTGCCATTTTAACTCACAGGAGTCACAGTGGGAAGGAAGAAGTTCATTTTAGTGGAGTCAAATAATGGAATTTAATGGGAAGAGAAGCTATTCTTTCTTTTATTATTTATTTTTATTTTAGAGAGAGCTGAGCAGGGGAGAGGGATGGTGGGTGGGTGGGGGAGAGAATCCCACGCAGGCCTCATGCTCAGCACAGAGCCGGTTGTGGGGCTCGATCCCACAGCCCTGGGATCACGACCTGAGCTAAGCTCTAGAGTTGGACAGATTGAGCCACCCAGGTGCCCTGAAGCCAACAGTATCTATAAGCATGTCAGTAAATTCTGTTATCAAAGACTGCCACTTTATTTTCAAGAAATAGCTGCTTAATTTGATCTTTGTGGTGTGCATTATCTGCTTTTCTTTCAGATAGAAGCACATAAAACTGACGATTTATTCATGGATTTGATTTGAATTTCCCTAACGTGGTTTTGTGTCAAGTGCCACATTTAGATGACTTTTGTTTTGTCACCATTTTTATGAACAGTATTTAAAAACAATGTATAAAACACTTTAGTTTTTAAGTATTTCATAGAATTGTTTTGAAATACTGCTTTTTCATCCACAGTTTTCTTCTGGGTCATTGTATTGTCTTTCTCTTCAAAGAGTCTCTTGTAACCACTGTGGATTATAATAGTGCTTAGTGGTGAGTCCGCAGCTGATTAACCTTGGATTTCTCCTGGTGAACTCCATCAACATGTTGCTCCAGGGTTCTTGCTGAGGCTTTTTGAGTTGAGTGTAATTTGTACCCTTTCTTGGTGGTAACTAGGGATAAGAAAATTAAATGGCTCATGGTTGTAGTGGAAACTGGGAAAAAGTATCTGAGTTTCTGAAAAATTGGCTGTT
The DNA here is from genome assembly GCA_028646485.1 of Cryptoprocta ferox. Classification (NCBI taxonomy): domain Eukaryota; kingdom Metazoa; phylum Chordata; class Mammalia; order Carnivora; family Eupleridae; genus Cryptoprocta; species Cryptoprocta ferox. The sequence continues at coordinate 103,307,354 of CM053560.1, read as the reverse complement.
TATGAAGAGATGTAGCCTTTAAAAACAAGACCGCTGGTGCCTTCCTTATAGAATTGATAGCACTGTTTTCTGAAGTAATTTGCTCTGGCATTATGCACCTTTTTTTTTTTTTTAATGTTTGAATGAATTATATCTTATTTTTATATAGTACTTTGCAGTTCATAATGTATCACATTATTTCATCTGATCTAACAGGTCTTTGAGGTGGGAAGGCAGGTAATCTCTCTCTCACATTGATAAAGTGAGACCAGAAAGAGTAAGCGACTAGCCCAAGGTCATACAAATAAAAGTGGCAGGGGCTTGAACCTAGGTCTTGTGATTTCAAGCCCTGTACTCTGTAGGCTGTTGTAAAGGTGCCATGTCGGTCCTGGAGCCCTCTAGGGTGCCTCGCTCACAAAGAATTTTAGTTATGTTGTTGCTAATACTTTCCCTCTTGCTCTATGCCAGGGTATTTTTGGATATTCCTTGGGCTTTTTGCAAGGAAGATTTTGGAGTTTGTTAGTTGGAATCATAGATGTTTTAATTCTTGCAAATGTCATTTTACTTTGAAAATTGCAGAGAATACTGAAAAGTGAGCAGAAAAGTAAACACCTGTAATCCCAGCACTTAGAAAATCATGGTTAACAGCTGGGTATCTATCCATTTAGACTCTCTCTGTGAGCATATGCATATGTATATTCATCACAAAAAGAGATCACACTTCTCTTTATTTGTAATCTATTTTCATGGCTATCTTTTCAGGTTAGTAAATATAGGTCTATGTGATCATTTGAAAAGTAACATTGTATTTTATTCAGCTGGTACCTTATCATTGAGCAACTAGATTATTTCCAACTTTTTGCTATTTTAAACAGTGTCTTAACAAACAGCCTGATCTAAAAGTTGGCAAATGTTTTTTTTTATAACAAAATACATTGATATAACAGAACTTTTTTCTGTGCTGTAGGCAGCACTGCAAATGGCATTTTGATTAGATGAAGTATTGTGAGTGAAATAAGTAATTCTTGATTTGTTGTCTATACTTTTGTTTCTATATCTGTAAACCTACCAGATAAGATTATTAAGTGATGGCAGACATATTTTCTATAAAATGTAAGTAAACATTGCTTCTCAATCAGAACTTTTGATAAAGTATGAAATAGAGTATCAAACAGCATTTATCATTTATTTCAAGTGTGTTTGATTTTTTGAAATTATATCACAGTAATCAAATATTGGAAATGTATGTGCCTTGTTTAGATATGCATCTGTTTTTAATTGACATTTTAGGAAAAGCAGTGCTGAGCATTAATATAGATGAAGTGGAAATGAGAATTTGTCTTACTCATATTTTTAATCTTAAAACTAAGTGTTGCCTTAGTATGAGATTGGTAGGTAACATTGTTTTGAGGAGGTTCTTCTAGAAAAGAGATTACATAGGCAATGAAAATATTTTTCTGTTTTAAGGAGAAACTTGTATGGATTAAATCAATAAATGCACATGTCAGTTGAGTTAAGAATATAATTTGTGCAGGGCGCCTGGGTAGATCAGTCCGTTAAGCGTCCAACTTCAGCTCAGGTCATGATCTCTGCTGGTGAGTTCGAGCCCCGTGTTGGGTTTCCTGGAGCCTGCTTCAGATTCTGTCTTCCTCTTTCTGCCCCTCCCCCACTCATGCTCTGTCTCCAAAAATAAATAAACATTAAAAAAATATATATATAATTTGTGCAACATCTGAAAAGTACTGTAGTGTAGAAGGAAGAGTTGATAAGGTTAAGGGTATGAAATAGACCAAACTCAAAAATTGATCACCTAAACTTGAATTTATGTAACAAGTTTTACCATGAGGATTTTTAAAAATAGGTGATAAATGTTAAGTACTTAATTGTATTTTATTATCAGTTTCATACTTGTCATGCACTTTTTACTACTCTTACTACAAAATGTTTCTGATTATACTTCCCCTTCCTTGTTAAAAATTATGGAACTTCCATTTCTTTTGATTCCCTCTACTTTTGGTTTAAGTGATATCCCATGAAATGATAACCCTCCCCTCCCCCACGCCCTACCCCTTCTTCCCTTCAAAATTTTCTGGTAAAACTTCATTCTTTGTAATGAATATCCAGAACTCAGCAAGATAAAGAAACTACCTTTTTCCCTTTTCTGTTTCACCTTAGATCAAGCAAACAAAATACATCTAACCTAACCCCTTTGGACACCAACGGGTAACTGAAATATCAGTGACTCTCACAGGAGTTTTGAAAATGTTCCTATTTTTTTTAATGTTTATTTTATTTTTGAGAGAGAGTGTGAGCGGGGGAGGAGCAGAGAGAGAGTGGGACTGAGGATCCCAAGCGGGGGCTCTTCCCCCCCAGCAGTGAGCCCCATGTGGGTCTCCAACTCTTGCCATGAGATCATGACCTGAGCCCAAGTAGGCCGCTCAACCTACTGAGCCACCAAGGTGCCCCAGCATATGTTCCTGTTTTTTAAAACTTCATCTCCTTCTTACCTTTCCTGCTATTCCCTTTCTTTCAGTTTCCCCCCTTTGGTTGCCAGGTTAATTTTCCCAAAACATTCTTTTCATCCTGTCACTCCAATAGCTTTCTATCAAAAACAGGATAAAGTTTTAGCTCTCAGGTATTCAGGATTTTCTGTAGTCTGATCCCAGTCCACACTTTGTGTGTGTTTTGTCTCCTCCACACTATGGCAAAAGTCTTTAACTTAAAGCCAGAGCTGTTAGTTTGTTTCTTCTTGTTGACTAGTGTTGTACTTTGTACACCACTTCATTTTCCTCAATCCCTATCCTGTGGACACGGAATCTGCTTAAGATATATTTGTGGGGCGCCTGGGTCGCTCAGTCAGTTGGGCATCTGACTTTGGCTCAGGTCATGATTTCGCGATTTGTGGGTTCAAGCCCCATGGTGGGCTCTGTGCTGACAGCTCAGAGCCTGGAGCCTGTCTTTGGATTCTGTGTCTCCCTCTCTCTCCGACCCTCCCCTGCTCACACTGTCTCTCTCTCAAAAATAAATAAAACATTTAAAAAAATAAAAAAAAAGATATATTTGTGAAATGAACAAATCATGTTCAGGGTTTGTTTCTGTTAGTAAGGGGGCTGATGCACATGTCTGTATGATGGTCTAAATTGTAAATATTTACATCTTCACTTTTTTTCATGGCTGCTTTGTAGATGAACTTGAATAACATTATATCTAGAATAATTTTTGAGACTGTCTCAGGTTTGTCTTTTATGTTTCTTTAACCTATATAGGTAATAAGTGAATACATTTCTTATTGTAATGGTATAGAAGTAAATAGAGTACAGTTTTATACGACTTCATTATCTTCAAACTCCCCTCTCCCCCCAGAGGTAATCACTTTGGTACTAATCTTTTTTGGGAGTGGGGAGCATAACAGCTTTGTTGAGATATAATTCACATACCATACAGTTCATCTGTTTAAGTTACACAATTAAATGGTTTTTAATACATATGCCAAGTTGTGCAAACATCCCCATAATCAATTTTAGGATATTTTTCTTATCCCCAAAAGAAATCATACACCTTTCAGCTATTTCTCCCATTGCCCACAACTCATTTCACCATGAGGCAGCTGCTAATCTTTTTGTCTCTGTAGATTTTATGTCTTTGTAAATTTATATGAAATGTCCCATATAGGCAAATCAACAGACAGAAAGCAGATTAGCCTATTTTGGACATTTCATATAAATGAAATCATATATAGTCTTCCGTGTCTGACCTATTCATTTTTCTTTGAGCATGTGTGTGTGCTTGTATAATATTTGTATTTTTTTATATGTCTGTATGTTTAGATTCAGAACAGAGTAGGCACAGAGAAGGAACTTAGTATTACTAAATGAATGTACATGTACATAACTATATTTTCTAAAAACATGAATGGGGTCATACTATACTTATCATACTTTGACTTGCCCCCCCTTTTTTACTTAATAATAATTATTGAAGATCTTTCCATGCCATATCCCAAAATGAGATGGTCTCATTTCTTTTAAACAGCGCACATATTTCATATGTATGTTTATAGAGGTTTATCTCTTGAATTTATCAACCTGTATGTCTAAAAGTTCTTGTTTTGATGGTTTTGTTATATTGTTGCTTTTTAAAAATAATTGCCATATTTAATGTAACATCTATGGTATTAGCTTTGGAGTTTCACTGAAAAACAGGAATAAAAACTAAAACAGGTAAGGGGTGTTTGGCTTGAGGAGAAATGGAATGTAAGCTCTTTATGGGATTCTGGCAGTGCACAGCCAAAGCGATTCATTTTGTATTTGGGTTTCTGAATGTGAGCAAGCCTGTTTTTAGCTTCATGGCATAGTGCTTAAAATAGAATTTAACATGCTATCTTGTGCTTTATGGTGAATTTTAAGACTTTTTCTTGCAGGCATGTAGGTCTAATCTTAAAAAAAGATCGGAAAGATTTCAGGATAAACATTTTTCTGATACATTAAAATCATCATTCTAGTCTCTAGGGTTCTGTTAAGTTACCCAAGAATGGGAATATAGAGGCACCCAGCTTACAGTAGTTACTTGGCAATCATTTGTTACTTATTCAAAAAGTATCTGCCACATTCTGCCATTCATTATCTTTGAGTTCCCACTGTGTTTGAGTATCACTGTGAGGTACCAGGCTATCAGTGATTTGAGTTTTATCTCTGTGCATATGTGTGTATAACATTCTAGTTATAATGGAATATTTAAATTCTTTTTTTTTTTAAATCATGTAAGTAATACAGTAGCTATTACAATGGTTCTCAGAGTCTATTTTCCAGACCTCTGGTGGTTCACCAGGCTCTTTCTGGGGGTCCTCCAGGTCAAAACGATTTCTCTAATAGTAGTAAGGCACTTGCAAAATCAGTGGTGGGTAAAACTGCTGGTGTCGTAGCATGAATTAAGGCAGTGGCACTAAACTGTACTAGTTTAGTACATCACCATGCATTTGGAATTAAAAAATAAATGCCAGTTACACTTAGTGTCCTAAATAACCCCCCCATGTATTGATTTGATTATGTCTCATTCCTTGAATACATTTTAAAATACATGTTGTATGATGAAATGGGAAGTACTTGTACAAGCACTTTTATTGAGCACCAAACCCGATGGTTAGCTCAAAAAAAAGGTCTTGTGCAGTTGTTTGCATTTCGGGCTGAACTAGCTGCTTTTTTTTTTTAATGGAATACCATTTTTACTTGAAAAAATGGCTAACAAGGTATGGTTATACAGACTTGGATATTCAGCAGACATTTTCTCTACAAGAAAAACAACTGACAATATTTGTTGCTGATGATATAATTCAAGCTTTCTAGTGAAAATGGCATTTTGGGAGACTTGTATTTGCTACTGTGTTTGACAGTTTCCCAGTACTTTTGGTAAGAGCAGTGGTGGTACTAGTGAACGTGATATATTGAAGTTAAGTAGTGAAAGTGTCAACATTTGGAAGAGCTGCGTACCTTAGTGAAGCAATGCCTTCTAAATAATGCATAGTATCACAAAATCATGCGTGGGTGAAAAGATCCATTGGAAATGGAAGATAGACCAATGGATTTCAGTAAATCAGAGTAGGAAGAGTTCCCTGATCTGATTTCAGATTCCATAATGCAACAGCCTTTAAGAAACTGCCACGTGCTGAGTTTCGGTGAAGGATCAAAGAATATCCATAGTTACTTGAAAAGGCTATTGAAATATTATCTTTTTCCAACTACATACCTATGTGAAGCTCAATTTTCTTCGTGTACTTCAGTCAAAACAACCTCATGCAGCAGATTAAATGCAAAAGTGGATATGAGAATCAGGCTGTCTTTATTAAGCCAGACATTAAAGAGGTTTGCAAAAATGTAAAACAATGACAGTTTTCTTGCTAATATATTTTTGTCTTGGAATATAGTTCTTAAAATTTATATGTGACTTATGTTAAATAGTGAATTTATTATTATTATTTTAACATTTACTTATTTTTGAGTGACAGAGAGAGAGAGAGAGAGAGAGTGAGCATGAGTGGGGGAGGAGCAGAGGGAGAGGGAGACACAGAATCTGAAGCAGGCTCCAGCTCTGAGCTGTCAGCACAGAACCTGACGCAGGGCTCAAACTCACGGACGGCAAGATCATGAGCTGAGCTGAAGTCCGATGCTTAATCGACTGAGCCGCCAAGGCACCCTGTGAACTTGTTATTTTTAAATGACAAATCTTTAAAAAATTTGTTTTCATTTCTAGTACAGTAAATATGGGTAGATTTAATCAACAAAGATTTTGGGGGTCCTCCATTTTCTAGACTGTAAAAGAGTCCAGAGAGCAAAATCTTTGAGAACCTGAACACTGTATAAGATTCACAGTACAAGAGTTTATAGCTTAAAATGAGACTATCCGTTTCACTTTCTTGCCCGTGGTATTTTTTTTATTATTTAAAAGAAAAAATAGCCTGTTTATAGATAATAGTGAGCCCATTTACAAGCCAAGTTTGCAAGCAGAAACTGTTGAATTGTATCCTGCATTTCTGTAGTAAAAATACTAATGCATTACATTGAATGACTGACTCAGCTCTCAAGTGTTTTAAATCAGTAATGGTGAGGGAATTGTGTAACTTTTTATTTTCTCAAGGTTATGTCTCTCAACCCTTGATTGGCTTTTTTCTGTTGTAGAGGATAGAAATGGCTTGGATAAATGAAAAATCCATACAGATGTCCCCTAACTTATTTTAGCCAATAGTTTCCTCTTTGGCAGGTCCTCTTAGCTCTTACCAGATATCTAAGATGATTGGTTTGCATTTGACCTGTTTCATTTTCTTCCTTTCCCTGTTGTGGGATTGAAGTGGAACCTAGAGATTATAAAACTCTGAATGCTTTTCTAGTTTCTTTCTACCTTCTTTAGAGTTGTGTTTGAAAAACTTCAGCCTCTCTATTCCTCAAGCGTCTTTCCCCAGGGTGTCAAGGAAAGCCTGGAAAATGAAGATATAAAAAAAATTTTTTTTAATGTTTATTTCTGAGGGAAGTGGCAGAGCACGAACGGGGGAGGGGCAGAGAGAGAGGGAGAGGGAGAGGGTGAGGGAGAGGGAGGAGGGCAGGGGGGAGGACAACCCAGATTTCAAAGCAGGCTCCAGGCTCTGAGCTTTCAGCACAGAGCCCACCGTGGGGAACTCATGAACTGCGAGATCATGACCTGAGTGGAAGTTGGATGTTTAACCAACTGAGCCACCCAGGCACCCCTGGGAAATGAATTTTGTGCAAAAGTTATTCCAATCTGTGATTTCAAACTCAGGTGACCCCTTAAAGGTGAAAGTTTTTTTTTTAAGTGTGCTATTCTTTGTGTAATTGAACTAATTAGGGAAAATAACATGAATTTTAGGATTGCCATTATTTTTCACTCCTAAATTTAAATAGTAATCCCAGGAATAGTTTAATGAGAAGGGGGAACAGTTAAAGTTAATAACCCTTAATTCTAGACTAGTTTTTAAAAATTTTTTAATTAAAAAATTTGTCTAATGTTTATTTAGTTTTGAGAGAGAAACACAGAGCAAAAGCGTGCATGTGTGAGCAGGGGAAGGGCAGAGAGAGGGAGACAGAGAATCCAAAGTAGGCTCCACGCTGACAGCAGAGAGCCCAATGGGCTTAAGCTCAGAACCACAAGATCATGACCTCAGTCAAAATCGATGCTTAACTGACTGAGCCACCCAGGAGCCCTCAAGTTTTTTCAAGTGGCAGCCCTCCCCTGTGCCCAATAGAAAGTTATCAGATAACACTCATTTGTAATTAGCATTATTTGCATATAAAAATGTGCTGTAACTCTTGAATAGTTTGGTTGAGTAAGTTCAACTTTGCTACTTTATGGGTTGGTTGATAATTGTTTAGGACATATTTTCTTGTAGGTAAACACTTCATACTGTACTGAGGTATTTTCTGGAAACTGCTGATCATAACAGGTGATTCTGTTGAGTGTGATACTGAACATTTTATTTTGCAAACATACCAGTTTTATCTGTAGCTTGAGTAAAAGTGGCTCATTTTTTGATGCTCAAATGTCTTGTCGTCATAAGTGCATAATCTGTTTGAAGGATTGGGTTCTGAGGGTGATGCTTGTATTTGTATGGTGGGCTGGGGGTGGTGAGGATGCTGTGAATGCTGTTGGGATTCAGGGGGTTTGTCCTCCACCGAATATATTCTGTATATAAAGTTAATCAAGGGAAAAAGTGATATTGATGTGAAGTGCAAATAGTTAAGCTCTTATTAATTAGCTATGGGTTTAGGGTATTTTTTTTAAGATTTTATTTTTAAGTAATCTGTACACCCAATGTGGGACTCAGACAATCCTGAGATCAAGAGTTGGGTGCTCTACCGACTGAACCAGCCAGGTGCCCTGGCTTAGGGTATTTGATTGAAGTAGTATCTTATGAATACAAAAATAGTTTTTTTCACTTGATTTAAAAATTACTTGATCCCTTAATGTTTTCCCTTTTACAGTCATACATAGCTCATTAAAAACATGGATTTTGAAGAGAACTTATTTTACTTCCTTTATATAGTTAAGCCTTTTTAGATAGTCATTTATTTATTCATTATATATTTGAGTGTATTCTGTGTGCCTGGTATTGTGTTAGTCATCATTATACAGAGATAATTAGAGCAATTCCTGATGGAAAAGAATTCAGTCTGGTGGAGAGGTGGACACATACTATCTTGCATCATAATTATCTGCTTAAGGCCATTAATAGAGCCATGCATGGTTGATCTGTATGTATGTTTTACTTAACTTTGAATCTCTACATTTTTGAGTTATTATATTTAAGATTGTTTCTCCTCAACTTTCACACAAGAATACTGTAGATGAGTAAAAAAAAATGGTTATCGTAATTTAACTCTTTTGGAAAGCTTAACTCTAGTCTTTTGTTCTGAGATTGTTGTATTCCTCCGGTCCAGCTGCAAAATTAACATTGAACTTTAATCATGATCTTATTGAAAGTTAGTTTACTGTTAAATCTTTGACAAATCTTAGCTTCTCAGAAAACTTCGTCTAAGGGCTAGTTTTCTCTCTTGAATGAAACTAGACAATTTGAAGCGTGGTAGAGTTTTGACAATTAGAGCAGACATTTTCTGTTGTATATCTTTGCCTTCTGTAACATAAAATAAAGGTTATTTACACATTGTACATAATGGTACAGAGTACCATTTCACTTTTGAACCTTTACATATGACCTGTCTGGAGGTTTTAGGATCTTTATTCCTGGTGTGGTCAAACTTCATGATGAAATGTCTTGGATGGGTGTTTTTCAATCATTGTACTAAGGTGCTTGGTGGCACAGTCTGGAGACCTATGTCCTTCACTTCTAGGAAATTGTCTTGTATGAATCCTTCAGTAATTTTTAATTTTCTCCCTTTCATTTTCTATTTTCTCTTGTCAGAGGACTGGATCTGTGCTTTTACTTTTTTTTTGTTTTAAACCAGTTGAATATTGTCTTTTGCTCTGTACTTGTGACTTAATTTTCTTTCTTCCTTTACTGTCATTTTGTTTCTTTTTAGGAAGGGAATATGGTAGGTGTTCGTGTATGGTCAGTTTGTATTTAACTGGTGGACATTGTAAACTTTGTGAAGCTCATAGTATGAACCATATTAATATATGATAACCTATGTTGCCTATGTTGAATTAAGATTTATGAGTGATAATAGAAATTGTGTTCTTTCCTGAGAGAAAGGTTAGTTGTTTTAAAAAAATGTATATACAGAGGCGTCTGGGTGGCTCAGTTGGTTACACAACCGACTTCGGCTCGGGTCATGATCCTGCAGCCCGAGTTGGGCTCTGTGCTAACAGCTCAGAGCCTGGAGCCTGCTTCACAAAATGTGTCTCCCTCTCTTTCTGCCCCTCCCCCACTTGCACTCTGTGTTTTTCTCTTTCTCAAAAATAAACAAACATAAAAAAATAAAAAATGTATATATAAAATAATACGTATAATTTTGTAGAGGAATGTATAACTTAATAGAGGACTAATAAAACATCAGACTTAATAGAATATTCCAAAACTTCGAGCCCTTTTTTTGTGCACCCTCATCCTGTCTCCTCCCTAGTTCCATTTAGGTAATTTGTATTAATAGGTTGCTTTAAAAAAAAAAAGTGGTAATGAAATATTAGTTATGTATACTGTTTACTTGTAAGGGTGTTTTTAAGTTGCTGCTTCTGATTAAATCATCTATATCATAGTCATAAATTTCCAAATTTGATACAGTGTTCTTTGAAGAGGAGGATTCCATAGGTAGAGGTGGAGAGGGAAGTTTTGGAGACCTCATGTTGAAATCATGCAGAACTGTGGTAAATATATATGCCCATGTTATCTAGCAGTTATGCCTAAAGGTGTTTGGGGAAGACAAAGGGACTAAGTTCATTGCCACAGTGATTGACACTTGGTTAAATCTTGGAAAGTGCTTAGATTTATATGTATGTGTCCATGCTGTAATCCATGAGAAAGTTGAGTTGAAGTGGTGAGAAAAGTCTAGCTTTTTGGGTGGTGGAAGCATAAACCATTAAAGTCTATGTTACACATCATTTTTTTTTTCCATTATTTTGTTTGATACATTTTTAAAAGTTTTATGTAAAGTAAACATAATTATTTCTTTACTGGGCTATATGTAGTCTGTGTTAAATCTTGAAAACAAGTACTCTCCCCTGCCCTTTCCTTTTCTCTGCTTCAAGTTTGTCCTTTCATATCCCAGTTGCTTAGGGCAAGGATCTCATTCCATCACTAAAAATGCAGGCTGATTTATGTACCAGATATTGTGTTTGGGAGTGAAACAGATTGAGTGTTGGCCCTTGTGAAACTTACATTCTAGTAGTCCAGTTAAGTACATGAAAAATAGCCTGGTTCTCTTGTACCTTTCTTTCTATATCTGAATTTTTATAAAGAACACGTTTTTATAATTAGCAAAAAAAAATACTGCTTTTAAATTTTGGAAGTTTTTTTTGAATAATGTGACAGCGCTGAATGCTTTGTTATAGAATGTTGAATAGTTATTTGTTTAATGTATATTTCTTAAAGGTAGTTTTTGGAGGAAGGAGATATGGGAGGAAAAAGGAAAAGATTGACGTAATTATAATGGGAAGTTTGCTGACTTGCTGGAAAATTTAGTGGGATGCCTGTGCCCATTGCAATTGATGATTATGGATGTATGTATAGTAACATCTGTTTGCCTGTGTGCATGCATTCTTTTGTCTGCCTGAGTTGTAAAGTTGGAACCAGTTGAGTGTGCCAGGCATAGAAGGGGAAGGGAGTTTTGCAAAGGAAAGTTTAATGATGGATCAATGGAATCTTTCTAAGCTGGACCTGACGAGGGCGGATGGATAGACAGTGATAACATCAGTGAATTGGAGATACTTATGATGTTGAATTGCTGCAGTGGAGGTACTTAAGTAAGAGTAGGAGGTGGTAGTTGGAGGATTTAGTGTTTGAATTAGTGATTTTGGAGGTGGTAGAAGTTCTGGTAGAAAGGTCCCAGGTGTGGCCATCAGAGTGAGTGGCTGAGGGTGGAGAGTAATGATAGAAAGTTAAGAAACACACCTGAGGGTATTGGGTTGGAGTCTGGATAGTTGAGTAAGGTTGCTAAAGCCTTCAGTGAATGACAGGGATACTGTTCTAGACCTACACTGTCCATAACTGTAGCCACTAGTCATATGTGGCTATTGAGCTTTGAAAATGTGGCCAGTAGGAATTGAGATGTGCTGGGGGTGCAAATATGTAATGGATTTTGAAGACATAGTGTGAGAAGGGGGATGGACAATATCTCAATAATATTTTTAAGTTGATTTTATGTTGGAATGATATTATTTTGGATATTTGGGGTTAAGTCAAATATTAATTTTACCTGTTTTACTTTTTAAAAATACAGTTTGCAGAAAATTTAAAATTACATGTGTAGCTTGAATTTGGAGCTTGCATTATATTTCTTTTGGGCAGTGATTTTGGGGAAGTATTATCACCAATAAGTATCACTTCAGCTCAGGTCATGATCTCACGGCTCGTGAGTTCGAGCCTTGAGTCGGGCTCTGTGCTGACAGCTCAGAGCCAGGAGCCTCCTTCGGATTCTGTGTCTCCCTCTCTCTCAGCCCCTCACCCACTCAAACTCTGTTTCTCTCTCCTTCAAAAATAAGTAAACATTAAAAAAAAATCCTTTGGGAGAGGGAGTGAATATTTTTTTTAAAGTTTACTTATTTATTTTGAGACAGAGATATCAAGGGAGGGGGAGAGAGAGAGGGAGAGAGAGAATCCCAAGCAAGCTCCATGCTGTCAGCACAGAGCCCGATGCCAGGCTCGGTCTCACGAGCCATGAGATCATGACCTGAGCTGAAATCAAGAGTTGGACTCTTAACTGACTGAACCACCAGGTGCCCCGGGAGTGGATATTTCTCTGACTTATTTTCACGGGTTCTCTGATGCTTTCTCTTCTGCTGTTTTTGTGCTTTGAATTCCTTTCTATTCAGCCTCTCCACACCTACCTCTGCTCCCTTCGCCCCATACCTGACCTCAAGGAGTTTGCCTCATTCATGTGGGGGAGAGAAATGTCTAGAACAACTATAATGGAAAGCAACATAAAAGAGTAACTGTGTGAATAGTTAACAATGTATTCATAAGAGGAAGAGGTCACTTCTGCCTAAGCTTACTTCAAACAGGGCCTTGGAAGACTTTTGATAGTTGGTGATCACAGGGAGGTTATTTCAAGCAGAGGGAACAGCATGAACAAAGGCAGTGAGAGAAAACACTGAGCTATGTTTTATGGAACACCCAGTAGATTCATGTGTGGAGATAGACGTAAGAGAGTAATGCAGATTCTGGGAAGTTGGGGGGCAGATTGCTGTCAGAACTTTTCACATTGAAATTATGAATTTGAAACTGTACTAAGTTCTGTAAAGGAAAAGGACAGAATTCTGTATGTACATGTAACAGGAAGACCTGACCTACTTTAAGTGCTCAAGGAAGGCTTTCCTGTTTCTGAACCTCTGAACTATAGAATCCCTCCACTTCCAGGTCTTGTCGCATCTTTCTTAATGTTATGCCTTTCTTTCCTTCCCAACTACCACCCTTATTATTTTGCTTTCATGGAATCATATTGGCGTTAATCAACAACCTCTAAATTGGTCTCATATCTTAATTTCCCTTTTCAATTCACTTACTCTTCAGTCAGATTGACCTTTTGATTATATGCCAGTCTCTTCCCCACCCCCTCTATTTCCTGCAATTTGAAAAAATTTTTTAACGTTTATTTTTGAGAGAGAGAGAGAGAGAGAGAGCATGAGCGAGTAGGGGGAAGGGCAGAGAGAGAGGAAGACAGAGGATCCGAAGCAGGCTCTGCACTGACAGCAGAGAGCCCAGTGGGGGGCTCAAACTCAAGAACTGTGAGATTATGACCTGAGCCAATGTCTGACACTTAACCAACTGAGCCACCCAGGTGCCCCAACAATTTGAACAGTTTTTATGACTTCTGATTCTTTGTAGGACTAAGACCAATATTTTTTAACCATCCAAACTAAGTAATTTATTGTTTGGATACCAGTAACATGTTGACTAGGCTTTGGGCAGAATTATATAATGTCTTTATTTTAGGGAGATAATGTGTATAATTTCTAATAAGTTTGCATTACCAAAATGCTTCATAATACTTAAGACAGATGCCAGACCATCATTACTCATATATTTATTGACAAGGAACAAGACATGGGCCGTATAGACAACTTACAGTTTGATAGAGAATAGACAAGTAAACAGAATTTCTCTACATATAGTATAAAGGCTGTCAGGTTATACTGTGGAGCACATGGGAAGGTAAGTCTGCTAATGTTGAGGGTGGCCTGAAGAAAGTGTTCTAAAGGTAATGATGTCTAATTGGACACCTGAATGAGTTGAAGTTAGCTAGGAAGAGGTTGGAGGGGGGGGAAGAATTACTTGCTGAAAGAACAGCGTGTATATACAAATCCTGGATGATGGAGAGCTGGTTTAAGGGGGTTAGTGGCAGTGGCTGAGACTGGATCATCAAGTATATCTTAGGCCATGCTAGGAAGTTTGGCCTCTATCTTGAGTGCACTGGGTAATCATTGCAAGGTTTAAGCATGAGAATGACCTGATCAGACATGTTTTAGAAAGATCCCTAGTGTGGAGAATGACTTGGAGGGGATAATAGTGGAGATAGGGAGAACAGCTGAGTCTCTGCAGACATCTAGGAAGAGATCATGGTAGTCTGAATCAAAGTGGTAATAGGGACTTAGACATTTTAAGGTGGTAGGATTGACATAATAAGTAGATATGAGTGAAGCAGAAGGTATTAAAGAAGTTTCCGGCTTGGACAGCTGGTTAGGTGGATGGAAGGCTTGAGAGAAATTTGATGTATTAGGTTTGGACATGTTGAGTTGAGTACTTGTGGGACATATAGCAGAAGTGGATTTGGAAATTACTGACTTAGAGATGGTATTTTAAAGTTATGAGATGGATGAGGTCACCCAGGAAGACTGGTCTGAGTGAAAATAAATAGAGTCAAAAATACAGAGGAATTCTCACAGTTTAGACCTGGAATCGTTCTTTAAAAATATCTTTTAAAACTTTAAACATCTTTTATGGACTCCTTTAATGTTTTTAGGAATCTTTCTTTCCTGGGGTGCTTGGGTGGCTCAGTCGCTTAAGCATCTGACTCTCTGATCTTGGCTCAGGTCATGATCTTACGGTTTGTGGGATCAAGTCCCACATCCGGCTCTGTGCTGACAGCACGGAGCCTGCTTGGGATTCTCTCTCTCCCCCTCTTTCTGCCCCTGCTTGTGCTCTTTCTCTCTTTCTCTCTCTCTCTCTCTCTCTCTCAAAACAACTTATAGCAGCGCTTTCAACAATAGCCAAATTTTGAAAAGAGCCTAAATGTCCATCAGCTAATGAGTGGATAAAGAAGATGTGGTTTATATATTCAATGGAATACTACTTGGCAATGAGAAAGAATAAAATCATGCCATTTGCAGTAACGTGGATGTAACTGGAAGGTATTATGCTGAGTGAAATAAAGTCAGTCAGAGAAGGACAGATGTCCATTTTCACTCATATGTGGATCTTGAGAGACTGAACAGAAGACTATGGGGGAAGGGTAGGGGGAAAAATAGATACAAACAGAGAGGGAGGGAGGCAAACCATAAGAGGCTATTAAATACAGAGAACAAACTAGGGACTGATGGGGATTGGGGGAGAGCGAAAATGTGTGATTCGCATCGATTGAGGAGGGCTCAATGGCATGATCCCTCAGTTGGGATGAGCACTGGGTGTTGTATGTAAGCCAGTTTGATAATAAATTATATTATAAAAAAATAGTTAAGAAAAAAGAATTTTTCTTTCCTTAGAATTTGATATAATGGACTCTTTAAAACTGTGCAGTTGAAGATATCTTTTGCTGTCTAAATCTGTTTGGTTGGTGAGTTCAATTAGCAAGAGTTCATTACTCCAGAGTATTTTGAAAATATATGTAAGATTGCAAGCACAGAATTTCTTAAGAAGTTTGGAAAAAGCTGTGGAGATCAGTCATCATCTATATAACATTTTAACTGCATGTAGTAACATGGCCATGTTGATTTGACATTTGGTAAAGGTAGTTCACATGTTTTATAACTCATGTTTAGTTTTAGAGTATTGATTCTACCATGACCATATAATTTATCATCCATACTGGGGCACTTTTAAGAGTGGAAGGGGATGCTTTCAATAATTTTGCTAGAGCAACAGGTATAAACAGGAACTCCTGGAAATTTTGAAGATGTTGTAATTTGTTCTAGAATTTTCTTCTATGAAGTGCTAAGGAATGAGATGATAATAGATTAAGATATAATAATAAAGAAGGCTTTGTGGATCAGTACCTTTGCAGAATATTAGATGCAATGTTAACATTTCTGCTTGCCTTAGGATGACTGTTTGTGTCCTATGACTTAAGAAAGGAGGGCACAGAAGGGAATTACAGAGTCTTGAATTTCTTGAACTTGTTTTGCCATAGAACCCTATCTCTGAATATCTATTAATACTATGAGCCTAGTTTGGAAAAGGCTGATGTAGATTATCCTGTTATTTAAATTAAAGCTCTTAAAAATTTTTTTTATTAATTATTATTATTATTTTTTTAAGATAGCATGTGAGCAGGGGAGGGGCAAAGGGAGAGGGGGAGAGAGAGGATATTAAGCAGGCTCCATATTCAGCCTGGAGCCCCACACAGGGTTTGATCTCAGGACTGTGAGCTCATGACCCAAGCCAAAACAAGAGCTGGACGCTTAGCTGACTGAGCCACCCAGGCGCCCCTTAAATTTAAGTTCTTTAATGTGAAGCTCAGTCAGATTACATCTTAGTTATAGGTTTTATTTTGGGATTTTGATTGGTGATGTCTAGGCAGCTAATTAAAATAAGTATATTTTGAGTATTAAAAAATATAACCTTAATTACATTTTCCTGGAAGATACTCCAGTTTTGTTATTAGTGGAAATTTGAGGATTGAATACTGATTTATTAAAAGGCTTTTTCCTTGTTATTTCTTCCAAACTAGGTGTTAGCCTGCATTCATTTCTTCCTTTTTATCATTTTCGACTTAGGTTGCACTGATAGGTATTGTTTCTCCTCTGTCTCAGAAGGTATTGCTATGTTTTTGATCCTCAAGTGGAAATTTATGTCTTCTAGATTTAGGGAATGAAGAATTGAACTTGTACTTTTAAGAATGGTGGTTGCTTTTTCAGTATTTGGAGAAAGGCTCTGGAACTTGATTACTTATATGTTTAAAGAATGGTGTTAAGAATGCATTTCTCCTTTTTCTTTTTGATTATGGTAAACACATTTTATTTCACTTTGTAATGGCAACAGAAGCTAACATACTCTTTTAGAATAACTATAGTATATTTTTTTGTTGACTAGTTTATAAGTTCTTTAGACATAACAGTGAAACATTTTTCCTCCTATTTTTGTACTTAAAAAAATTACTCCTTCCTTGTCAGTAACTTTAACATTTTGTTGTTGTTGTTAGTATTCTAGATATGTTAAAATGGATACTGTTAGAGTTTTTGACATCAGAGGTTTAGGAGTAGTCCATCTTCTCTCTCTTCCATAAATTTCAGGAAGAGTGTGTAGTGTTTTTTCATGGTCCTCACCTTGAAATGTATTTTTATGTACATTAATGGAATTTCTCAAAAGAGAATATGAGCAGTTTCTTAAACTTGATTTCACTACTATAAATCCTCTGTATATAAATATTAATCATAATCTGTTCGGAAGAAGGATCTGTGTATATTTTGCAATAGGTAGCAATTTTGTTTATTTTATTGTTGTGAAATTGTTTCTTTTATCTATAACCAGTGAAATAATCAGGTGAAAGTGTTTTATTTTGTGTAGAAAAGGAAGGGTTGTTATAGGTTTCTGACGGGACTTTTTTAAAAGATTTTATTTTAAAGTAATCTCTGTACCCAATGTGGGGCTCGAATTTACAACCCAGAGATCCAGAGTCACACACTCCACTGAGTGAGCCAGCCAGGCACCCCTGATGGGATTTTTAAAAATACTTAGTAGGGAGGCTGTGATTGTGAGACCTGAACAACATTTCTTCTGCAACATATTTTTTCTTTTTTCTTTTTAATGTTTTTAATTTATTTTTGAGAGAGTACAAGCGGGGAGGGGCAGAGAGAGGGGGACAGAGGATCTGAAGTGGGCTCTGCGCTGACAGCAGCAAGCTTGATGTGGGGCTTGAACTCCTGAACCTTGAGATAGTGACCTGAGCCAAATTTGGACATTCAACTGACTGAGCCACCGAGGTGCCTCCATATTTTTTCTTTTTAATATTTTACTGTCGTTTTTGAGAAATCATTACTAGGGCTTTTATTTTTTTTTAAGTTAGTTATAGTTTGTTTATACCCACACCTAACATGGGGCTTGAACTCATGACCCCAAGATCAAGAGCCGTATGCTCTTCTGCCTGAGTCAGCCAGGTGCCTCATTCCCAGGCTTTTAGAACATTTGTGTACATCTTTTTCTAAGCTTATTTTTCTCTGAAAAGCAAGTCTGTAAATCAAGACTGAAATACAGGGTGTATTGAATAATAACCTTAAAGATCGGGGAATCCTGGGGAAAAATAGCCATCTGCCTCCAAAGTGGTTGAGCAATGTTGTTTGAACCTTATTGTTATCTGAAGGGGATTCTCTTAGGATGTGCCACAGGGCTCTATACTTGATCCTATTATGTTCCAAGTTTTAAGGATGACCTTGTATGAATATTTAAGAGGCAAAACTCTGATTTTATAGTTGGCACTGAGAAGAATATGTTAGATGACAGAATCAAAGGGAGTTAGTTCATCATCTCCTGGGCACTTACCAAGTGTCATGTACTATACTTAGCCTAGGTGATATGGAGAGAAGTGCTTGTCCTTGAAAGCTCAAAGTCTAGGGGAGGACATAGACCAGAAAATCAACAGTTTTTTACCACCACGTATGTACTGCAATGGAGGGTGAAGAGTGCATTTCTTCAGAGGGATTTTGAAAGGCTGGAATGATGAACTGCAAAAAAAGAGAAGTTTAATAGCACCTATTATAAAGTTCTAATTTTAAATTTAAAAATTTTGTATTAAAGCATTAGAAGGTTTAACCTAAAAGCAGTTCATATGAAAGAAATTAAATGAAGTTTTTAGTTAACTTCAAGCTTAGTATGAAACAACAATTCAGTGTGGATGCAAGTCCCCCTCACTGCTGAAACAAAAACATAACACCACATCCTTCCCCTTGCCCAGATAAAACAAACCAGTCTACAAAGCAAATGCCTTATTAGGTTACATTGGTAGAAATACTGTGTTCAAAATAAGAGAGGTAGTCACACTGCTGTATTTAAGATTAGGCCGTTATCTGGATAGTTTCAGCCACTTCAGAGTGTGTACAGGAACAGCGGACTGCTTGAGTGCTCCAGAGAACAGTGATCAGGATAGGAAGAGGTCTAGAAACCAAGCCAGGTGAAGGACAAGAGCCCTCTCAACACATTTAAAGAATAGATTCTGTCAGACAACAAGAAGACAACATTTTAGAACCATTGGATGGAGTTAAAGGAAAGTTTTGATTCGTAGAGCTTTTCTATAAGGTAGATCCCTTTACGATTAGATTGTGAAGTCTTAGAAGAGTTTGAGCAGAGGCTGGGAGACCATCATTTAAGGAGGTTACGGTAAAACTTGATATAATGGAGAGTTGGACAAGAAGATTTCTAAAATTATATTTGATGTTTCTATCTTAGGATTCTTCTGTCTCCAAGAACATCATTGTCAAATTATCAAATAGTATGTGTCATTGTCACCACTCTGTCTCATTGTGTGGCCTTTGGCATCTGACTCTTGACTTGGGTTCCATTACCTGCTAGTTCTGTAACCTTGAGTAGGTTACACCTGTTACTCTGAAATAGTTCTCCTGATAATTTACCTCTAGGACTTCGCCTTAATCTCTTTTCTGGGACTCAGAAGGCTGTGACTTAAACACTTTTTGTTTAGTTATAGAATGTATTTTTTCCCTCACATTTTGTTTTGTTCATACTTGTCTTTTCCTCCTTTTAGGCATCTTAACTTTCTCTCAGAGTATATTATTTCTTTCATAGCTTCTTGCCTTGTTTGAAACGTAAATTAGATGAGATATGGTATCTTCCAGTTGCAAATGCAGTGTTTTGCTTGTTTCTGGTTAGGGGAGTTTGGAAAAAAAGTCCTCAATCTTTTATAATTTGATAGAATTAACATTTCTTCAAGCCTTGCTTATTATTTTTAAATTCTAGATTTTATTAAAAACTGAACTATGGGGGCATCTGGCTAGCTCAGTTGGACGAGCATGCAACTCTTGATCTTGGGGTTGTGAGTTCGAGTCCCACGTTGGGTACAGAGATTACTTAAAAAAAAATCTTAAAAAAACAACAACAACAAAAGCGGATGATGTTTGTTTTTATGATTATGTAAAGTTCTAATTTTTTTTTACCTTTTTTTTTTTTTAATGTTTTTTATTTATTTTTGAGAGACCGAGATAGCGCAAGCAGGGCAGGGTCAGAGAGAGAGGGAGATACAGAATCTGAAGACAGGTTCCAGGCTCTGAGCTGTCAGCACAGAGCCCGACGCAGGGCTCGAACCCATGAACCGTGAGATCATGACCTGAGCCGAAGCTGGACACTTAACTGACTGAGCCACCCAGGCACCCCAAGTTCTAATTGTTAAAAGACATACCTGTAGTTAGAATATTGCATGTGACCTGCAGTTTTTCTTTGCATTTTTCTTGGTCCAATCTCCTCTGTGTCCACTGTCGAATTTCCTTCTTACCTTACGTATAGATAAATAATTCTTGTTGCCATATATTTTAGCTAGAAATCTTATTTCTGTCTTTTTTATTTCATCTGTCCAATAGTTGGCTATGTGGATAGCCTTAACACTATTTTTATCACATTTTGCTGCCTCCAAGTATGGTTGTTTACTCTGTGTAGTCTAAGTTCCTTATGTCATTTAGTGCCCCCTGTCTCAGTGTAACACACAGTCTGCTCTGGCTGGGATTTGCGGGAAGACACTTCTATTGGTTAGTGGTTATGAGCTTAGGCTCTGGAGTCAGGTCAGGTTTAAGCTGTCTCCGTTACTTATTTACTGTTTGAATTCAGGTTTAGCCTCAGGTTTCTTATCCATGCAATATGACTGATAATGGTCTGTCTCTTGGGTTCATGGGAGGGTTACATAAATTAATCACATTTACTATAATTAGCATGTGATTGGCATATTGTAAGCATTTAACACATATTAGGTTTATCATTTTTATTCTGCCAGCCCATGTAAATGACACTTAAAAAATTTGATTGGAAACATTACTAACCTAGATTCACTGACCATACAGATTGTTTATATTTCCTTAACTATGGAAGAGTGGAAGAATGAGAAGAAAGATTTCCTTTAATAGAGTTAGAGAATTATAGAATTTTGATATTTTAAGGAACCTTTGAGAACCTCTAGTTAATCTCTCATTTTTTGAAGCGAGAAAACAGACCCTGTGAAAGCTTGCAGTTCAGTAAATTAGTGGTCAAGTTGGTACTGGAATCTAAGCTCTGTAGATATTAGTGCCATATTATATTATACATGTACCCAGCACATAGTAGGTGTGCAGTAACTTTTGAGGATCATATTAATATGATTATGTGTGTCTGTTTCTAATTTATCTCTATGTATTCATTGTTCCTGTATTCCCTTTTTCTTCATACTCATTTAGGGGCTGTGCATTGATCCCAAAAGCATTTCTTGAACATCTATGGGCAGAACAGCCTTTTACTTAAATAAAAGTCGTGTTTTCCTACCTCTGCATAAGAAGTTTGGCAATGTGTTAGAATTTTACACTCTAAACTTTGCTTTTTATTAGAGAAAATATTTCATCCAAATTTTAAAATGTTCTGAGTTAGGTTTGTTATTTTTAATATCCAAGTTATCATCTGGAAGGAGCCTTTTGAAGGACACATCCATATGTTTCATGAAATGTGATAGTACATAAATGGGATCGTGTTTAAATTATCTATCAAAAATCAAAGCCATGGTACACCAGTTTAACAGTGCTAGGTTTATGCTTAAAGGAGAATGGGATCTCCATATTTTGTTATTATGTGGAACTAAATGCAGCCTGTATGATGGAATAGAGACTGGGAGAAGAGGAAGGTCAACTGGAGGAGTAGGCCCTAGAGGTCACTTTTTAGTTATCTTATATTGAGAAATAAATACAATATGAGAAATTGGGTGGAACAAGATTATGGAGATAACTAGCCTGATTTGTTGCTTTAGTAGAAACTGCCTAACTAGGTTTTCTGGTTGAACTGGGCATTGCTGGCCAATTACTAATATAATAGCTGCATATTAACTATTTCAAATGGAGAGGATTAGAAATGATGTAGAAGTCATTTTCAGTAGATGAAGTATCTGACTTTAAAAATAGTGAATAAAATATTTTTGTTGTACTGTACAGGCTTTTTAAGGTATTCAGTTTTAGAATTGTTGATGATTGCTGTTGTGGATAGACAGCAAAAGTATGGGGCGGGGAAAGAGAGCAAAAGCATAAATGAAATATTATGACACTGTTAAATGCCTAATTTGTCCATGTACAGAATTCAGTTTGGTTTACTGTTGGTTATTATTTGATACCAGATAAAGATTCATAATACAGTCTGCTTTATTATAATTAATCCTCTAGACTACTTGCAGTAGGATGTGTGAATGAAAGTAACTATGTTGTTCAACAGGAAGTACCTAATTCTTATTCACAACTTAGATATGACCTTTAATAATGTAAGGTCATAACTAATGAGACAATAATACCGGCACTTTTTATTTGATAGCAAAAAGCAGTACTTATTGATATTGCTTGAATGTTATCTTTTATTTGTCTTTCTCAGAATATGGTCCCTGCCTCTTGTAGTTGGCATAGTGTTTACACACACACACACACACGCACACACACACACACACACACACACACGTTTGTATAAAATTTTACATATCTGAAAGGGGATTCAGTTGAAGTGTCTTCTTTTTGGAGGGTGAGGACCTTCCCCTCCTCTCTCCCCATTGTCCTGAGAGCCCTGGAAGCCAATCTTACACTACCAAAGCAGAACACTGGAGGATTCCTCTCTCTCAAAAGTGGTCAGATACAAAGAAAAAAGGAATCCTCAAAATAGCCAAGTTCCTTCTTAATCATCCTAGAATCAGGCACCCCAGTCTGCTCACTCAGATCATCTGATCATGTTTTTAGTTTCTTACTCTCAGATACAAATGTAAACCAGTGATCCTCTGTCCTTTGAGGAGAATGTCAGGCATGAAAGGCAGAGACCAAAGCAGATAGCAAAAAAGAATCCAGAGGATACAGAGACCACGCAGACAGCAGAAGAAAACAACAATGTCAAATATCCAGTTGATTTATATTGTCAGAGAGAAAACAGGATACTACATTCATGAAAACTAAGAACAAACGGAGGGGAAAAAGAAAAGAAAAAAGGCATGCAACAGAGCAGAGCTCATGGGAATGAAAATTTTAATAGGAGTGTTAGAAGATCAAGTTAAGGAAATCTCTCAGGAAGTAGAGCTAAATGCAAGAAATGTAAAATGCCAGAGAAAAAAGAAAATAAAGACAAATTAGAGAATTGGTCTAGGAAGACTGGTACCTAAATAATAAGCATACAAGAAAGAGACTAGAAAAAAGACAAAGTAAGAAAACCTCCCAGAATGGAAGGACATGCCTCTCTAAATTTAAAATACTTAGCAATTACCATTTCATACAATTAAAGCAAAAACAAAAACCCCACCAAAAAACCGAACCCAACTCCAAGACACTGTAAAATTGCAGAGCACGTAGACAGAAGCTTCTATAAGCTTCCTGAAGGGGGTATACAGGTGACTTTGAAGGATTGGAGATCAGGATGATGCCAGGCTTCTTATCAGCAACACTCAAGCCAGAAGACAATGAGGAGAGGGTGCTAAAATTCTGACACAACCTGCTTTCCTGTCTAGAATTCTATACTGAGCCAAACTCAGTGATTAATTATGGGTAAATGAAGATATTTTTGGACAATGCAAAGAATAAAACTTATTTTTAAGTTCCTTCTCTGGAGCTAATGGAGGAAATACTCTACTAAAAAAAGAAAACTAAGAGGAAAAAGTGAGATCAAGGAAATGGGATCCAATATGGAAGAGAGACGAGGGAAATTCCCAAGATATGTTGAAGGGAAATTCTGTGACCATAGTTGTGTACCAGGTAGGAGAGTAAGCAGGCCAAGTTGGAACCTGCCAGAGGGCTATAGAAGGTATATTTTTAAGAAGGAAATTAAAACAGATTTACCTGATGTATTTGAGTATGTTGCTAGGAAAGTTCTACTTTTAGCAGTTTGCAGATGAATTAGCAGTAATTACATAGAAAGCTAAGCAAATGCAAAAATGGTACAGTTATTAACTAAGGAAAGCCAAGGTCATACAAAAAAGGAACAGTAATCATGATGTACTTTGGCTTAACTGTGAATATTATTTACAACCATAGTGTAATGTAAATAGCAATTGATTCAACCAAAAATTATGATGGGAACTTGGGGATAGAGATATCACAGAGCTAAACCACTATTATTTATAATAAGTCAATTTTTTTTCTCGAAGGAAAAAGTTTAAGAACGCACAAACCTGTTATATAGAATATAGTGAAAAATACCAGAATAAATAGCCTAAAAGCCCTGAAAGAGGTTGCCTCAGGGATGTGAAAAATAGGAGCGGGGCAAGGGACATCTGTTTTCTCCTTGCACTATTTGACTTTTTAAGCTGTGTGTGTATGTCTGTTTAATTAAAAAATTAATTTTTTAAATTTAAAAATAAAAATGTTCAGTTATTTTTGAGAGAGACAGAGGGCAAGCAGGGGAGGGGCAGAGAGAGAGAGGGAGACACAGAATCTGAAGCGAAGCTCTGAGCTGTTAGCACAGAGCCTGATGGTGGGGCTCGAACTCACGAACCGGAAGATCATGACCTGAGCTGAAGTAGGATGCTTAACTGACTGAGCCACTCAGGCGCCCCAAAAATTAATTTTAAAAAGGTGTCCCTCACGAATGCCTTTTGTTCAGAGTATGTACATTTCTTAGGCATTCTGAATTCCCTAGAGTTTTGACAACTTTATCATTTGGGGAGGTAGAGTCAGCAGAATGCTATTTGAGGAGGTAATCACTTCTAGTAGTAGCAGTGGTTGCTGTTATCCTTAGTTACAAATACTCATCTTGTTGTAGTGCTAACAAATGGAGATTTTTAAACACGACAGATTAAAATATATTGCATTTCAACATCTCAGATGTAAGTGTTTAGTTTTCCTGCGTGTTGTCAAACTTAACATTGTGAATTGACTGCTTCATGCTTCTCTGAAGCTTTTTGGTTGAGTGATGCTTCAGATGTTTGTGTTTCCTGCCCCTTTTATTTAATTTTTAAAAATCTGCAAGCTGGGGCGCCTGGGTGGCTCAGTCAGTTAAGCGTCTGACTTCAGCTCAGGTCATGGTCTTGAGGTTTCTGAGTTCGAGCCCCACTATCAGGCTCTGTGCTAACAGCTCAGAGCTCGCTTCAGATTCTGAGGTTTGTGAGTTTGTTGGGCTCTGTGCTGACAACTCAGAGCCTGGAGCCTGCTTCCGATTCTCTCTTTCTCTCTCTCTCTCTCTCTTTCTCTCTGCCCCCCCCCAACTTGTGCGTGCTCGCTCTCTCTCTTCAAAATAAATATTTAAAAAAAACCTATATGCTTATTCACAGTCCTTAAGAGTATGCAGCACCTGCTCTAATAATAGCAATGAATAGCACCCCATCTTTCACTAAATCTGATTTTGAGGTGCAGTGGTTAATTTGAGTCCAGATGCATTCTTTTCTTATCTTAACCACGATTCTTTTAAGCCAAATATTGATGCTTGAAATGGAGATTAGATGTTAAATCATTTAGTCTTCTAAAAGGTTTTTCTCTTTGCTGATCGAAAAGCATGTGGTTTATTTCCTCTAAAACATGGTATCGTAGTGTAAGAGTAGTATTTGGAATAGTTGTATAGTATTCAACAACTTTCTTAACCTGCCTAGGTCTCAGTTTTACCTTTTTTTTTTAATGTTTATTTATTTATTTTGAGAGAGAGCAGGGGAGGGTTAGAGAGAGAGGGAGAGAGAGAATCCCAAGCAGGCTCCGCACTGTCAGCGCAGATCCTGATGCCGGGCTCGAACCCACTAACTGTGAGATCATGACCTAAACTGACACAAGAGTCAGATGTTTAACCAACTGAACCACGCAGGTGCGCCACAGTTTTTCATTTGTAAAACAAGGACAATACCTCATAATTGTGATGATTAATTACACATCCTGTAAAAACAAAAACTATATACTTCTGTCATCAGCCTTTTTTTTCTTTGGGCCGTCAAGCAAGAGATTTTATTTTGTGCGAATTTTCAATATGTTCTTCCATATAAGTAAAATGATAATACATCTGTGGTGCATTTAAATCCTTATACCCAAAGAATAGGGACAAAAACTGCCATCAGTGAAAAGGTTGTGATAGTCACTGAATTTCAGGTTTGTTTGACCTAGGAGAATGGAATTGAAGTAGAAAGACATTCTTCTCTGTCTAAAATTTTTACTTTGTCTTGGTAAAATGAAGTGCACATTTGACTAATGCCAACCTAAATTTATTTTTGAATGATCATCATTGAAGCATAATTTCTGTTATTTCTCCAAAAGCAGA
The DNA here is from genome assembly GCA_028646485.1 of Cryptoprocta ferox. NCBI lineage: Eukaryota > Metazoa > Chordata > Mammalia > Carnivora > Eupleridae > Cryptoprocta > Cryptoprocta ferox. The sequence continues at coordinate 103,281,115 of CM053560.1, read as the reverse complement.
AGTTTACTTATGAATATAGTGCTTTTTGGTTGAAGTCCCAGTTCCTTTTAGAATAAGTCATAAAAATCTTTAAAACTTGTACTCTTTGGACATTTTGGATAGTGGAAAGAAACTGATATCTTGCTGATGTTATAGTTGGTAATTATTTAAACTCTGATCATATCTAAAAAAGAACATTTATAGGATTTGGGATAGAATTTGTTTGTAAGGCCTGTAGTATTTCTTTGCATGCCTTATATAGAAAATGAGGGTTTGGGAATTCATTTGCATTTATATTATATTTATATGTATAACTTATTATTGTAGATCCCACCCCTACTCTTTCTTTTGGTGTGACTTTCTTGTTTATTTTGTTCTTTTCATTCATTCATTTATTTGTTGTTCAGGCATTTGATGAGTTTCTACTGTTGTCAGGCCCAGGTGACATTGGCTTGTGCCCTGGAGGACCTCAAACTGGTCATGGAATCACTAGTACAAATAGAAAATTATAAGAAAGCAAGGCAAGTGGTAATAAAAATATGAAAAATGGCCAAATAAAGTAGAGAGAAAAGAACCACTAGTAATGTTGCCAGGCCTAATGGACCCTGGCTGACAAAAGCTAGAATTTGAAGAAACAGTATTTTTCAGGCCCGAGAAGTAGGGGAAGGACTCATGTATGTTTGATTACCAGCTATATTGCATCTAAAGCTCTTTATACTGTTTTCTCACTATTTGATTTTTTACTTAATTATTTTGCACTCTCTAAACAGATGCGAGAGGCTTGGCTGGGGTAGAGTGTCCTCTCAGGGAGTGGCAATGAATTAGGAAAGGCAGGTTATCTTTTGTGTATTGGTGTTTGGTATGGGGTGAGGCGATAAAACAGTTGGGGAAAATAGCCGGTGATAAGCTTACTTGTGTCTTCCACCCTAATACCTCCCTGTCAGTGGTGGTAAAGTCAGGATTCTGCTGTTAATACTGTATGATCTTGGGTAAGCCATTTCTTCTCTCTGGATTCCTTCCCCCCCCCCCCCACTTTAAAATGAGAGCTTTGGTATAGATGGGCATTTCCTGTTGGTAGTCTCTTAGTACTTGGAGAAAAAGAAGAAATATTGACCAAACTATTTTGGAAACCAAGGGTTAAACAAAGTTATATAGATTTCTTTATTACAGCCGTACACATTATGGCATGTGGATTGAATTCCTAGACTTCTTAGCCTGGCCTTGCCAGTGGAGTGAGTCAATATTATGTTTCCAGCTCTGTCCTTTTCCTAATGGTTTAGTGGAAAGAGCAAGGGCTTAGAATCATACATATCTGGGTTTGAATCCTGACTGCTACTTAGTGGCTGTATGGCCTTAGGTAAGTTAATTAACCTTTCTTAACTACATAGTTTCTTCATGTGTAAAGCAGGAAGGGGATAACACCTTGTGGAGATAATAAAAATTTAGTGACAACCCATATGAAAATACCAAATATATCTGGTAAATAATGGGTCAGAAAGGGTATATAGTTTTTAAGTCCTACACATTCCAGGGTCTGCATAGAAGGTAATGCCGGATAGTACGTTATTTATATCCTGCTGCTTGCATCTGGTGTTTGGAGGTGGGCTGTTTATGTGTTTCATATATAGTTATATATTTTTCCCCCAAGAAAAGAAATGTTCTTGAGGGCTCATCATTATATTTTGCCATCCACATAGCACTCAGCACTCTCCTGGAGACTCAGTAAGTGCTTGATGAATAGCTGACAGTTGCATCAACACAGTGGACTGAGGTGAGATGCGGTTCTACCTGGTGTATACTTCGTCTTACATCTTTCATAACCCTGAGTAGAAGTTGGTGAATTAATGAGTATTAATTTAAAATTTCTTTGATTGCTTATTTTTAGTTTGAAGTAACTAGAATTGACTGAATGAGCTGGCCTTTACAAGCCATAAGGAGAAAGCGCTATAATAAAGTATTGTTTAATATTGTAAATTATACTATTGGAATACTAACATTTCACATTTTGTTTTGTCTCGAAGCAAATGGTTATGAGCCTTAGAGTTTCTGAACTCCAAGTACTGTTGGGCTACGCTGGGAGAAACAAGCACGGACGCAAACACGAACTTCTCACAAAAGCCCTGCATTTGCTGAAGGCTGGCTGCAGTCCTGCTGTACAAATGAAAATTAAAGAACTCTACAGGCGGAGGTTCCCCCAGAAAATCATGACGCCCGCGGACTTGTCCATCCCCAGTGTCCATTCAAGTCCTATGCCAGCAACTTTGTCTCCATCCACCATTCCACAGCTCACTTATGATGGTCACCCTGCATCATCACCGTTACTCCCTGTTTCTCTTCTGGGACCTAAACATGAACTGGAACTCCCACATCTTACATCAGCTCTTCACCCAGTCCATCCGGATATAAAACTTCAAAAATTACCATTTTATGATTTACTGGATGAACTGATAAAACCCACCAGTCTAGGTAAGTTGATTCTGTAATGGTTATTTGGTTACTTGGGATAGAGGTGGGGAGATACATTTTCATTTTAGAATGTTAATTTGACCCAGTTTATTATTCATCATGAAATTTTCCTTTGGTAGTAGCCTTCAGATTACAATTAGGATCTTTCAGTTTTAGACAGAATCAGATACATAAAAGCTATCTTTCAGGCAAAGAAAAAAGTACACTCAAGTTTCCAGTGATGGTTGCTGACAGTTTCCAAGAATATAAACTTTTAAAGTGTAATATTTTAGGTTGTTGATTAATATTTTACAGTAACCCTTACAAATTAAAAAATTAAAACCTAATAATTACTACCAGCCTCTAAATTCAGCTCTTAATTTTGAGGGTTGATGACATCTAAAACAAATGACCGACTAGTTTTGATTATTTAAATGAGTAAATGGTTTTAATTATTATAAAAGGAGATTTGAGCTTTGACGTGTAGTAGTTCATTTTCAGCTGACTTCTTCGAGTGGATGTATGTACTTTGTAGGTGCGCATGATCATGGTTTTATAATATGAATACTTGAAACTTTATTTACTGTTTTACCATCATTTGATTAATGTCTAACATTTTAATAGAATTCAGTGTATTAGTCAATTTGTAATTTTAATTGCTCCAGTACTACCTTACTTTATTTAATGTAGCATAAAATGGACTCTATTGTGATCTCTGTTACCTTTGTCATAATATATTTCAGATATCAGATGTTCAGGTGCTGGTTTATTGTTATAAATTAGTGGTAGGCAAGCTGTGGCCAGCAAGGCAAATCCAGTCTGCGGCCTGTTTTTGTGGATCTAATAAACTAACAGTATTTGTGTGTGTGCGTGTGTGCGTGTGTGTGTGTGTTTCATTCTGAAAGGCTTGTAAAAAAATAAAAACAATAAGATTCAACAGAGACCATGTTTGTCTCCAAAACCTAAAATATTTACTGTCTGACCTTTACAGAAAAAGTTTGCTGACCCCTGTTACAAATCATTAAACATTTCAATTAGGGGGATTGGTGTTGAATTTTGAGGACAGACTGAAATTCATTAAATTGGGAAATGTTTGTTTTTAATTATGTTTAGCAGAATTTAGCTGAATAAATTCAGGTTATATAGGAGTCATTTTCAAACAACATGAGTTTTATATCACATTATTTTTTAAAAATAGCTCTTGCAAGGCAATCTACACTTGTCAAGAACCTACTGTGTACTTATAAACCTACACATGCTCATTATAAAAAATGAAAGTGCCAGAGTCCCTTCCTCATTAGCAGTGGCGTATGCATATATAACCAATTACATTTCTTGTTTTTCAAGAAGGAGTCCTATTATACATCGTGCTCTGTGACTTGCCTTCCCCCCAATACAGACATTTCTCCTTGTCTGTCTTGTTTCACATTTTTAATTGAAGGCCATACACACATAGACACACACACACACACACACACACACACACACATTCTAGCTCATTTCTTATTACAAAAACTGTATACTATTCCGTGATTTAAATGAGTCCTCTATTAAAAGACAAATTTTTCAGTTTTTTGCTGCCAAAAACTGTGCTGCATTGAACATCATCTGAAATTTAAAAGAAAAAACTGTTGGTGGCTTTGATTTGATTTGATTCCCAGTTCTGAAATTCTCTTCTGGTCTTAATTACTATATCTTGCTGTTTTCATTTTCAGTAATATACGTTTCTAGTACCAGTGTGAATAGATGTTATTTACATATGCATCTAAATTTTGTTATAAAGAGTAGAAATGCAAACTGGACACACATTATACTTATACTGGATAATAGTTTAAATCAATTAAATAAATTAGAATTGAGAGAATTAAGTTAATTGTTTTTATTTTCCTGAAGTACTTGGCTTGAACATATTTGTTAAGTATTAATTTCTAATTGTCTACACTGATGGTCTTTTCATGCCTTTTTAGCTTAACTTAATATATCATAATTCACATTTTGTATCTTACTGCTGTAATCCTGTAGGATACTTTTATCGTTATGAACTTCCAGTGTACCTGATTTTCCTCTAAAAAGATATTAGAAACAGATAATTTATAAGAAATTATGTTCTTAAGAGCTGCAGTTTTCAATGTCTTTTTGTAGTGCTTTTCCCCTAATGACTGTTTTTAAAGAATAGGCAGTAAATTTTAAATAATTTTTCCATCTTTACTCTTTATCTGAAAACTTATAGACTGCCTGAGTGGGGCTGTTCTTGTGTGATAATTTAAAAACAGTGCCACAAATTTTCCCATCTTGATAACCAGTAAGTAAACCCTTGCATTTACAAAATTGACTAGATTGAAATACTAAAGTATTTCCCATGAGACCTACTTAATTGGACTTTCTTTGTATTGTCAGTTCTCATGATTTGTACATTCGATATTTGTGAATGTCTACTATCTCAGATTTACTTGTAACTCCAAAATCATACAGTAATTTCATGGTCACTTTGGACATGTGCAGAGTGGTAAAAAAAAAAAAAAAAAGTCAGTCTTCTAACTCGTACTTTCCGACCTGTGATTGAACAAGGTGACTCTTGAAGCCTTCTTGTTTTCAGCTTTCATACTGTAAGTGTCCTCTTCTGTGCTGTATTTAGTGCTGTGGTTTTTGCATTTTTGTGCTTTTTGTTGGTGATTTCAGTTTTAAATAGCCCCCCAAAGGGGCGCCTGGGACGCTCAGTCAGTTGAGCGCCCGACTTCATCTCAGGTCATGATCTCACGGTTTGTGGGTTCGAGCCCCACGTCGGGCTCTGTGCTGACCACTAGCTCAGAGCCTGGAGCCTGCTTCAGATTCTGTGTCTCTTTCTTTCTCTGTCCCTCCCCTGTTCACGTTCAGTCTCTCTCTGTCTCTCAAAAATAAATAAATTGTAAAAAAAACAAACAAATGGTTTTTAAATAGCCCCCCAGCTATAGTGCTGAAGCTCTGTCTAGCGTTCCTAAATGCAAGAAGGCTGTGATATGCCTAATGGAGGGGGAAAGAAAAAATACATGCATTCAGTTTTGTTCAGGCATGAGTTAGTCCTGTTGGCTGTGAGGTCAGTGTTAATGAATCACCAATGTATATTAAATAAGGTGTCCTTAAACAGAGACACAACCTGAAACAAGGTTACATAGTGATCACCTGATGAAAATGTGATCAGAGTCTTGTAGGAACTTAGTCCTTTGTATTCCCTAGGAGCCGTAGTCCAGTATTCACTAATTCATTGTTTGTGCTGACTTTGTAGAACAATTACCACAAGTAATAAAAATTGATTGTATATTTAAAGTATAATTTAATTTGAATACTAGTTTTTATTGAATAAGTCCATTGTTTATGGTATACACACAAAATGACTAGGTGTTATGGAATCGATTGGTGGTGTATAAATAGATTTCTAATTTCTCATTGCTATCATAGAATTAAAATAAAAGCCATTATTTTTATTGTGCATAAAACAGTCTTACCAGAAAATAATTTGTGGAGATTTATTGATTCAGTAAATATTCGAGGGAGGGAATGCTCAGTGAATCCGAAAAAGATTTATTGAAAAAAGATTCTGAGTAATTTGCAGAGTTTAGGATGAATGTATTTTAAAGCTTTATTTTGTAAAAAATAGAATAGAAGAGGGGTCCCTGGGTGGCTCAGGCAGTTGAGCTTCCAGCTCTTAATTTCAGCTCAGGTCATGAACCCATGGTTCATGGGATCGAGCCCTATGTTGGACTCTGGCCTGACAACGCGGAGCCTGCTTGGGATTCTCTCACTCCCTCTCTCTCTCTGCCCCTCCCCAGCTTGTTCGTTCGTTCTCTCTCTCTCAAAATAAATAAATATGGGGTGCCTGGTTGGCTCAGTCGGTTAAGTATCCAACTTTGGGGTCAGGTCATGATCTTGTGATTTGTGAATTTGTGCCCTGCATTGGGCTCTGTGCTGATGGTGTGGAGACTGCTTGGGATTCTGTCTCTCTCTTTCTATCTCTCTGCCCCTTTCCCACTTGCATTCTCTCTGTCTCAAATAAACTTAAATAAATAAATAAATAAATAAATAAAATTTAAAAAAACTTCAAAAAGAATTTAAAAGCCCCCAAAACAGAATAAAAGAATCTAGAAGATTCTTCAATGTTATTAAAGACTATTTCTTTATTAAATGAAGTAATTACACAGAATTTAGTTTTCTTTCTTTCTTTATTTTTTTAAGTTCACTCCACGCCTAGCGTGGAGCCCAACGCAGGGCTTGACCTCATGTCACCCTGAGATCAAGAATCAGATGCTTAACTGACTGAGCCACCCATGTGCCCCACAGAATTCAGTTTTCTAAAGGATTACTTTTGCCAGTAGGTCATTTGTTTTCAATCTAGGAAAACAGTCTTTTCTGAAACGTTAAATGGCTCTGGTATTCTCTTTGTTTCTAAACATATACACATTTAAAATCATTTATAGGCTCATAAAGAATTTAGTTTTGACCTGTAGCCAGCTAGTTCATAACAATTATCACTTGAGTCCACAATGTGACAAGTAAATTAAATTTTTCATTTCTCCCCCTCCTTTTGGTCTTAACCCTTAGATTTAAACAGATTTTAATCTGTTTTAAATCTGTATTTAAACTTGAATGGTTTTCTGTATGGTTTATGTTTCTAGCTAAAATCACAACAATAGTTTTGGTATCCCCAATTTTATTAGATAATTGTTATCCACTCTTAAACTCATTTTGTTATTAAGGTCTTTATTCCTTTTGGAACCACGCATTAAAGAGAATTATTTTCATTGTCCATAGTTAACTAGAAGAATTGGGAGATGAAGTTAAAGATGGTTGACTTATTATTTTTGCGTATGATACTAAAATCTTGTTTGTTCTATGAGGCCTATTTTACATGCTTTTAAAACTTTTTTCATTAATCTTTCTAAGATTTCTTCCTATATGTATCTGTTCCTTCCCCCATCCAGAATTGATTTCACTTTCTTTCATGTTCTTATAACATTTTGCTGTTAGTTCCTCAAAATGGTAAGGGTTCTGCTGTATTCATCTGTATATTCCTATAATAGCTATCTATGACTTTGTTCCGTGGTAGTTGTTCAGTAAACATTTATTAGCTCTCCAATTTATTTAAATATGGTAGAGTCTTTTACCTCACTCTGATTCAGTGAATTTTAATCATTTTACCATCCAGATACAACTGAGACATACCACATTATCATAAACAGTGGTTTATGAGAAGGATGGGAAATAGAGTAGGGAGAAAAGAGGTGTCCTTCCGTTTATTATTTCCACCCCCACTCTGATCTCTGTGGTTAATTGACGATTTGGATATTTAATATACCCTATACATTTCCCCTCCCAATTATAAAAGATACGTTTAATATAGAATCCATAGATAACACTTACTTTAGAGGGAAATTTAAAAATATTTCTATTGTGTTCTGGTTAGTCATTGTCTCGTGTGTATGTGTTTGTGTTTCTTTCTTTTTTTTTTTTAAGTTTGTTTATTTTTTGAGAGAGAGATGGAGAAAGTGAAAGCTAAGGAGGGGCAGAGAGAAAGGGAGAGAGAGGATTCCAAGCGGGCTCCACTGTGTCAGCGGAGAGCCCGATATGGGGCTCGAACTCACGAACTGAACCGTGAGATCATGATCTGAGCCAAAATCAAGAGTTGGACACTTAACCAAGTGAGCCACCCACGCTCCCTCTTCTTTCTTTTTTTGTTTTTAAGTCTTATTTATTTAAGTAATCTCTACTCCCAACATGGGTCTCAAACTCATGACCCCAAGATCAAGAGTCACATGCTCTTACAGCTGAGCCAGACAGGCACCCCTTTTTGTGTTACTTTCTGATTTTGTTTTAATGTAGAGGAGGATCTCAAGTACTAACTGACTTAACCCAGCATGTTCTTAGCCATATATGTTATTGATCTATATAAATAAATGGGCACAGAAAATTTTAATCTTCATAGTATATGGAACACCATGTGTTAGAAGCCTGCAGTACTTTGTTTGAAATATCTTATTTGTATAGAGTGCCCCTATTGTGTTGCTCAGCTATGAAATTTACACAATTATAAAAGTCGGAAGGACAAATCATTTTGGATTAAAATGTCTTGTTATGTCCATTCAGAGGCAAGATATTTTCCCTCAATTCTTTAATATTATTTTATTTAGAATAATATAATTGTTTAGAGTGTTATTTACATTGTTTACATTGGCCTGTGTTAGAGCATAATGGGAAAAACACAGAATATTTTCACAGTGATTGAAAGAGTACTTGGTATGATTCAGACATGAATAAACATCCATTAATACTTAGATTTTTGTTAGTAATTTAGTTATTTCTCTTTTCCTTGACTCAGGTAAATTTTCAAAGAGAAGCTACGGTTTTTTTTTTTTTTTTTACATGATGCCTTCACATATTTTTAACAGTTTTTTTTTTTTTTAACAGTTTTAATTATTTCAGAGGCTAACATGGAGAACAAACAGCTTTGCATTCATTTGGAGTACTCATGTAAAATTTGTTGAGTCATCTCAGGTTTTGCTTTATATCAAATTTAAGCCAAATTATATCTTCTTTAAAAATTTTTTTAATGTTAATTCTTAGAGAGAGAGAGGGGGAGAGAGAGAGAGCGGTGGAAGAGAGGCAGAGAGAGAGGGAGACACAGAATCCCAAGCAGGCTCCAGGCTCTGAGCTGTCAGCAGAGTCCAGCGTGGGGCTGGGACCCACAAGCAGTGAAATCATGACCTGAGCCGAAGTTGGACGCTTAACTGACTGAGCCACCCAGATGCCCCTAAATTATATCTTCTCAAGGGATGTCTTCCTTTTCAGGTTTTTGTTATCTATCTATCTATCTATTTATTTATTATTTTAAAAAAATTTATTTTTAAGTAATCTCCATACACACAACATGTGGCTTGAACTCATAATCCCAAGATTAAGAGTTGCCATGCTCTATTGACTGAGCCAGTCTAGTGCCCCTCTTTTGAGGGATTTTTTTTACTTTTTAAAAAGTTTTTTATTAAGTTTATTTATTTTGAGAGAGAATTGGGAAGAGCAGAGAGAGAGAGAGAAGGGGAGAGAGAATCCCAAGTAGGCTCTGCACTGTAAGTGCAGAACCTGATGTGGAGCTTGAACCCATGAACCGTGAGATCGTGACCCAAGCCGACAGCAAGAGTTGGACGCTTAACAGACTGAGCCACCGAGGTGTACCTTCTTTTGAGGTTTTTAAAGGTCTTAGGCAGTACGCCTGAATAAGTTTACATCATGTGTCAATGGATTAGAGATTTCTCATAGATTAATATGAGGAATAATAAATGTCATTGAGTGTTATTTCTAATGTTCTGAATCTGTGTTCTTCTAGTTGATCAGCAAAGGATAAAACATTTCCTCTTATCCAAATAGAACCAACTTATAAAAATGATACCTAACGACTTAAACATTTTACTTTAATGTAAAACATTTTAATGCATATTCATTTGCTAGTCTTTTGGTGTAGGTGAAAGGCCTTTCCTTTGAGACTGCAGATTTCTGAGTTTTAGCTTTATTTATTTATTTTAAATTTATTTATTTTTTGAGAGAGAGTGTGTGCATGTGCGCAGTGGGGAAGGGGCAGAGAGAGAGGGAGAGAGAGAGAATCCCAAGTGGGCTCTGCACTGCCAACGCAGAGCCCAATGTGGGGCTCAAACTCAGGAACCTTGAGATCATGACCTGAGCCCAACTGACTGAACCACCCAAGCACCTCTCATTGGATTTTTAAAAAATAGATATTTAATACTTTTTAACGTTTATTTATTTTTGAGAGACAGAGCACAAACCAAACGGGGGAGGGGCAGAGAGAGAAGGAGCCACAGAATCTGAAGCAGGCTCCAGGCTCTGAGGTGTCAGCACAGAGCCTGACGTGGGGCTTGAACTCACTAACTGTGAGATCATGATCTGAGCTGAAGTTAGATGCTCAACCGCCTGAGCCACCCAGGCGCCCCACTCATTGCATTTTTTTTTTAAAGCAACTTGTTTTGTTGAGTCTTTGCAGAGCATTTGACTTAAGTTTTCATAAAAACAGCAACTCTTTTCTGCACTTAAATTTCATCAGTTTTATAATATTTAAGTTTTGTAATTGCAAGCGCCGTGGCGGATAAACAGGTTTGAGAATAAACTCCTCTGGCTCTGGAGCGCTTCTGCACTGGTGAGTGGTCTGCAAGTACAGCAGGATGTGGAGAGGCGTTGGACAAGAGCAGTGGGGAGCAGGTCAGCTCAGAGGGTTTCTACGGAGTTTCTTTTGCAACCTTTCTGAAAATATTTAACTCTCCAAAGACCATGAAATTAGATGTTTATTTGTTCTCTTGCCTCAGAATAATTTAAGTGGTTTCTTCTTTGGAGGAACAACATGGATCATAATTTTTATGGTTGAGGTGTTTTGTTGTTTGTTTTTAAAGAAACCTGCTTTTATCTCCCTGTCACCTCTTTGGGAGGCTTAGATGGGAGGAAGTTTAGGAGAAATAGGGAGGTAGTAAGTGAATGTGGTTTTTTATCATAGAGTTTTAGATCTGTAGTCTTTCTTTAGAATTCATTATACTTTGATTCTTTTCTAATTGGGGGCAGTGACCATAAAGAACAAAGACAAAATGAAACAATTTCACACGCATTTTCTCTTAAGTCTGAATCTTTTAAAAAATTGGAAATTGTCTGTGAAGATGGGCTCCTCTTGGTCCTCCCCTTGTCAGTTCTTAAAGTGTTGTAACATTTTTTGGAAAGCATTCGGATGCTACAGACTGAAGTATCTGGAACACTAAGACATTGTGTCATTCTTTAGTTTGTGATGGAACAAGTCACATGGTTATGTTTTATCTTTCTTTTTTTTAAATTAAGATTTAATTTTTAAGTAATCTCTGCACCCAGTGGGCTCGAACTTACTACCTTGACATCAAGCGTCACATATTCTACCGACAGAGCCAGCCTGGCGCCCCTATCTTTCTCTTTTAAATCTTGGAAGGTGGCTTCTATTTAAATTTTAGTGCTTGTTAAACAATCCTTTCCATTAAACACCATGAATATCTGTTATCTGGGTTCTATTTATTTGGATTTTCCTGAGCTTTGTCACACGTTGTTGTAACTTGATGTGGGACAGTATACTGATACTTCCTAGGGAGAACCAACAACCTAGGTGTACTGGGTTTATAGTCTCAGTATTTTAGAAAGCTAGGTTGATCTCTTTCCTTTTTAAAACAGAACACTCCCTATATAGAAAATTATAATTATTTTAGGCTTGGGAAGATGTATGAATAATTTATAGAAAAGGTTTGAATTTTATATATGTATATATAGTGTGTGTGTATAAATTTGGGCCTTGCCTTAGAAAGGCAGCAGATGCTTCTGCACTTCTAAATAGTTAAAATGATCCATCTTGTTTTGTGCAACACGGGTAAGGTTTCTGCTATATCTTAATAACGATGGTTACCAGTGTTTTCTGCCAAGGGCTCCTCTAGCATTGGATTAGATTTCACAGTTTCTTTCTCCTCTCATTTTTTTATAATTGAGTTTGCCTTCCTCCACATGCCTGATAGCCACTGCCTAGAGATCAGGTGATACAAATTCAAGGACACAGGCTCTGAGAAGTATTGGAAAGGGCATTCAGAGGTTTTGTGATTCACTCTTCTCTGCTTTTAGAAAATTTGCCTTCTAACAATTCAATACAAGCTGTGCTCTTCTGTACTTGAATTTTGGGAAATCAGAGCACCAATTTTTTCTGTAGGTGGGTTTTTCCCTAGAAACTTTCCTTCCTAATTTGGCAGCACTGGTTTCTGATTTCAAAATAAAGTCTAAGATTTACCTTCTAACTCTGTGTTCCTTTGTAGATAATTTAATATTTTGATTATTTTTTTATAGTGGCCCAGAAGCCCAAAGGCATCTAATGTGTTTTTAATAAATGGGTATCTGTGTTCTCAAGGGTCGTCTTGGGAACTAAGAATGATAGACTTTTTTGGGTTGGAAAGGAATCTTGACAATCAGAATCAGTAAAGAACTCCTCTTTGTAAATACGAAATTAAAAATTTTAAATTGTGACATTAATGAGCCAGCCATTTTGGTTCAGAAGCAAGTAAGTTAAGTACAGTTTAACAAGGAAATCCAACAGATAAGATTTTGCTGGGGTGGAATTTAAAGATCGTACATGGAGTGTATATAGTGTTTTAAATGCAGCATTTTAGATTTCTCAGTGGGTTCTACACTACTTCGGCCCAGTCTCCCCAGCACAAATTTAGGTCCATATGAGTTGCACCAGCAGGCTAGTGGACCTGGATCTGGTAATCACGGGCCAGGTAGGATGGTGCAACAAAGGGAGAACCCAATTTTGGCAATCAGTTTCTTTCCCTTTTTTGTTATATTACTTAAAAAAAGTTTTTTAATGTTTACTTATTTTTGAGAGACAGAGTGCACGAGCAGGGGAGGGGCAGAGAGAGAGGGAGACATAGAATCTGAAGCAGGCTCCAGGCTCAGAGCTATCAGCACAGAGCCAGACAAGGGGCTCGAACCCACAAACTGTGAGATTGTGACCTGAGCCAAAGTCAGACGCTTAACCGACTGAACCACTTAGGTACCCTCTTTTCTTTATTTAAAAGAAATTTTGTTGATAGATATCTGGGTGACTGGAAGATAGTTTTAAGCCATTCCCTTTCTTTCTTTCTTTCTTTTTATTTATAATTTATTGTCAAGTTGGTTGCTCTTCCCCACTAGTGCCCTCCTCCATGACCATCACCCCCCTTCCTCTTTCCCCCTCCCCCTTCCGCCCTCAATTTGTTTTCAGTATTCAAGAGTCTCTCATGATTTGCCTCCCTCCCTCTCCCTAACTCTTTCCCCCCCCCTTCCCCTTCCCATGGTCCCCTATCAAGTTTCTCCTGTTAGACCTATGAGTGAAAACATATGGTATCTGTCCTTCTCCACCTGACTTATTTCGCTTAGCATGACACCCTCGAGGTCCATCCACTTTGCTACGAATGGCCAGATTTCATTCTTTCTCATGGCCATGTAGTATTCCGTTGTATAGATGAACCACATCTTCCTGATCCATTCATCAGTTGCTGGACGTTTAGGCTCTTTCCATGATTTGTAAGCCATTCCCTTTCTTGAGCCATCCTACTTTGGTGCTGGCACTAGTTGCAGGTAGATGAACTCAGTAGTTGCGAGCAGAGATTAGTTCTAATTCTTTGGCACTACTGGTGCTAAATTTATTAAAGCTAAAATGTAAATAAGCTTTAGCTGTGCCAAATATGAGGATATTGCAATTCAAAAGAAGCTGGATGTTGAAGGTAGTTGAGAATTAAATCACTTTAAGGTAGGTAAAAATATAAAGGCTGAATTATTTTTACATGTTCTCTGTAGTCCCTATAATTTTGTTTCACAGTTTATTTTAGAGCTATATTTTTGAATATTTTTATTTCTGCTCTTAAATTTTGTTTTAATTAAAAAAATTTTTTTTTCATGTTTAATCATTTTTTGAGAGACAGAGAGCACGAGAAAGGGAGGGGCAGAGAGCTAGGGAGACACAGAATCCAAAGCAGGCTCCAGGCTCCAAGCTGTCAACACAGAGCCCAATGCGGGGCCTGAAGCTACCAACTGTGAGATCATGACCTGAGCTGAAGTCAGATGCTCAACCAACCAAGCCACCCGGATGCCCCTTGTTTTAATTTTAAAATTAATGATTTTAATACATTATGGATCAGAAGGGAAATCACTTGTGTATAATATAAATATTCATAACATTTTAGGCTTTTCACCGCCTCCCCACGTAAACTTTAAATGTAGAGTTAGTTGGGGCACCTGGGTGGCCGACTTCAGCTCCGGTCATGACCTCACAGTTTGTGGGTTCGAGTCTTGCATCGGGCTCTGTGCTGACAGCTCAGCACCTGGAGTCTGCTTCAGATTCTGTGTTTCCCTCTCTCTCTGACCCTCCCCCACTCACACTCTGTGTGTCTCTTTCTCAAAAATAAATAAATGATAAAATTTTAAAAAAATGTGAAGTTAGCAATATATGTTTATATACAATTTAGGAAATGACAAAGAAAATAATGGATAAAGTTGATTACATAAAAATGTTAAACCTCTATGTATCATGGTTTTTTTAAAAAGTGTAAAAGTAAATACCAAATAGAAAATATTTCAAATATAAGACTAAAGGAAGGAGCTCACAAATCAATATGGAGGAGGCTACTAAGACTCTGTTCGGGAAAATATATGAATAGGTCAGTTATATAAGGGAAAATACAACTAGGAAACATCAAAAGATACTGTTACTGGTTCTTTTTTCTTTTAAGTTTTATTTATTTTGAGAGAGAGAGGGTGAGAGAGCGAGCGAGCCAGCGATCACAAGTCGGGGAGGGGTAGGAGGAGGAGAGACAGAATCCCAAGCAGGCTCCACACCATCAGTGTAGAGCCTGACATGGGGCTTGAACTCACAAAATGTGAGATCATGACCTAAGCAGAGAGATCAAGAGTTGGATGCTTAGCAAACTGTGCCATCAAGGCACCCCTCACTGTTACTAGTTCTTAAAGAAAATTCAAAATAAGTCAGTGAGGTTTTAATCTTGTTTGTAGTATTAGATTTAAAAAGATACATATTTCTATCCAGTGTTGATGAGATATGTTAAAATGTATGTTCACTGCTGGCAATAAATTAGAATCCAACTCTTTGAGAGTAGAGTTTGGCAATATGTAGCAAGAGCTTAAAAATACATTTTGAGCTGTTAATTCCACTTTTGGGAACCCAAAGCCTAAGAATATTCACTGTAATATTATTTCTAATATAATAATTAGAAATAATCTAAATAACCAATAATAGAAAATACTTAACCTGTGATATATCTATTATGTAGAATATTTTAAGGTGGTGTTAAAAATGATTATCATGAAGTCTTTAATATAGGAGGTGGGGAAAGAAACGGGATACATAAATAAAATTATTGGGCACCTACTCTGACAAGCATTAAGCTAGACGTTTATATCTGTTATCTCATTTAAGCTTCTGAACAATTTTGGAAGTTTAGACCAATAGCCTAAATATTACGAAAGGTAGTTGAGATCTGTAGAAGGTAATTCACAAAACGTAAGCAATGGGGCCAGGATTAGAATGCAAGTTTGCTTCCAAAGCCAGTGTTTTTCCTATTATATAATATAAGATATTAAAAATAAAAAGATTTTTAAGGGGCACCTGGGTGGCTCAGTCAGTTGAGCGTCTGACTTTGGCTCAGGTTATGATCTCATGGTTTGTGGGTTTGAGCCCGATGTTGGGCTCTGTGCTGACAGCTCAGAGCCTGGAGCCTGCTTCGGATTATGGGTCTCCCTCTCTCTCTCTCTCTCTCTCTCTCTCTCAAAAATAAAATAAAACATTAAAAAATTTTTTTTAATTAAAAAGATTTTTTAAATTGTTTCTTGAAGTAATTTATCAGTTTTATAACATCTTTTGCTCTCAGTTTTATTTAGAAAAATCTTCTTGAATTTATTTTTTAGTAGAATTTATTGGATCTATAAATGGGAATACTGTTTTGAAATTTATTTTTGGAGTACTACTGAATATGTTTTTATATTCCATATACATACATTGAAAGAGGGTTTGAGATTTTAATTTTACATGATAATCTTTACCAGTACACAGTGTAAATGAAATGGAGTTTTATTTCAACAGATCATTTTGGACCTGTATGAAATTCATAGCACATATGAGGAATTCTGATTTATCACCTCTACATGTTAGTCCCTAGGTTAAAAAAAAAAAAAAAGGTATGTTAAAAGTATAGACCCTTCATAACTCAGTACCTAAGTATTTCAAAGTAAACTCAACTCTTTTTCAGTGCTGTCTAGTTTTTAGTTTTTTGCTAACATTTATTCTCTTAAAATGACATATACATATACATACATATATAGTTAATTTCAAAATCTTTCTGATGATTTTTAATATTTTGGAGGAGCAAATCCTTTTTGCCTTGAAGAAAACAACTTACACTATTTTCTAAGATCTGGAGAGAGAGAGACCTTAAAAATAAGATGAAGATTATAAAGCTCCTCAAAAACAGTAGAGAAAAAAATGAATTTTTTTAAGTTCTTCTAAAATTACTTGAATAAAAGAGACATAAAATGGAGTTATAGGACACTCACTTATTTTGATTACTTGTTTTTTGTGTGTGTGATTTTTATCCTTTTCTTATGGATCAAGCCACTGTAAAACATTCTGAAAGAACAAAGATCTTAATAATGCATATTTTCATTTTTATATGAATACCCCTGGTCATGGAAGTAGAGTCTTCTCCATCCCTTCCTGCCAAGAAATTTGTGACTTTTTAAACAACATAAATTTAAAAATAACTTATTTTTTTATTTTAAAAATTTATTCATTCAGCTAATATTTTTTAGGTGCGTTTTGTGCCAAGCACCATTCTAGTTGCCGGGAAAGAATAAGACATGGTTCTTCAAGGAGTTCATGAACTGGTGGAGGAATCAAAAATCCATGAGTTCATCTTAGAAATTTACAAAACCAAGTAAACTAAAAGGGATGACCCAGGGATAAAAATTAAAGGGATTTTATTCACCAGGGATCATGAATTTAACATTCTTGTTTTGTGTAATAGTGGAATCAGAATTACTGATTTCTATTAAATATAGAAATTTTCCATAGCCCAGATCTTCTGAATTGTATTTAATATCATAGTACAGTTGACCCTTGAACAACATAGTTTAAACTGGATGGGTCCACTTACGTGCAGATATTTTTTTTCACACTAATATAGTATTGTACATGTAATTTCTTTTTCTTATGATTTTTTTTAACATTTTCTTTTCTTTTTATTGTAACAATACAGTATATAATACATATAACATACGAAATTGTGCTGTTTATGTTATTGGTAAGGCTTCTGGTCAACAGTAGGCTATTGGTAAAGTTTTGGGGGGAATCAGGTTACATACAGATTTTCAGCTGCATGAGGGTTAGTGCCCCAAACCCCTTTGCTGGTCAAGGGTCAAGGTACATACATGCATTTCCATAAAGGTCACCTTATTTCTTTGAACTCCTTCAGAATGTGTCATAGTATGGTCATAAACCTGAGCTTTCTCCTTTCCATGAACATTCAGGTTTCCAGTTTGTTGTTTTTTGTGTTGTTTATACCAGTGAACATCGTTTTGTGTGTGTGTGTGTGTGTGTGTGTGTGTGTGTATCATCCTTATATATAAGAATATATTTTTGTATGTATGTATTTTTTAAAATCTTAAGTAGTTTTACTAGGTGAAAGGATATGCGTACTTGTAATTGCTACTGTGAGTTGCTTCCCTGACCCTAAACTAGTTATACTCCTATGAACATTCTTATGAGTGCCTGTTACCCAGTTTTATCCATAATTTAACAAATTTTATGAACAGACAAAATGAAAATAATATTTTGTTTTAATTTGTATGCCTTTGCTTACCGCTAAGGTTGAACGTTTTTATGGTCGTTAACCATTTGTAGTTCCTGAATTGCTTGTTAATATTCTTGCTCATTTGCCTAGTATTTTTTTTTCTTACTGGTTTGTATTTTGTGAGTAACGCCTACGAGTCAGCTCTCTATTATATGTTGTAAATATTTTATCTCAGTCTGTCACTTACCTTATGTAATTTATAAAATCTTTCATTACACGGAAGTTGAAAACAATTAAGTTGTCAGATCTGTTAGTTACTACTTTTATGGTGTTTGGATTTTTAAAATAATAGCTTCATTGAGATATAGTTCACATACTTTAAATTTCACCCTGTTAAAAGTGTACAATTCACTGGTTCTCTAGTATATTCATGGAGTTATGCATCCATCACCACAATTTAATTAAAAAAAAAATTCCTCACTCTGAAAAGAAACACGGTACTGATTAGCAGTCATTCCCCTCTCTTCCCAGTCCTTGAAAACCACTAATCATCTTTCTGTTTGTATGGGTTTGCCTCTTCTGCTTGTTTCTTACAAATGGAGTCATATAATAGATGACCTTTTGTAACTGGCTTCTTTGACTTAGCATGATGATTTTAGGGTTCATCAGTGTTACAGCATGCATCAGTAGTACTTCATTCTTATAATTTTTTAATAAAGTTTATTTAATTTGAAAGAGACTGAGTAGGGGAGGTGCAGAGAGAGAGAGGGAGAGAGAATCTCAAGCAAGTTCCACGCCAGCAGCACAGAGCCTGACATGGGGCTCGATCTCACAAACCATGAGATCGTGACTTGAGCCAAAATCGAGAGTCAGACGCTTAATTGACGGAGCCACTCAGGTACCCCACAACTTTTAATGAAATGTGTCTAATTTCCTTTTTAAATTTAAAAAATTGTGGTAACATATTTACCCTTATACATTTTGAAGTGTACAGTCTAGTACTGTTAAGTATATTTATATTGTTGTGCAGAAGACTGCTAGAACTTTTTGTCTTGCAAACTGAAACTATACCCATTAAACAATTCCTGTTTTCTCCTACCCTCAGGCCTTTGGTAACCATTACTATATTTTTTGTTTCTAAGAATTGGACTAGTTTAGATACCTCATGTAAATGGAATCAGTCAATATTTGTCTTTGTGACTGACTTATTTCACTTAACATAGCGCCCTCAGGATTCCTCATACTGTAGCATGTGACAGGATTCCTTCCTTTTTAAGGCTAATAAATATTCCATTGTATGCATATTCTACATTCGCTAAAGCATTCATCTGTAGCCGGACATTTATTTTTATTTTTATTTTTTTTAACTTTATAGTTTATTGTCAGGTTGGTTTCCATATAACACCCAGTGCTCTTCCCCACAAGTGCCCTCCTCCCTGAACATCATCCCCCTTCACCTTTCCCCCTCCCCCTTCTGCCCTCAGTTTGTTTTCAGTATTCGAGTCTCTCGTGCTCTGTCTCCCTCCCTCTCCCTAACTCTTTTTCCTCCTTCCCCTCCCCATGGTCCTCTGTTGGGTTTCTCCTGTTAGACCTATGAGTGCAAACATATGGTATCTGTCCTTTTCCGCCTGACTTACTTCGCTTAGCATGACACCCTCGAGGTCCATCCACGTTGCTCTGAACGGCCAGATTTCATTCTTTCTCATGGCCATGTAGTATTCCATTGTATAAATAAACCACATCTTCCTGATCCATTCGTCAGTTGATGGACATTTAGGCTCTTTCCATGATTTGGCTATTGTTGAAAGTGCCGCTACGAACATTGGGGTACAAGTGCCCCTATGCCTCAGCACTTCTGTATCCCTTGGGTAAATCCCCAGCAGTGCTATTGCTGGGTCATACGGGAGTT
>CM053560.1:103198625-103260914 GCA_028646485.1 Cryptoprocta ferox | reverse complement strand
GGAGAAACTTAACAGAGGACCATGGGGAGGGGAAGGAGGAAAAGAGTTAGGGAGAGGGAGGGAGACAAAACACGAGAGACTCTTGAATACTGAAAACAAACTGAGGGGGGAAGGGGAAGGGGGAAAGGTAATGGGGGGTGATGGTCTTGGTGGAGGTCACTTGTGGGGAAGAGCACTGGGTATTATATGGAAACCAACCTGACAATAAACTATAAAGTTATAAAAAAAATAAAATTTCATATTCTGGAAAAAAAAATAAAAAAAATAAAATGGAAAAAAAAAATAGAACTACCCTATGATCCAGAAATTGCACTATTAGGTATTTATCCAAGGGATACAGGAGTGCTGTTTCGAAGGGACACATGCATCCCAATGTTTATAGCAGCACTATCGACAATAGCCAAAGTATGGAAAGAGCCCAAATGTCCATCGATGGATGAATGGATAAAGATGTGGTATATATACAATGGGGTATTACTCAGCAATCAGAAAGAATGAAATCTTGCCATTTGCAACTACGTGGATGGAACTAGAGGGTATTACGCTAAGCGAAATTAGTCAGAGAAAGACAAATATCATATGACTTCACTCATATAAGGACTTTAAGATACAAAACAGATGAACATAAGGGAAGGGATGCAAAAATAATATAAAAACGGAGGGGGACAAAACATAAGAGACTCTTAAATATGGAGTACAATGAGAGGGTTACTGGAAGGGTTATGGGAGGGGGGATGGCTAAATGGGTACGGGGCAGTAAGGAATCTACTCCTGCAGTCATTGTTGCACTATATGCTAACTAACTTGGATGTAAATTAAATTAAAAAAAATAAATCAACATTTAAAAAAACCATACTATACAAATGTCTGGTTTAGGAATAATCTTGGGGAGAACACTAACAAAGAACACTTTCGTATGTAATAATCCAGCCCTGAGGCCCTCCTGGGACTTCAAGGGCAGTTCTGCTCCTGAAGGCTGAGTTCTCTGGTGTCTCAGCCTGGACACAGCCTGCTCCCCTCTCCTGAAACATCTTGCCCGACTCCTCCTCCCACCTCCCCACCTTCCGTTTGCAAACTCCTCTTGATCTTCTGGTCTCAAAGTAAGATGTCACCTCCTCTGGAAAATCTTCCTGGACCACACCTCACCCAAATATTTGGGCAACACACTCCTTCTCTGGGCAATCCCGACACGCATGCTCTGGCCCCTTAGCGCTGAAATGCCCCCATTCACCAGCCCATCAGCTTACTCCTCCCTCCCTGTAGCCCCCACCTCTAACTAAGCTAGCAAGCTCCTGGAGAGTAGGGGGTGTGTCTTGTTTATCGTTGTATTTCTACGGTCTAGAACAGGGCCTCACACACAATAGATACTCAGTATTTGAATATCTGTTAAATAAAGGGAGGTACAAATATGCCCTGTGAGTCATCAAAGGCGGATTCATTTATGGCCCTGAGAATTTCAGTGCCAAGTATGTCTTCTTATAATTGAATTTCTTGAAAATGGCACTCCAAATACAGCTCGAATATAACATGGCTAGTCACCACCCACCCACAAGCAGATCATACGTTCCTCCTTGAAGGGCTCGATAATTCTTTGGCTTGTCTCATTGCCCCTTAAGTAAGCTCTTGAAAAACATTAGCTGAGAAATTGGTAAACATAATACATCTCTCCCTGACTAGTGTGGGGACAGAATTAACTGCATCAATTCCTGTTGTTTACCATAACTCAGAGATGAGGGGTGTTCTATGTTTCATAAATTATAGGAGTTGGGAACAGGTCTTTTCCTCTTAAAAACACATCAGAATCCAGTATATGTGAGGCCTGATGCCAGGAACTACAAGATGGCTATGAGAATCTAGAGCCTGGATTCTAGACAGCCCTGCCTTCAGTTGTTAACAGTCTAAGACTAGAAGATAATGAACAGCACACCATTCCCAAACTTTACCAGGGCTTCCGCTCAAGTTCACAGATTTGTATTCTACCCTCCTTGTACCTCAAGCTGGTCAATGAGAAGTTAATGAACTAAGACGTCAGCCAAGCCCTAAACGAACAACTGTCCTAAACATTGACTAGACTGATCAGCCACAGACATTTCACAATGAATGATGGGGGGAAATTCAGTCTTACTCACAGCAAACAGTACTAGATTACAATGTCTCCCACAATGCCATGACAAGCAGTTGGGCCATTAAAATAACAAATGGCCACTTAAGCTAATGTATTTTGTTTGCCTGACGCCCTCTGGAGCTGTTCATCTCTCTGTCAGAGGTTGACACAGATATGTGATTATCTCGGTTTTTAGCTTAGGCTGGAGTAAGAACAATGAGGTCTCCCATAAAGTTTTGGATGGCTGGTCTTAGGACACAGCTGTCATTTTTTACAGCACCCAGCGGACTCTGGGTACAAATGATGTATTTCCTCATAAGGAGATGTAGACTTTTTTTTTCCTATCTGGCTTTCATATCTCCCTCCGCCTTATTTTATAGAAGATGAAACTTTGACTGATGGGTCCAGGGCTGGAGACTGAAGCACACTGAGCCAGTAAGTTTTTTCCCTGGGAATCTAGAATCCAGGCTAAGAGATTCCATTTTCAGCGTGACTAGTTTACAGACATGACTTATAAACGCAGAAGTAGGAGTGGTGATTTCTGCCATATTTATTTGGTCTGTGGAAATAATTTGGTCTGTGGAAGCCAGAATGCTGTTAGAAAAAATTACCAACTTGAAAGAGGACTTCAGCTACCTCCATTTGGACCTCAAACATTCTCCTTGGGTTCCTCTTCCCAGCTTGTCTCTGGGCTCAGGTGGAAGAACCCTGAAAGTGAAAGGTCTCCTGATGGGAACAGAAACTCCCTCCTCCAGCAAGCAACAAGGGCTGTGCTGAGCTAGCAAGACCCCATCCACGATGGACTCCAAGACAATGATGGAGTTGATCTTCATTGCCCACCTGCAAGTACCCACCTACCTACGTCCCACATTTTCCTTATATAAACCTGGAAATATTTTTGCTGCTTTGGAGATAGTCTTTGAGACGCTAGTCCACTAGTCCGCGGTCTTCTCAGTGTTAGCCTCACTGAAATGAATATATTTCTTTTTTCCACCACCACTCATTTCTCTGACTTTGAATTTTGTCAGTGGCCGGTGGCCAGACCTGGTCTGTTTGGGACCCCTGGAGCTATGTGCTTTTGCACCCTTGCGTGCTGGCTACAAATTTATTCTACTACCAACCTGCTTTAATCTAGTACTCAAAAGAGTCATAACTAATACAGCGGCCATGGTGTGGTGAATATAAATTGCAATAGGAATTTGAGAAGAGGAGGCATTATGGACACCACTGGTCAGCACCAGAACCCAAGTAGAGGGGGTCTGCCGGTGTGTAGTTCAGTGATTCTCCTACCTCACTGCTACATTGAACTCTTAGGCTTCTTTGATTTCATCCAGAAGATATCATGGTCTAGGATGTTGTCAAGAAATACTTGTGGGATGAATTAAGATTGGTGATATGCTGGTATCTGTTTACCTACTGGCTTTGTTGGGGGGTGGAGGGGTTGAGAGGTGAGCCCTAATTTGTAGCATTTGCCAATTTCCAAGGTGTAAATACTCTATTCATGGCCAATTTCAGGCTATCACTGTGAAGTCAGCAAATGCACAGTTAGAAAAAGATGCACAGTGGGGCGCCTGGTTGGCCCAGTCGGTTAAGCGTCCGACTTCGGTTCAGGTCATGATCTCACAGTTCATGGGTTCGAGCCCCACATCGGGCTCTGTGCTGACAGCTCAGAGCCTGGAGCCTGCTTCAGATTCTGTGTCTCCCTCTCTCTCTGCCCTTCCCCTACTCATGCTCTGTTTCTTTCTCAATAATAAATAAAAACATAAAAAAAAGATGCACAGTAACACACCATTAATACAGTATTTCTACCATATACACATGACAGGTGTAAATCACCTCCAGAGAATGGATAACAGTAGCATGCAGTAAAAGTGTTAGGAAATGGTGAATATTGAATAAATATTTTTTACTCTTGTTTTTAATATAATTCATTTAATATATTCAAATTTTAATTTTAATAATGGCTGTGTTTAATAACTGGCAAAACTCCTGTAAATTTGTTTATCTACTTCTGCAAACTGGTACAGGTTGGCTCCAGCACACCACTAATCGGGACGAGTGTTTGTTGGCCAAATTCAAAAACCGGTTTATTATCTGATTAATATGATAGCTAATTCAGAGTAATCTCACCCAAACCCCCAGTGCTAGTGCCTGACACGTGCATTCTTGTGTTGTTGTTGTTCTTCCTAACTCAAAAGCTTCTCATTCCCCATGGAAGCTGTTCTAAGTCTTTACCCATCCTTCTTCCAGAGGAAGTAATGCCCCACCCTTTCCAAGGCTCCCCACCCCCAACCCACGCTCCTGCTCTCCGCCACCTCCTCTGGGACATCAGGCCATTCATTGCAGTCAGCACATCCCAAACCAAACTCATTAGTTTCTGCCTGAACTTGCTCTTCCTCCCCTTTCTCCACTTAATTTACACCCTGACTACAAAGAACTATTTGTTCTCTATCTCATTTAATGCCATCCCAATTCATTCTGCTTACCAAGCTGGAACTCTGAGTACAGTGGTTCTCAACCTTGGCTGTATTCTAAGATACCCGTGCCTAGGCACTAGGGCCACAGGTCTAGACTTCATTAGTCCGAGGTGTGGCCTGAGCACTGGGGGAGGGGAGGCTAACAAGATCCCCAGATGATTCTGATGTGCAGCCAGGGACAAACCACGGTGCTGTAGTCCCATCCTTTCCTGATCTCTCAGCATTTATTTATTTTTTTGACTGGCTGCCAAAGACTAGTCAATTTGGCCTCCAAAACCTTTCCTAAACCTATTGCAAATCTCCATTTCTACTGCCCTTGCTCCATCACCACCTCGCCTGGACTACCACCGTGGCATCTTGACCTCCCCTCCCACAATCTCTGTTTTAATACATCCTCTTGCAATCACCCGAGTGATTTTTCCAAAATGCAGGTCTGGTCGTGTCTCAACACCCACTGAAAAGCCATTATAATGGCAAGCATTTGCACCGCAATATCTGGATGCCAGGAACGTAGCGTCTCATTATCTTTCTAAATCAAATTAAAGTGACTCTAAGCATCCATTTTCCAGGGGAGCGGCTCACTATTGAGAGTTTTCTTTCCTAGAATTGTATAAGACTCCCAGGAGTCTTAAAGGGCCAGAGAGTGTGGGGAAAACCCTTCTAGGTCCATTTTGGTGACTGCTTGGATGTCTTTTGTCCATCTTGTGAGTTATAGTTCCATTCCTTTCAATTCAAGCAGGTCACAAAGGTCTTTCCTCTAGACTTCCATGCCATAATGTCTGGGGTCTGGCTTCCCTGGACGTAGCAAACAGCCACTCGCAATCTGGGGTACTGAGTGCCAGTGGGTGCCTAGGGGTTGAACCTCCCATGAGCCTCCTACCCCTGAACACTCAGTCCTTTCCCTGTCTTGGGGAAACGGACTACCTCCTCAACCCTGGAAGACTTCCTTCTCCCAAAGGAACAAGTTTGAGAGGTCAACACAAACTCCTGACTGGTGATGGGCACCTGACTCGGCAGACTGGGGCAATTCATCTGGCATAGAGGAGAATCCTGGCCCTGGCCTGGTCTGATCAGGTCACATCCCTGGGCTGGGGCTCCCTTTTCCTCAGATTTTGGGGGGGGGGGGTGTCAGTGCCTGCAGGTAGCTAGGACCCTTCCTGTTCTAACCTTTTGTTGTAGACTCGCTCACCGTCTGCTCAACACATTCCTCCTTTCCTTAACCATGTGGAGTTGTAAAACAATAGAAGGAAGGAGTGGTGTGGTCAATGATTAAACAACCTTATTGTTAGGTGGTCAGGCACCTGCAGAATCCAGCATCAAGGCAAAAAGAACTCACAGGAGCTCAGAGTTTGGGAGGAGAGTCTATTCAGCTGGTCCCTCAGCATCCCTCTTGGCCACTTCTAGCTGTCTCTCCGGATATGCAGAGAACATAACCAGCTGCCTATAGCTCCCCAGCCATAACCCTTCTGTGGCCTCCATAACTTCGCTCATGCTGATCACTCTGGCTTTAACACTTCCCCTCCTGTTAATGTTCACTTAAATGTCACTCCTCTAAAAAGCTCTCAAACATTTGATCCACACCTTCATTTTAGACCTTATTGTGTTATTATCTTTTATAATATACATGGTATTAAAATTTTTTTACTGTTTATTTTTGAGAGAGAGAGAGAGTGCCAGAGAGTGAGCAGGGAAGAGGCAGACGGAGGGAGACACAGAATCCGAAGCAGTCTCCGGGCTCAGCTGTCAGCACAGAGTCCGACTCAGGGCTCAAACTCACGAACTGTGAGATCGTGGGTTGGACACTTAACCCACTGAGCCACCCAGGTGCCACTACATGGTTTCTTTTAATGTTTATTTTTGAAAGAGAGAGAGAGAGAGAGAGAGAGAGAGAGAGAGAGAGAGAAGGGCAGAGAAAAAGAGGGACAGAGGGTCCAAATAGGCTCTGCACTGACAGCAGGCAGCCCAATGAGGGGCTCAAACTCACAAACTGTGAGTCTGACGCTCAACTGACTGAGCCACCCAGGCACCCCTATACATGATATTTTACACACATCCCCACCTGCATACTCGTGTGCACACCTTATACTGGTGTATTTCTTACAGATAGGAATTGGAGAGTTTTGGGGGGTTGGTTTGGGGCTTTGTTTTTAAGTAGGTTCTATGCCCAACCCGAAGCTTGAACTCACAACCCCGAGATCAAGTCATATGCTCTATTCACTGAGCCAGCCAGTGCCCCTAAGGTTTTTTCTTTTTAATCTTTGTACCTTCATCACCTTTCACAAGTCAGGGATATGTTGGCTGGATTTCTAGAGCTTGAGAGCCAAAAGGGACAATAGAAGTAATCTCATCCAGTGGTTTTCCAATTCTACTTTAGTTATATGATCCCTTTATTTCGAACAAAATCTTACAGAGAAGGACCAATACTAAAATAGGTGAGAGCAGAGAAGCTCTAGTTAAAGCAGAGGAGACGCAGTGCCGAGAGAGGTCTGTAGACCCGCCTGCACAGGTCAAAATCAAAGACCACAGATCTTGCCCAATGCCTTAATTTTGCTGATGAGACAACCATGGCCAGGGGATGTTTCTATTTTGCATAAATCTACTCCTTCCCACATCTTTGGAAAGTCCTTGCTTTCTTCTATTCAAGAATCATCACCATCACCTTCTAGAGTCATCACAGGCTCACAAAAGGCATCAATAACCCATTTTTAAAGCCTTTGTGGAATAAATGATTTCCTTGGCCATGTATTATTATACATCCTATGAACCGATTCTTCAAGAAAGATGTTTACAGGCAAGTTATTACTGTGTCAGGATTGCAGAAACATGTATTCCAATTATACTGTGAGTTTTTTTTTTTATTGGTTAAAAATTTTTTTGCCCTATAATATTGTGTGGGTGTTTGTGAAATTAAACTGCTTGAGTCGGAGCCACAGAGCTCTGCCAACGTGCCTCAAGACTCTCCCAGGCTGAAGATCCTCAGGAAATATCTGTAGCCTCTTATTATAAGGTCCGATTTGGCTTTTGTTGTTTTTAAACAATCCAGGAAGCTGACCAAAGCACTCCCTTCCTTTTGAAGCCACGGTGCATTGAGATGCAACTCTCTTTGAGGGTGGAGGCATTTGCTTATACTTATCAGGACTTGGGCACATTTATTTATTTATTTTTTTTACATGTTTTTCAAGTGTTATTTATTTAAGTACTCTCTACACCCAATGTGGGACTTGAACTCACGACCCTGAGATCAAGAGTCACACGCTCTTCTGACGGAGCCAACTAGGCGCCCCAGGTCTTGGGTACTTTTAAATGAGAAGGCAGGCCATTGGAAATTCTCAAGGTCAGCTCACAATTGACTGGAGGGCTCCATGCATATTGTGAATTCCCACAATGCTATCACACGCACCGCCCTTCTCATCTGAGCCCTCCTCTCCTTTTCCAGCATCGCCATTGTGGGTCAGGCCTCACCATCTCTAGCTGTTGCTTCCTGACAGGTTTCACTGCCCTCGATTTCAACTGCCCCAACCCATCATTCCTGCAGCTAGAGAGGGCTTTTGCAAATGCATCTGTGTCCCGTGGGAGAGGTGGTGACCACAAGGGGCTTCTGGGATGCTGATCTTGTTCTGTTTCTTGATATAAGTTCTTGGTTACAAGGATGTGCTCACTTGGTGAAAATTCATCAAGCTGTATATTTATGATTTGTGTGCTTTTCTGTCTTTGTGCATCACTCTACCATAGCTGGTTTAATTGTCCCGTTAGAAATAATAATAATAATTGTCCTGTTAGATTGTGACCTAGGGACAGGATTCCTTCATTATCTTTGTATTCTAACATCTATTTTTTTTAATGTTTATTTATTTATTTTGAGAGAGAGAGAGAGCATGGGTGAGCTGGGGAGGGGCAGAGAGAGAGGGAGAGAGAGAATCCCAAGCAGGCTCTGTACCACCAGCACAGAGCTGGATGTGGGGCTCGAGCCTATGAATCATGAGATCATGACCTGAGCCAAAATCAAGAGTATCTAGCACACAGTGGCCATTCTACAAATTCTGGTTGAAATGTTATAGGAATAAATGATTAAATAAATGAATGAATAGAATTGAAGTTTCAGGTTACAGGGAATGAAGGATCTTTGGGCCGAATGATTAGACATAGAAGAATGGAATTATTAAATTTTGCAGGGGCATTGGGGTGGAGAGTGTAGTAGGGAGCACACTCTTGTCCTGGAGGGAGGAAGGTTGTTTAGAAGCATTGGGTTCCGGGGGCACCTGGGAGACCCAGTCAGTTATGTGTCCGACTTTGGCTCAGGTACATGGGTTCGAGCCCCAAGACTGGCTCTGTGCTGACAGTTCAGAGCCTGGAGGCTGCTTCAGATTCTGTGTGTCCCTCTCTCTCTCCCCCACTGGTGCGCGCGCGCTCTCTCTCTCTCTCAAAAATGAATATTAAAAACAAAACAAAATGAAGAAGCATTGAGTTCGACAGGAGGAAGGCCCGAGAGAAGCCAAGGGCTCCTGGGGCACCTGCCAGCACAAGGTACACTGGAATCACCATACCTGCCCCATGTCCAGGCCGGTCCCTTTTCTTGACTTTCTCTTTTGGCTTCTGGGACTGACATCCTCCCAGTCACAAAAGCACCCAACTTCATCCTCAAAAATACTCATGTCTCAAAAAATATTAGAGACAAGGGTAAGAAAGGTCACCAAGAAAGGTCCACAATGGTGGAAATTGTGGCCATTGACCCACAGCCAAAATTTTACATCTGCTTTCAAGAGACCAGAACTGGCAGGGACTAGAATCTCCTAGGCTCAATTCCAAATTCCCAGGCAGGAACCCTGGTCAGCTCACTGGGTAGGGCGTCCACCCTTGGACCACTCAACTGTGGTGCTATGGGGACAGGATCCCAATGTGTCAAAGGCTGTCCATAGCACTGTCACCAAGTGGAAGGGGCAGGGCCATTCCCAGAGAAAAGGAGCTGGAGAAAGAACCCAAGGATGAATTTACACCTTTGGCCTTGAGTCTGCCCAGCAAGCTGCCCCCGGAGTTATCCTTCTTAAAAGAGAGCTCTGATCAAGTAACTTTTACCCAGCAGCTGGACCTCAGCTGCAGTGGCCTCACCGGAGGTCATAACCCAGAGCAACCCACCGCTGCCCGAGAGTGAGACCTAGTGAGTTGAGAGTATTAAGGCCTAGCCATTAAACCTGAACTGAGACAGCCTCAGACAGCTACATGGATGGACAAAAGAGGAGTTTTTTTAGTAAGTAAACTCTGCACCCAATGTGGGGCTTGAAGTCGTGACTCCGAGATCAAGAATCACATGTTCCGCCAACAGGGCCAGCCAGGTGTCCCGGGAGGAGTATCTGAATAGCCTTTTCAGATAATTGTGAATATTCCTCTTGCTACCACTGTAAAACTCATTAATGATAGTTTCTTAAAGGTTAGTTGTAAATTTGGCTGTGGAACTACATTAGTGAATTTTCCCACTCCGTTATGTTAAAATCCATGTGCTTTGAATGGATCATTTTACTTATGTATGGTTATTGTAACGTTGTGCTTTAGTCATTCAGAAAATCATGGTTCACGGAGTTATACAGATCTTCCAAATGTGGACATCGTTCAGTATATAATATCAAAAAGTCACATTGATTAATATCACGGTAGCCTGGGCACAGAGGTGCAAAGGCACCTGGCTCCACGGGTCCCAAACAGACCAGGTCTAGCCACTGGACAAAATCCAGAGAGATAAGTGGTGGTAGAACAAGAAAGGAATTTATTTCAGCGAGGCCAACACCAGGAAGACAGTGGGCTAGCGGCTAGAAGACTGTTTCCAAAGTTCCAAAAAAAACATCCAGGTTTATAGGAGGAAAATGTGGGGCAAAGGTGGGTGGGTACTTGCAGGTGGGCAGTGAAGGTCAAACCCATCATTGTCTTGGAGTCAATTGTGGGCGGGGTCTTGCTGGCTCAGGGTGGTCTTTGTATTTGGAGGTGGGAGTTTCTGTTCCCATCAGAGGATGCTTTGCTCTTATGGGCTTCTGCCTGAGCCCAGAGACAATCCGAAACGAAAAACTCAACCAGAAAGTTTGAGGTCACAATGGAGTCAGCAAAGTCCTTTTCCTTCACCACCAAATTCATCAAAAGTCTTTTAAGTATGGAAAAGCTGCCAAGAGCCCAATGGCAAATAGAACTTTTCCAAAGTTCTGGCTTTCCATTAAAAACTTGAGTTTTATCATTGGCAAAAATTACTATCAGTTGTTTTCCTTAAAGTGAGTGGCTCACTTTGTTTATATTTAAGAGCTTATCTGCCAAATATTCAAGTCTGAATAACCACACTCTGTCAGTCTTGAGTTCTTTCAAGTAAAAATGGCGTTTCAGGAAATGGGGATTTCAGTTTGCAAAGCAAAACAATTGCAGAAAATCTTCCCAAGGCAACTATCACTATTTTGCAGCGTTCAGTAGCAGTGCATTACTCATACTTTCCATTTCATCCTGCAGGACAGTTTAAAAAGACATGTACTTAAGAGTCACAATCTAATAAAATGGATACTTTTACTGCTTCATTAGGGACATTCTTTTTTTTTTTTTTTTAGTTTGTCTATTTATTTTGAGAGGGAGGGAGAACACGCAGTCAAGGGGTGGGCAGAGAGAGAGGGAGAGAGAGAATCCCAAATAGGCTACATGCTGTCAGCGTACAGCGTGATGCGGGGCTTGAACTCACACAGCGTGATGCGGGGCTTGAACTCACGAACTGTGAGATCATGACCTGAGATGAAATCAAGAGTTACACGCTTAACCAACTGAGCCATCCAGGTGCCCCTCATTATTTAATTTTTTAATGTTTATTTATTTTTGAGAAAGAGAGAGAGAGAGAGACAGATTGCAAGCAGGGGAGTGACAGAGAGAGAGAAGGAGACACAGAATCTGAAGCAGGTTCCAGGCTCTGAGCTGTCAGCACAGAGCCTGACACGGGGCTCAAACTCACGAACTAGAAGATCCTAACCCGAGCCGAAGTCGAACCTTTAACCCACTGAGCTACCCAGGCACCCCAAGAATCTCTAATTTTCAAGAGAATCCCCAAATTCTGGGTTTTATGGATATCTTCTGATATTTAAGCACTGGCAATGAATTCCATTTATTTCAGCATCACATAGGACAAATTGGAAGGGTCTAAAGTTGGCTTTGGTCAGCAGACAGCCAGTTTGCAGCCTCTGCTTAGAGCTGGCCACCATGGCCTGCTTTCATGCGACCATGGAAGTAATGGCCCTTGACCTTGAAAAAAAGGCCTTCGCACAGGGCTGCTGGGACTACCCTTTCTGCTGCAGCTTCTTCAGTCTCCAGGAAGGGGAAGAAAGGCAACATTTGTAGATGCATCCTGCAACACACACCCACTATTCTCATCAGTTCCTACAGCAGCCCTGTGGGGTAGGAGCTTTCATCATTCCCATTTTAACAGAAACAGAAGCTCAGAGGTATTACACAACTCGCAAAAGTTCCACTTTGCTACTAAGTTATAGAACTAGGATTTGAACTGAGGGCGATCTGATTAGACTGTAAATTCGTAAAGAGAAGGAAGAAACAGTGCCTTATTTCTTTCTGGATCCTTCCAAACACAGGCCTGGGCATGTAGTCAGTGCTCAGCAAACACTGTCGATCAATGATATATTGACTGAGTAAAGACATGCTTATGGCTGCGTCTTTTCAACACTTAAACACGAATTTGAAATTCAGTTGGCCTATGCCAGATAGACAAACTCCTCCAGCAAATGAGAAAAACATGCGCATGTTCAAATAAATTGATGATCGGAATTGAGTCATTATCTGAATTGGCATCTAAGAGATAGAGAGTAATATATAAAAGAACAGAAGAACAGAGTTGTGATTACCTACGAGCTTTTTGTAAGCTCTTGCCATTCTCTCTGCTTCTCATCCCCCCGAAAAGAACATCTTCATGGTTAAAAAAAAAAAAAAGTCTCCAATTGTTCTCCCTTGAGCACATCCTGAACAGGTTTCCATACACTATAAACCTTCCATTAATGTGAGTGGCTGGAGCAGATGACAATTACATTTCAACTATGCACTATGATTCATATTTCTGTGTCAGTATGTCACAATATGGGGCTCAAGTTACACGCTTAATCCAATGAAAAACCATGAGAGGAGTTTATAGCCAAAGTACTTGTTGAAAGACTCCCCACCTATAGAAACATACAGAATAGCTCCAGGAAAGAGTATCCTCAGTTTCCTAAAATTTTGGCAAGAAACTGTTAAGGAGTCCTGATAAAGGCTGGCAATAAGAAGGAACATTTCCTCCTCTTGATGGCACCCAGCCAGCTTCTGACAGCCTGGTGCCAGCTTCCCAGAGTTCTACAAATGGCCTGGGGTGATTTTCTCTGGACTCGGTTATCCTAACTCACAACCTATAGAAGTAGCAAAAGAAACACAACGGGGGAGATGTGAAGCAATGGCAAGGAGCCATGACCAATTTAAAGATGAAGTTCAAAGTGGATGACCGAACCACAGGCTTAATCAACATTCAAACTGTAGGGATGCTGGTGAGGATGTGGAGAAAGGGGCACCCTCTTGCACTGTTGGTGGGAATGCAAACTGGTGCAGCCGCTCTGGAAAGCAGTGCAGAGGTTCCTCAAAAAATTAAAAATAGAGCTACCCTATGATGCAGCAACAGCACCGCTGGGGATTTACTCAAAGGATACAGGAGTGCTGATGCATAGGGGCACATGTACCCCACTGTTCATAGCAGCACTTTCAACAATAGCTAAATCATGGAAAGAGCCTAAATGTCCATCAATTGACAAATGGATCAAGAAGATGTGGTTCATATATACAATGGAATACTACATGGCAATGAGAAAGAATGAAATCCTGCCATTTGCAGCAACGTGGATAGAATGGGAAGGTATTATGCTGAGTGAAATAGGTCAGTCAGAGAAAGACAGATACCATATGTTTCACTCATGTGGATCTTGAGAAATTTAACAAGACCATGGAGGAAGGGAAAGGGGCAAAACAGTTACAAACAGAGAGGGAAGGCGGCAAACCACAAGAGACTCTTAAATAGAGAGAACAAATTGAGGGGGGATGGGGATGGGGGAGAGGAGAAAGTGGGTGATGGGCATGGAGGAAGGCACTTGTCGGGATGAGCACTGGGTGTTGTATGGAAGCCAATTTGACAATAAATTATATTCAGAAAAAAAGAAGCTTTGCTTTAAAAGAGTGAGAAGAAAGGGAAGAAACAATTCCCACTTTTTCCTGGCGCAGAGTATCTAGTGTAAAAGTCAAATTTTAATCTTGTAGATAATGAAAAAAATTACTGCATCAGTTCTTCCCTCCTACCTTAAGAAAAGATGTTGTAAAAAAAAAAAAATCGAACTGTAGGTACTAAGGTAGACAAGCCCCAAAGAAAGAAGTGGCTTTAGAGAAATACAAGGGAAAAAACTAGACTATTCCTTTGACTCCAAGTGTGGCCAGAGAAGCAGAGATTCTTTTTCCTCTCTCTTGTGAGGGCTTGAAATGGAAGTCATGGATGATAAAAACAATTTCTATATAATTCACTGTACTAAAATATCATTTGTAGTAATATCACACAAATATTAAAATACAAGGGAGTGCCCATAACTTATTCATGCATTCATTTATTAAGTACATTTGGACACCCACGGTCCCGTATTTCTGCCCTCAAATCACTCACAGGCCAGGGAAGGGCTCCGTCACGAAGACAAATAGTTACAAGACAAAATGATAAGTTACAGAACAGGAGGATGGGGAGCACTGGTGAAGGAGCAACCTGACTCCTCCTTTAGGGTTAGAAAGCTGGGTGAGGACCTGAGAATCTGGGGTTGGGGCAGGGAATTTCCTGGCATAGGTAGTTGGGCCACCAGAACCATCATAGACAGTTTGAACCAAGGCCAGGATCCAGGCACAAAGCCAAAGGCCAGAGCCAGAAAGTCATAGGGTGGACAAGACAAAAGTAGGGTGGATAAGACAAAGGGCTCAGAGGCGACTCTTACTATGGGAGCACAGGGCCCAGATCTGGGAAGCCAGACACAGCCCACCAGGAGCCCCCAGGATGGAGCTTCACACTTAGCCTGCATTTTTTTTTTTAAGTTTACTTATTTGAGAGGGGAGG
This sequence comes from Cryptoprocta ferox, assembly GCA_028646485.1. Lineage (NCBI taxonomy): Eukaryota > Metazoa > Chordata > Mammalia > Carnivora > Eupleridae > Cryptoprocta > Cryptoprocta ferox. The sequence goes on along the minus strand of CM053560.1, from coordinate 103,246,204 downwards.
TGGGGAAGGAGCACAGAGAGAGAGAGGGAGGGAGAATCCCAAGCAGGCTCCACACTGTCAGTGCAGAGCCAGATGTGGGATTCGAACTCAAGAACGGTGAAATCATGACCTGAGCTGAAGTCGGACACTTAACCAACTGAGCCACTCAGGTGCCCCAGCCTGCTTCTGTTTTGATTTTTATGTACTTGTTGGGGGCATTGATGTGTGGATGGGTCAGTCAAGTTTGAAGTTTAAGGGTGTGATAAAAAGAGTACCTTACCCTTTTGGGGGGATGGAGGGAGGGAAGTTTTCTTAGAGACATGGATAAATTGAAAGACGTTGAGTTGGTGGAAATAGGGAGTGAGGGAGACATGTGTGCAAAGGCAGGAAGTGTGTTTTGGGCTGGACAATGGGCTAGAGGGATCATGGCTATGTGGCCATGAGCCTGGGCCAGTGGGCTTGGGCCATTAGGGGAAGCCTTGGGTGCAGGCTCCAAGGCTTGAATTTTATAAGCCAAGAGGAGACCTTCTCCTCAGTTGAGGAGGGGTGGTGCTGAACCCTCAGTTCCCAGGTAGGCCTGAATGGTGACAGTCACTATGCTCGTGTCTATGTCCCAGAGAACAGATGTCACTGCCTCAGGCCAAGTAGGGCTGCAGACAGTCCAGTCGCAGGAAAGCTTTGTGTGAGAACACGCCAAAGGGATGCTGACGTCAGTAGCATCCAGGGACCACACCAAGAGTGTCTCCGGAGGGCAAGCAGTCCCACTGCTCCAAATCCTGGGATTACAGCCATTTCTTTGGGCCTTGACCTTTGACTTCTCAGGCACTCGAGGGCAGCAGAGTCTGTAACTGCCCTCGTGGGTATTCTCCCAGGGCCCTGTGCCACAGGCAAACAACACATCTTCATAATGAAAGAATTCTATCTTATTAGGGACACAGCTCATTTGTTCCTGGTCTGTCCCTGGGGGAAAGGGCGATTATATCCAAAGTACAAACGTCACCTGAGAATCTAACAGATCTTCCTTCCTTCCCATCCATGTATAAATTCACCTGTTACACCATTTTATATTGCTCAAAGTTTCAGGGACTCAAAGACGATTCCCCCAAGGAGCGTCTGGGTGGCTCAGTCAGTTGAGCTTCTGACTTCCGCTCAGGTCATGATCTTGTAGTTCGTGGGTTCGAGCCCCGTGTCAGGCTCTGTGCTGACAGATCAGAGTCTGGAGCCTGCTTTGGATTCTGTGTTTCCCTCTTTCTGCCCCTTCCCCTGATTGTGTTCTGTCTGTCTGTCTGTCTGTCTCTGTCTCAAAACAAACATTTAAAAAAAAAAAAAAAGAGGACTCCCCCCGAGGGACCTGGGGTTTCTCCAGATATGAGCTTGTAAGTGGCTTTATTTTGAGAGCGCATGTGTGCACAAGCGAGGGAGGGGCAGCAAGAGAGCGAGAGAACGAGGATCCCAAGCAGTTTCTGCACTGTCACCCAGAGCCTGAGATCAGGATCGAACCCACAAACGGTGAGGTCATGACCTGATCGGAAATTAAGAGTCCGACGCTCAACCTACTGAGACACCCAGGCGCCCCCAGTTTAATAATCTTATAACTCAAATCATTCTTACTGGGCCTTAAAGACATCTGTCTCGTGAAGGTGGAAAGTGTGTGGGGAGGAAGGGTGCATGATATTTCGCATTTATAGGACTCTGTTTTCCCAAGCATTTTACAGTTTCCGCCACCCTGAGTCACACAGCCCTTCGGTGAGGGAGGAGAATGCCCAAGCGTTCATTACCACCTGCTCCCTCCGAGGTTTGGGCGGAGACCAGGCAGGCCACCCACTCCTCCCCCACAGCTCACTGGGGCTTCCGGGAAGCTGGCTCATGGTCCCTTTGAGACCAAGATGCTTTCCCCAAACTGGAGAAGCCGGCCTTCTCTCTTTCTTCAAGGTATCATCCTATGAGGCTAAACCGGGGAGGTGGGTAGGCTGACTAGGGGGAATCTCCACGAAGCAATGGAAACATTTTAAAGCATGCATCCTAAAAATGGGTGTTTTTTTCCCCATAGATTGAGAGCGAGCATCGAGAAGTTAAGCCCTTCATCCCAGGTGTGTCTGCGGGAACCACCAGCCCTCAGGGCTGCTGCGTTGAGCAGCTCGACCTTACCTGGGCCCTGGCCAGTTCCTAACCCTGCACCCCAACCTCCCGCTTCTCTGAGAAAGCTTCCTTCTTTTTACTCCTATTTTGCTGATCTAACTTGCAAATCTTTCCACCCTGCCTTAAAACTCTGCTCTCTCTTTTTAGGAAATCCCAACCCCAACCCTCAGGGGTCAACCTCACCCCGATGGCATTCCCTCCCCCAGCAGCACAATTCCTTAAGTGCGAGTTCTTTAGTTTAGTCCGGAATGCTATCTAGATGGTCCTCAGGACAGACCACAGAGGGTCGTGGCGTGCAGTTCCACAAAACAGAGAGGTTGGGGGACATTTCACCAGTCATCTCTAGAACATCCCCCCCCTTTATTTTTATGACTGACCAGTGGTTAACTGTTAGATTAGATGCACACACATCTCCACTGAACTGTTTTCAGTCCAAAGCCCTAAAGCTAAGTGAAACCTGCAAACGTCTTCCAATTTGGTCAGTGCTGTGTTTTCAAAAGTGTTTGCGAATTTGAACTCCTGTGGCTAGGGTGTGTGTGCCTTCTCGATTAGTTCCAGTCCCCACTGTTCCCCGGGGTCCTACACACCAGGCTGATTTGCTCACTTCTGTTGTGTTATTGCCCCTATGGGTATGCGTGCCTGCAACTGCTCTCCCAAACCCACAAGGAAGAAGAGGAACATTTTCCTAATTGTCCCCTAATTTGCAAACCCATGTCTCTCTCAGTGGAGTTGGTACTGCACATCACGCTTGACCTTTTCCTTAAGCCCACTTCCTCCTTTCAAACAGCCTTGCTCGGCTCTGTTGGAATGTAAAAATCCCATTACCATTAAGGGTTGCTCTTCTAATTACACAAACACAGTCAAAGCTGTGGAGCTCTCTCTGGGGTTGGGACAAGATGGTGGGGAAGGCTGGGCAATACCGTATCTCAGTCGTGAAGCCGAGCAGGAGAGAGGTCCTTACCTGGTCCTGGCACTGGCCTTTAGACTGCGGTGTTCTTTTCAGTGTGAGCAGAAGGGAGTTGCCCAGAGTCAATTCGTCAATTCACTAAGCTTTGGAGAAGGGAAGCGGCAGCCAACAACCCCGACTGCTGTGGACGCCTCTGGTCAGGTTCAGTGCCGTCCCCTAATGCTGCAAGGTGAGTGCTTGGCTGTCCCATGCGCTCCTCCTTCTCCCCCTCTCGCACCTGGCAGACATGACTAAACAATCACAGCACTCACTCTTCCTCACCAAGCCAGGCTACTCCCACACAGGCCTTCTCAGTCCCCCTCTCTGGGGAGCCGCCACAGCTCGAGCAAAACCATTGTGACGGAACCTATTTCCTATCCTTGGTGTGATGACAAGTGTGTTGGACAGCTAGTCAAAGGACCTGGGTTCTGGTTTCAACCCTGTCATCGACTCGCTGGGAGATCTAGGGCTTGGGCGAGGCTGTTTACCCCCTTCCACCTGTTTCTGCATCTGTTAAATGAAGTGGTTGGGCAGGTGATTAATTGGTTTCCAACTTCCGGTCAAGGCTGTGTGGCGTGATGGTTTTTGGTGAGGAGGGCTGGAAGAGTAGGGAAAAGGAAGGGGACCCCTGAGAGGGTCCCGAAGTCAGCAGGATTCACGCCAAAGCTGATAGGCAGGAGGGTGTTCCAAGCAGGCCTAATCAGCAAAGGCAGGGAGGGGAGAATGGCCTGAATGGGGAGGAGGACCCATAAATGAATCATGGTCTCAGAGCTTCTGTGCTAGATGCACGTGCTCACTCTCTCAATAAACACTTCCTGCATCTGACTGCGTGTCAGGCATTGTTCTAGGTGCTGAGATCCTGCTGTGAATAGAAGACACGTGCAGAGCCATGGGGCTGTAAGCTGGCTGTCTCCCCAAACCGAAGCAGAGAGAGGACTGGAAGCAGCTTGCCCCACGGCCCCTCCAGAGGGCTGAGGACATGCGTCTTAGTGAGCGATTGAGTGCAGCCAAGTCACCTAACTGCTCTCAGGCTTTGTGGAGAAGGTAAATGAGGCACTTCACACACAAGGCATTTGGTAAACTGTAAAATCCTCTGCAGATGTTGACTATTGATCATGATTGTAACGCTAAGAACAACAGGATGAGGTGCTGATGGTGGACTTTCAGGCAACGGTGCGCAAGTGGCAGAAACCGGCTCCGGAAACCGGCTCATGAGAGTAAAGCCAACATTGGCCCTTGCTCCCTGACCTTCCCACCTTCAATGTTGGGGCCCAGTTTAGGCTTCCCTTTTAAAAGCTCATAGATACATTTCTTCACTGTAATTATAGGCGAGGCGCAGGCTCTGTGTCGTAAGAAGAGCTGGTAGAAAAGGGACAATTAACCAAGGCACATAATTGAAGGGTAGATAAATATATCCGGTGGCAGATGAAACCCCGTCCTATTGGATACTATTCCCAGTACCCGAGAGCAAAGATAGGAACGTGCTTCATTTAGATCAGAGATGTCGAGTACTTTATTATTAAAGGCTCCTGTCAAGAAGCGAGGTGCATGTGAACGTGGGCAATGGGGACTTCCGGGGCCTCCCGCATGGACCGAGTCACTACGCTCCCGTCCCTGCCCGGAGGCTTTCCATGCTGCCAGCAGTGGCTCCATTTAAAGAGTCTGCTAATCATGAGATTGGAGGGAACATTTGGAGCAGAGACAGTGTGACTCCTGTCACTGAGCGGGACAATGAAAAGTTCAAAAATAGTAGTATCCACTGGTGGAAAAACCAATAAACATATAATTTCCAGGTAATTACTATCATATAATTAGCTCTCTGCTTTTATATGCCCCAGCGGAAACTGGGTCGCAGAGCATCTGAGATGCAGTTTAATAATCACCATACATTCCACAGCAAAATGAAGACTTTGTTCCCGGCAAAAACTGAGGGCCAGAGAGCACCGAGAGTGGCCGTGCCCAGGCCCGATTCACACCGACTGGTGAGGCAGGTGCTTAGGCTCTGGACTACGCATCAGAAGAACTGGTTTTCATTCCAGTTCGGCCTGATCCCATTGTGTGACCTCCTCCAATCTGTACAATGATGGTGGCCGTCTAACGCATGCATTCTCATGACACCCAGAGGGGTGGAGATTGGTTTTGGGGGAGGTGAAAGAAATCTTAGATATGACAAGGGTTTGTGGCGCCCCCCCTCCCCGCTCCGCCAAAGCGCAGTCCTATTAGGCAAAATCTCATTTTAGTGTTCAATTGATTTCTCTCATCGGATTTTCTTTGGTACCAAATGAACGGCGCTGTCATTAAGTTCACGGAAGATGCACAAAGCGCATGCAAGATCGGTGCGGCAACACTACGGCAAACAGATGGCTGGGATTGGGGGGCCTTCTCTCTGTCACTTGCCCCATCAAAAAGTGCTGTCGTAAGAGATGGCCCGTGTGTGCTTACCGGCTGCCGTTAGCTGCCTTGTGGGTATTGATTATGCTTATTTCAGAGCTTTTGTGTATGACTTAGCCTTTGAGAATTAAATAAAAATAGTTTATATTTTACTATTTCATTCTACCAAACTATTCAGTCCATCAATAATTATGTCAGGTGCTGAAAAGGAAAAAATGTCAACAATATCTGAAAGAATCTTTAGCCAAGCATATACACACACAGAGTGCATAAATGTGGTGTTAAAATTTCATGGGGGCAGTGATTAGCAAAAAAATAAAAGAGTCTGAGAAGACTTTTGGAAGGGTAATAACAGGTTGGGAACACTGCACCAGATGATTCTAAGAGTCTTCGCAGCTGTGAGATTGTGCGAGGCCATGATGGAGAATTGTCCTGTGAGTTGGTATTCACCAAGCATAGCGATGGCATTTATGTCTTGTGAATTTAGGAAGGCTCCTTCACCACTCTGAGCCTTAAGTTTCTCATTTGGAGGGAAGGAATGTATACATGTGTGAATAAATAGAGACATCTTCCTTCCAGGGGAAAAGAAGTAAGCCAGTTTAACCACTGTCTTAATCTGTATTCTCCCAAAAGCAGAGCCTGAGATAAGGACCAGAGTGGAGGTAGTTTTGGGGGGAGACAATCCCAGGAAGCAGGAGTAAGGGAATGAGCAGAGCAAGACAGGGAAGGGGGGGAAACCATTAAAGGGTGTAAGTCGGTTACTGCCGTGAGCTTCAATCCTGCCAGCAAATGTCTGAGAAATCATACGGGATGCAGTTCAGAATTGCACCTTCGAAAGACGGGAGGCTGGGGCATGTAAGCCCCGATTTTCATCCTCTGTGGCAAAGCATTACCCCCCACGATGTTGACTCCTATGCACTTTAAGGCTGCCGTGCAATTAGGTCGAATGAGTTTCTGCAGCTTTAGAGGAAGATTTTTGGCAGAAAGAGGGATGAGATGGCTGGACATTGTAGATATGCATGGAAATATTTGTCGTGGCTGTGGTGGTGGCACAGGATATCCAGAGTTTCTGCCGCAAGCACGACAGAGTATGTATTAAAGAGTATTCTTTCCCATAACACCCATCTGTGCAGCTATGCATGCAATTAACTATGCATTCCTCCATTCACACATCCATGCACCCATGCATGCATCCATACATCCATTTCTCCATCCATCCATTCATGGGCTCCTATTATAAAAAAGGATTTGAGGTGAGTCACCAATATGTGCTAAGAGACCCTGGGCAAGTCATTCCCTCTTGCTGGGAAATGCCTTCTTCTTTGAAAAAAAAAGGGGGGGGGCAGAAAGAACTGGGGATGGCTGGTCTTACAGACCCCTGCCAGCCTTGGGTTCTAAACTCTATTAAGAACAAGGGTTGCAAAGGCAGGTGGAGTTTTCACTATCAGTAGCCCACCACAGCTGGAGAACTGAACGAAAGATGAGCTCTGGGGAGCCTGGCTGGTGGTCCAGAGAGGCAAGGCCCAGGTGCAGGCCCTTCACTCCAGAGTCTCTACCTCAGCATCAGAGCTTCAGACACCTGGTTATTGAATCTGGGTGTGACTGGACCCTGGAAATAGAGAAGAAGGTGGCTGGGGAGATGTGGAGGAGGCCCTGAATCAGAATCCCCAAGTTGATCAGATACACCAGAGGCTAATTTGTTCATTTACAATGAACTGTAATTGTCAAGAGATTCAGAACTCTTCATGGACTGATCAGCACATTCTCTCTGTACAGGTAAGCTCTGTGGGAAGTCAAATGCTAAACACAGGGCTGTTTGGGGAGTCTGGAGGCAGAGCTCTGGGAGGGAGCCGGTGGTCTTCTTGGCAGGGGTCACTGAGCCATGAGAGTCTGATATATCCATCCCCTTTGGGGGCCAGGCTCACGGGGAGATTTATGGTGAGCCTGCTTTCTCCCCTGACCAGTACGGAGACACATGGCCAAATTCTCTTCTCTGAGTCTTCTCGCCTCTGGCTGTCCATCCTCCAAGGGGGAGTTCTGACAACTCCAAGACTGAGTAGAATGCAAGCAATGTTCAATTAAGTTCCTTAACTGAAATCACATTCCAGTTCTGCTCCCTGGAAATGACATAAAAGCATTGTGGCTGGGGTCCTGGGGACACTCAACCCTTTCCATCACCTACCAAGGCTTGCTTGAGACTGGCTGATGGCATCCAGCCTGTGTAGGGTTTTCTAGTTTGGCTCTCAGAGAGTGTGTTGGTTTGCTGCCCCCTGCTTCTTCCACCTTCCACTTCCCTGATGTGATGGTCTGTCTTTGGCAGGGGCCGCTTCCCTCCATGGTTCCTGTTGGGCCGTTCCTCTTTCAGGCTGAGCCAATATTGGGTTTCAGTAACACCACTTACTTTTCTTGTCCCTCTGGGCTTAAAGGTGGTAACAGCTTCCCCTCTCCCTCAGATGCTAGCCTCTGAGTGCCTCAGTATCCTTTATGGTTCCCTAAACTCTGCTGATGTCTCTGTAAGCATCTCTGTCTAGTGTCTTCCTTTGAACTCTCCGGGGTGAATTCTACTTCTTGCTATGACCCTGACCATTCCAGAGGCTACCCTTATTCTCAAAGTCTCGGCAGGCACCCCTAATCATTTCCATCATCTTCGCAAGAAGGGCTACATGTTTTCATGTGACAACATGTGTTTGTGTAAAAGCAAAAGCAATAGACACTGACGGGCTTAGAAACCCTGGACAAGTGTACAGTGTTTCAGGAAATGTGACAATAGCACATTAAAGAGGAGACCATTGTGACCACCGGTGACTTTCTCAATGACAAGCCAAGAAGGGTGTGCCTTGCCCTGCACCTAATCCCATCACATTTCACTTTATGAGAAAATAAAGGTATCAGGCTTAGAACTTGAATAGCTTATCAAATTTTAACTCTCAATCATAGATATTAAAGTTATTAATTATTAAAATTCTAATCATGCATTAAGGTACTTTAAACATTTAAAAATACACTGAGCTTCTAACAAATTAAATTTTACATAAAGGACATTGGTCGAAATGAACAGAAGCTAATTTCTCTGGGCTTCCCTTCCCCCCTCTAGTTCAGGAGAATAATTTTTCTTGTCCTTTTCACTAGTTGAAAAAGTCTAAGACTCCAGGATCCCATGAAGATTCATTCTACCCATCAAAGTATCAAAGACTCAGCCTTTCTTCAACTTGTTTGACAAGCAACGCTGTTGCATAAAAAGTGTTGTGCAGCCCACCATTCAGGTCCCTAAAGACTCCTCTGCTGTCCTTTGACCACAAGGATCTCACCCCTCTTTTTCTTGTCAACACTCAGAATTTAAACCACACAGTTTGGCATCAGACTGCATATATTTTGTTCTCTAAATTGAACATCGCTGGAAAGGCTGAAGTCCTTTGGGAGCTCCTGAACCCAGTACACTCTCCACCTCCCAAGAGGAAATCATTATTATCACTTTGGTGTGTAAACCTCTCTGATCGTGTGTGTGTGTGTGTGTGTGTGTGTGTGTGTGAAATAATTTATGAAACCTAAGAGAGAAAAGGTATCACATGGGACATATATTTAAATCGCACAGCCTTGGGGCGCCTGGGTGTGGTCTATCCGACTCTTGATTTCAGCTCAGGTCATGATCTCACAGTTTGTGGGATTGAGCCCTGCGTCAGACTCCACACTGACACTGTGGAGCCAACTTGGGATTCTCTCTGTCTCCGCCCCTCCCCCCATGCATGCCTGTGTGTGCTCTCTCTCTCTCTCTCTCTCTCTCTCTCTCTCTCTCTCAAAATAAACAAACTTTAAAAAAGCTGCATATCCTTTAAGCAAATAGAGAGCTCATAGTCCCCCAATAGGTTCCAGATACTTTCTATTTTCTAGTTTAGTCTCTGAGTACCAAGGGCTATCAGGATCTCCCAGGGCAGTCGACACACTTTTTGCCAGAAGCGTGAATGTGTAAGAAGAAAAGATCCTTGGAGCTCACTCCCAACTCCTATTCTACAAATGGGTATATCGAGGCCCAGAGAGGAAGAAATGAAATTCTTTTTAAGTTTTTTTAGATGTTTATTTATTTTGAGAGAGATAGAGAGAGCTCAGTGGGGAAGGGGCAGAGAGAGAAAGAGGGAGAGAGAGAATCCCAAGCAGCACAGAGCTCAACGCGGGGCTCAAACTCACGACCGTGAGATCACGACCTGAGCCCAAACCAAGAATCGGATGTTTAACCGACTGAGCCACCCAGGCATCCCAGAAATGAACTTCTAAGATCACACAACTCAGTAGCGGTAGAGACCCAGGCTTCCAGTTTCCCAGTCCAGTGCCCTACCCACAGTCACACCCAGTTCCTGCTTTCCCTTTGGGAACTTGCCCACAGATGGACCTGTGTGCAATCTCTCAGAAGTGATAACTTAACACCCACTCTTGTACACACGCTGTGCCCATCACAGCTGACGTGGGAAACTGTAAAATTGAAGGATTTTCTGTGGATGTGTTCATTCATTCACTTATCCCAATGTTCACAGAGCACCTTCCCTACACCAAGAGCTGTGATAGGTGACATTGGGGTACAGAGATGTGCCGGAACTGGTCCTGCCTTTCAGGAGCTCACAGACTGATCAAGGACATATGACAAGTACAATAATAGCTCAAGTGTCACACCTTAGGTGCCAAGTGCCACAGAAAAAGTGGAGAATGCAGAGAGAGCTCAGATGCCATTGCATCTGAGAGTCGGGAATCAGAGAAGGCCTCTTGGAGGAGGTGGCATCTGAGTGTGCCTTGAAGAATGATTAGGTTCAATGAGGGGCAGTAAGTGAAAGAAACTCCAGGCATAGAGAGAGAGAGAAAGAGAGAGCATGAGCAGGGGAGGGGCAGAGGGAGAGAGAGAATCCCAAGCAGGCTCCATGCTGTCAGTGTGGACCCTGACGTGGGACTTAAAGCCCACGAACTGTGAGATCATGACCTGAGTCTAAACCAAGAGTCAGACGCTTAACTGACTGAGCCACCCAGGCAACCCCGCACGGAGGTTTTCAAAGAAAAGGCAGAACTCAGGTTACTAGGCAGTGTGAAGATTCTTATAAAGGGTGCTGGGGTTTAAGTTAATCTCCCCTGCCTTGGAATCATGAAGCACGTATCTTGTTGCCTTCATGACAGTATGTGCCCCCAGAGGAAAGACAGCTGGCCTCATAGCTCTGAATCCTCTTGATGCCTAGCAAAGTCATGCATACATTATATTATGATGGATTATATTATATTACATTCATAATGAGAATATATCCCATATTAAATGCATACAGTATATGCATATACATACACACGCCATATATTATATATGCATACATATATTTAGAAGGGAGGTGGGAGGGAAACGTGAGGAGGGAAAGCGGGGAGTAAGCAAACAAACAGGTAAGGAAATTCCCTCCTCCTGTCATCCACTCTTTACCCTTCCCTGGGGATATTGCGTTTCTTCCTTCGAGGAGTCTAAATAAATTGTCGATTCGGTCTTGTGTGGCAATATGATTGTGTCACAGGTGATGTGACTGCGTGCTCCAGTATGGTAATCACTATTTATTACTTCTTAGAAGTTACCAACAGCTTTGCTATTCTCATCCCCAGGAGGAATGTGTGACTGTCACAAATCCCCTCAGGAACCAGGAACAAACACAAAAATCACTATTCATAGTGGGGAGAAAACATCCTCTCTAATGCTTAATGACAATTAAAACAATATGAAATGTCCCTCTTCTCCCCCAAATTAGCAAAACTTTTAAATGACTGAGAATATGCACGAACATGATTGAGTTGTTCCAATTCCTATGAATCAAACGTGCTTTAAGAATCACCAGGTGCTTGGATGGCTCAGTCAGTTGAGAGTCCGACCGGCTCAGGTCATGATCTCACAGTCCGTGAGTTCGAGCCCCACGTCAGGCTCTGTGCTGACAGCTCAGAGCCTGGAGCCTGTTTCAGATTCTATATCTCCCTCTATCTGCCCCTCCCCCACTCACGTCTCTGTCTCTTTCTCAAAAGTAAATAAAAATTTAAAAAAAAGAATATTAAAATGTTCACACTTCTGTATAGTGATCAACACTTCTACAGACTTATCCAAAGGAAGAAGTCTGTAATGTGGACAGAGTGCTAAATATAAGGGTGTTTAGTTCAGTATTATTAACCATTGGGGAAAATTAGAATTAATAGAAATGTCTGACTTGAACGCTATGATAAAGTAAAATGCAATGTACCAGCCAGCAGCTATCATACAGGCCCTATGTTGAATGTCTTCACGGAAGAGTGTTTAATGGCATAAAAATACATGTATGTGCATGTGTGCGTGTTAGCGTGCATGTGTGTGTGCGCTGGTTTGTTTAACCCTAAATACTTCTGTGCTTTTTTCCCTAAAAACAAAAACTTTTTTCAATAACAATAATCAAGATCAGGAAATTAATGATGATATGATGCCATTACTTAATCCACAGACATAAATATTTCTCCATTGTCCCAGTAATATCCCTTCGAGCAAAAGGGAAGAATGCTTCTTCTGGTCCAGGACATCGTCCAGGAGCACACATGGCACTTGGCTGTCCTGTCCGTCTCTTTAGTCTGCTTCAGTCTGGAACAGTTACCTCACTCTTTTCTTGCCTTTTACGATTCTGGTAACTTCAAACAGTACAGGTCAGGTATTTTGTAGAATGTCCCTCAATTTGGGTTTGTCTGACATTTCCTCATAATTAGATTCTGGTTATGCATTTTGTCGGCAACATGACAAGAGTAATGGTGTGTCCTTATCAAATCAAGAGGCACATGGTGTCTCTTTTCCCCTTTATAATTAATCAGCATCTGTGGGGAGGTACTTTGAGACAATGTAAGTACCCTGTTTCTTGTTAAAGTTTTACCCACTGGTTTTAGCATCTGTGACTCCTGTTTGACAACTATTACTATGGTGGTTTACTATTTTCTTCCATTTTACTGTTTATTTATTTATTTATTTATTTATTGAGCGAGCATGATTGTATGAAGGGGAGGGGCAGACGGAGAAGGAGGGAGAGTATCCCAAGCAGGCTCCACACTGAGTGCAGAGCCGATGCAAGGCTCAGTTTCAAGGCACATGAGATCATGACCTGAGCTGAAATCAAGAGTCAGATGCTTAACTGACTGAGCCACCCAGCTGCCCCAGTGAACGGTGATTTTCTGATCCCATCAATCCTTCCTTCCCTTCTCCACCACTTATTTATTTATTCATTTTTCATACCAGCATGAGTTCTTATTTTATTTTTATGAGCTATTATTTGTTATGTAATTATTTATTTTCATGCTCAAACTGTCCCAGATTTGGCCAGTGGAAGCCCCATCAAGTGACTCCTGTGTCTTTTTGGCATAACCCCATTGGGTTTTTAACTTTTTGTTCTTTTTTTGTTTTGTTTCCTTTTTTGTTTGTTTGGTTTTTCTTGTGTGTGTTTTGCGGGGGGGGGTAACTTCCATACTGTTTTGTGCAATAGTATGTTCCAGGCTTATCTTGTACTGTCCATGCTTCAGTCCCGGAGTCAGTCATTTCTCCGAAGCAGTTTTGGTTACTTTTAGTGGATAACAGTATTTAGAAAGCAAGATTTGGGCCATAAGTGTATTCTTCACTGCTAAATCGTCATTGCCTATAGGCCCTGTTACAGCCAGGAAATACCCACACACACATACACACACACACAGACACACATGCACACACGCATTTATACTTAACAAATCTGAAAAAATGTTCTTAATACACTATCAAGTGGAAAAACACAGAATTACATTTATACAGCAGACTGAGTCCACACCCAATCTTAGAAAAGACACTGGGACAAGACATATATGTTCACAAATGAGTAGGGGCTTTCTTTATGGTCCAAAAGTGTGAGGAATCTGTGCAAGACTGAAAGCAGACAGGATTGGACTTGAAGGAGGATGGGCAGCAATAGCCATCATGGAAGTGAACCTCCCAGAAGCAGGGAGAAACATGAAGATATTCCATGTCCAGAGGTGACGGGAGAGAGCTGTAAACAAGAGGGTGTCTGGGGAAAGTTGATAGGGGTATTATTTGCGGAACTGTAGCAGGGGCAGCCAGGCCCTACCAACGTACATTTCTTCACGTATCCAGTGTGTATGAACTTTAGGGGTAAGTATTTGCATTCAGGAGAAAAGACCATGGACTGAATGGCTGTCAAAGTCTGGAAGGAATGAGAAACCTCCAAGCCTAGAAGACCAGCTGCTGAGGTTCGCACCCGGCAGCAGGTCCTGCCCGTCAAAATGGGAGAGACGACAAGTTCCAGCAGCTGTTTGGTCCCTCCCTATAAGCAGACTGCTCAACCAGAGGCAGCCATCGGCCTTCTAAGGCATTACAACTGCAAAAATGTACACATAGTAGGGGCACCTGGGTGGCTCAGCCGGTTAAGTGGCCAACTTCAGCTCAGGTCATGATCTCACTGTTTGTGGGTTCAAGCCCCACGTCAGGTTCTGTGCTGACAGCTCAGAGCCTGGAGCCTGCTTCAGATTCTCTGCCTTCCCTCTCTCTCTGCCCCTCCCCTGCTCATGCTCTGTCTCTCTCTGTCTCAAAAATAAATAAACTATAAAAAAGAATTTTAAAACATGTACACATAGTCAAAAAACACTTGAGGTGGGCATTATTATAAACAAGCGATCGTAGAGGTAAGACCCAGATAAATACACATCTGAGGAAAGAGTTAATATGGTAATCAGCATTAGACTTAAAAATAAATGTACTTTGGGGCGCGTGGATGGCTCAGTTGGTAGAGTATGTGACTCTTGATCTCAGCATTGTAAGTTCGAGCCCCATGTTGAGTGTAGAGATTACTTAAAAATAAAATCTTAAAAACATGTAACTCTAAATGCTCAGAGATACAAGGAAGAGTATTTCATTCATGAAACAGGCATGGCTGGTTGTAAAAAAAGAAACAGTTAGAGATATTGTAATAAAAGAAAGAATTATTGAAACTCAAATACAGCTGGGCTGATAGCATAATGAACACAGTTAAAGAAGGAATCAGGGAATCTGAAGATGAGGTCTAGGAATTCTTTTGTAGAATGTAGCACGAAGTAATGGAGATAGATGGTAAAAAGAAAACTTAAAGATATGGGGGATAGACTTAGAAGTGCCAATATTGTCTAAGAAGAGTTCCAGAAGTATGTGGCAGAGATAATAGGATATAGTTTTAAAGAAATAATAACCAGAGATTTCCCAGAATTAAAAAAAAGTAGATCTTCCTATCAAAAGGATCCACCAGGTAACAATAAGATAATTTTTTAATCCACATCTGGACTCATCGTAGTGAAATTTCAGAATACGAAGGATAAAGAAAAATTAAATGCTCATAGAGAAAAAACAAATTTACTTACTACAAAAAAGAATGGCTATTGAGCTCCAGCTGACAGTCATGGTAAGAGAGAGAATGGAGAATCACATATGGGCTGGTTCTGGAAATGACACCTACGACTTCTGCTCACACTCGACTGGCCAAAACTCCAGGGATTATAGGGCCATATCTAATGGCTGGAAAGACCAAGAGATGTAGCCTCGTTGCGTACCCAGGAGGAAGGCAGAAACTGGTCTGTTTATCAATCTTTCACACAGAAATTAACAAACTGAATTTAATGGATACATGTAGAACTTTGAACCCAGCTGAGAATGTACATTTTTTTTCAAACATGATAGAACATTTACAAAAATTGTTGAAGTAGTAGGCTGCACAGTAAGTGTCCAAAACTTTTAAAAGCTAGTGTAACACAAAACACTTATTGATGACCCAGAAATAAAATTAGATGTATAAAGATGGTAGAAACCTGCATACATCTGGAAATTTAAAACAGAGGTCTAAATAAAAATGGACTGAAGAAAAATCACAACAAAGTAAGAATTAAATGAAGTACCACTTTGGGAAGCAAAGTGGTTTTCAGGGAAATATATAGACTTACATGTAGTTATTGTTGTTCTTATTTTTTAAGATTTTAGTTTTGAGTAATCTCTACAATCAAAGTGAGGATCGAACTCACAATCCTGAGATCTTGAGTTGTATACTCTACTGACTGAGCCAGCCAGGCGCTACTCATGTAGCTGTTATAAAACAAGAAATGAATGAATCTAGTTTTTGTACTAGGGCAGCCATAACAAATTACCTCCAACGAGTGGGTTAAACCGTAATTTATTCTCATAGTTCTAGAGGATAGAAGATGCAAATAACGGCGTTGTCAGGGCCATGCTCTCTCTGAAGGCCCCAGCAGAGAATCCTTCTTTGCCTCTTGCTAACCTTTAGTGATTGCAGGCAATCGTTCGCACTCCTTGCCTTGTAGACACATTGCTCCACTCTATGCCTCCATTATCACATGGCCTTCTCCCTGTGTGTCTGCCTCTGGGTCCAAGTTTCTTTTTTCTTCTAGTAACACCAGACATATTAGATTTAGGGCCCATCCTACTCCAGTATGACTTATCTTGATTACAACTGCTAAGATACTTTTTTTTTTGAGAGAGAGAGAGAGTGAAAGAGAGAGAGAAAGAGAAAGCACATGTACACATGAGCATAACCAGGGGAGGGGCCAAGGAAGAGAAAGAATCTTAAGCAGTCTCTATGCCTAGCACTTGGGGCTTGATCCCACGACTGTGAGACCATGACCCACCGAAGTCGGATGCTTAACTGACTGAGCCACCCAGCTGCCCCAGAAACTATTTCTAAATAAGGTCACATTTATAGGTTGGATATCAGTTTTGGGGGACACTATTGAACACTGTCCAGCATCCAAAAATAGAAATAAATTGCAGGGTGGCTGGCTGGCTCAGTGAGACCAGCATGGGAATCTTGATCTCGGAGTCATGAGTACAAGCCCCATACTGGGTGTAGAGATTACTTAGATAAATAAACTTCTGGAGCTCCTGGATGGCTCAGTCAGTTGGGCATCGATCTTGATCTCAGCTCAGGTCCTGATCTCATGTGTTTGTAGGATCAAGCCCCACCTCAGGCTCTGTACTTACAATGGAGAGCCTGCTTGGGATTCTCTATCTTGCTTTCTCTCTCTCTTCCCCTCCCCCACTGGTGCTCAAGCATGCACACGCATGCACAGGTGCATGCACTCTTTCTCTGAAATAAATAAACTTTAAATAAATAAATATATAAACAAACTGTTAAGAAGAAATAAATAGGAAAAAACCCTACAAAATATAAAGAAAGTAGACTAAAGAAAAATGATAAAGACTGAAGTGAAAAGCAATAATATAGACAGGAAAAATGTTAATTAGTAAATAAAAAAATGATTCCATGAAAACACTTAAAGAAATAGGTAAACTTTTTCAAGGCATATCAAGTGAAACACAGGGAGGGCAAATTAACATTATATAGATTGACAAAATGGTCAAACTACAGACTTCTAACCCAGAAGAGATTTTACATGTATAAAAGGCTGCTAACAACATTATTCAGAAAAAAATATGAAACCCAGATGAAATGGAAACAGGAAAACATAAAGGCTCAACCATAAAAGAAATGGAAACAATTAGTCGAAGATCTATCTACTAAGAAGATAACTGGTCCATGTGGTTCTATGGGCAAGTTCCACCATAAGTGAACTTTTCTATATAACAGAGGGAATTGCTATCTTCTACAAACTCTTTCAGAGACAGGAAAAAGAAGGAAAGCTACTCCTCTTATTTCCTTGCTGAATGTTCTGTGTGAACTTGAGAAAAACGTTATTCTGCTATTTGTTGGATGAAGTAGTTTATAGATGTGATTGATGGTGTAGCTGAGTTCAAGTGTGTCCTTACTGATTTTCTGTCTGCTGAAATCTGTCCATTTCTGACAGAGGAGTGTTGAAATATCTAACAGTGATAAGGGATAATTGCGGTTCTATCAGTTTCTGCCTCCTGTAACTCGCTGCTGTACTGTTAGGCACATACATGTCAAGAATTGTTATGTCTTCTTAGAGAATTGACTGTTTTACCATTACATCACGCCCCTCTTGATCTCTGATAACTTTCTTACTTTGAAGTCAGCTCTGTCTGAAATTGATGTAGATACTCCTGCTTTCTTTTGATTAGTGTTAGCATGGTATATTTTTCCTCTGTCCACTTTTGAGACATACAAAAGTATGTCCACATACTTTTGATCCGTATGTGTCTTTATATTTGAAGTGGGTTCCTTATGACAACATGTAACTGGATTATGTTTTTTGATCTACTCTGACCATATCTGTCTTTTAATTGGTACATTTAGACCATTGACATTCAAAGTGATTATTGACATAGTTGGATTCATATCTAGCACATTTGTCACTGTTTTCTATTTGTTGTCTTTGTTCTTTGTACCTATTTTTGTCTTCCACCGTCTCTGCCTTTTGTGGTTTCAGTTGAGCACTTTATATGATTTCATTCTCTCTCCTTTCTTAACATATCAGTCATACTTCTTTTTTTAGTGGTTTGCCCTAGAGTTTGCAATATAAATTTACAACTAATCCAAATAACACTGTACTATTTTATAGGTAGTGTGAGTGCCTTATAATAACAAAAGAATCCTAATTCCTTCATCTTGTCCTTTCTATCATTTTTGCCATTCATTTCACTTATATGTAAGCATACATAAGAAAATATGCATATATGTTATATGCATTACATAAGCATATATAATTAAATACATTGTTGCTGTTATTATTCTGAGTAAACTATTATCTATTTTATCAATTAAGAGTAAGGAAGATAAGATTTATTTTACCTTCACTTATTCCTTCTTCAATGCTCTTATTTTCTTTATGTAAATTTGAGTTTTTGATCTATATGATTTTCCTTCTCTCTAGGGAACTTTTGAAAACATATTTTGTAAGGCAGGGGCACCTGGCTGTCTCATTAGGTAGAGCATGCTACTCTTGATCTCCAGGTTGAGAGTTCAAGCCCCATGTTGGGGGTAGAGATTACTTTAAAAATAAATAAATAAGTAAACTTAAAATAAATTTTTTTTCGGCAAGGCTGTTGTACTGGCAACAGATTCGCTCAATTTTTGTTATCTGAGAAAGTCTTTATTTCTCTTTCACTTTTGAAGGATAATTTTGCAGGGTACAGAATTGTAGGTGGCCAGGGCTTTTCATGGTGGTTTTTCCCTCTCAACACTTTAAATATTTTTACTCCACTCTCTTCTGACTTCATGGTTTCTGAGAAGAAGTCAGATGTGATTTTTATCTCAGTTTGCCTATTGGCAAGGTGTTTTGTCCTCTGGGTTTTCTCAGGATTTTTTCTTGTTTTATCTTTGAATTTTTTTTGGTTATTTTTTAAAAGTTTATTTTTAAAAGAGAGAGAATTTATTTTTGCACAAGTGGAGGAGGGACAGAGGATCCAAAGCAGGCTCCATGCTGACAGCCCAGAGCCCAACGAGGGGCTCAAACTCACAAACCGTGAGATCATGACCTGAGTCGAAGTCGGATGCTTAACCCACTGAGCCACCCCGGCGCCCCATGCAGTTCTGTTTTTTTATCATTTGAAAGTGATATGAGGGAGAGGTAGTTTTTTTGCCTGGAGTTCTTCCTGAGTCTATGGTCTGGTGCCTGATGTGAGTTTAGGGAAATCCTCAGTCACTATTGTTTCAAATATCTCCTCTGTTTCTTTCTTTCTTCTTCTTCTGATATTCCCCTTATGTTTTACTTTATGTAATTGTCCCGCAGTCCTTAGATATTCAGTTCTTTTCTTTTCCTTTGTTTTCTTTGCTTTTTAGGTTTCAAGGATTCTACTGCTATATCCTCTACCTCGGAGTTTCGTTCCTTGGCCATGTCTGGTCTACTAGGGATCCCATTAAAGGTATTCTTTATTTCTGTTACAGTAGTTGGTTGTTTGCTTGTTTGTTTCGTTACTGTTTTTTTTTTTTTTTAATCCTAGCATTTTTGTTTGGTTCTTTCTTAGGATTTCCATCTCTCTACTTACATTGGCCATCTGTTCTTGCAGCCTGTCTACTTTATCTTATTGGAGCCCTTAGCATATTAATCATAGTTGTTTTAAATTTCCAGCCTGATAATTCCAACATCCCTGCCATTTCTGATTCTGCAGCTTGCTTCATCTCTTCAAAATGTGTTTTTTTTGCCTTTTGGTATGCTCGTGATGTTTTCTTCATAGCTGGACCTAACATACCGGGTGAAAGGCAGTGTTTTGTTCATCTTTAAGCAAAATTATTTTTTAAATTGTAATATGATAGACTCTGTACAAGGAAAAAAGCATAGAAAAAAGACTGAAAGGAAATATGTACAATGATGTTGAACAATGATTGCGCTGAGTGATGTGTTTGTGGGTGATTTTATTTTCAGCTTTTTTTTTCATTTTCTGTGCTTTACACATTTTCTGGAAATGCCATGTGTTACTTTATAATTAGCCATGAAAAATGGAAAAGAGATATAAAGGGCCTTTTAAAAACCCACTGTCAAATGCAATCTTTAAAGAACAATGTGCCTACTCCCCTCTCCCCTGACATTTAGAAACAATATAAAACACTCTGAAGCACCATTTAATCCTATTACTCTTCTGGACCTCTCACAAACCAGGGGATGATCCTTTTGGCTCTTTAAAATAAATCTCCCAAGGTCATGGGGCTTGTCTGTAACAGAGGGGGATGAAATTCCCAGGCCAGTGCGCCTCCCCCTGCACCATCTGGCACCTCCGAATTTCATTAAAGACTGCACGAGCTAGCCAAAAAGCCAACTGTTCAAATTCATCTTCTTTCTAAGGGAATATTACTCCCTTTTAGAATCACTCCACTAACAAGCTACTGCCCCCTCTCCGGGCCTCAGTTTCCTCCTCTGTAAAAGGGCACTGTGTTGTCCCAGTGGATTCCAGGTTCTTAAAGACAGGTGTGGCCCCTGTTCTATCACCACCTCCAGGGGCTGCTTCTTTCTGCCGGTTCTGTTATGGCCCCAGGGAGGCGGGTCCCCATCCTGGTTCTGCTGCCTGAACTCATCTGCTGGGTGTCCTTGAGCAAGGCAGTGCTGTCTGGGGATCTGTTTTCCCTTGTGTACAGTGAGGGTTTGGGCCCAGACCAGAGATTCTCACATGCTGGCTGATTCGACCCTAGAGTCCTGGGGAGGGGAGGGTGAGCAGCTCTCGATGTGTCTGTTTTGCACACTGGGGCTCTGGGTAAGATTTCTTTTGAAACAAGGATGTGTTGCTACAAACCTATTTGAAAACCACTGGGCCAGGAGACTTGGCAGTTCCTTTTCCGGGACTCACATTCTATTTCTCCAAGAAATTGAGCAGCAGAACCCTGGGTACCTCGGTGAAAGAGTGGGGAAGATTCCCCTGGGCTCAGGCAGCCCTGCCCTCCCCCAGCAGCAGAAGCAAAGATGGAAACTACTAGATGGTATGAAGTTAGAGATGCTCAGATAACTCCGCCCACCCGGCCACTTCTCCGCGCCCCCCCCCCAACTTCTCTTTCCGTCACCTAGGCAACCAGGCGGGGCACTGGGCCTGCAGTTTCTCCTTCCCCCTCCCTCCCACCCACTCAATCTGCAGGCCGCTTTCCCACCCCACTGTTTCTGCCCACAGATTCTCTGGGTCTGGAGAGGAAAGTTCCACCTCTAGGGCTGCCTTTCGTGAGCATGGAAACCAGATTCCAAGCAGGAGGCCCCTAACTCCTAAAATAATCCTGGTTTGCATGCTGAATTTGACTGTTTTCCTGGCAGCGTGTTGCAGGCAAAGGGTCTGACCTTGCCAAGGCAGCCTGTGCAGAGCTCTGGGAGGTCTGAGACCAGGGCTCATTGGTACAGGGTGAGGGGTGGGGTGGGGGGGAGACCAGGTCACAGGGAGTGGGGGGCGGAGCAGAGGGGTTGTCTCTTGCTGTTCTCTGCTCCAGGTGGGAGGTCAGGGACAAAGGGTGCTGGGGTTTAATTTACTGCAAGTTATCTCTGCCTCCAACCCGCCAGAACTGGGGCTGGGTAGGGGGTGGGAGTCCAGCCCAGCTCAAGATAATAGTTAAATGGGGGCAAATGGGGTGGGGGAAGATTGGGGAGTTGGAAGGGAGAGACAGAGACAGGAGGCTTTGTAGAGGGGCCTTGATGGAATCTGTGCCTGTAAATTACCCTGAAAAGTCTCAGGTTCAGTTAAGGGAGTGAGCTGGTGTTCTGAATACTAAAGGGAAAGCGCTAAGCCGGACCAAACTCAGGCATTAAGGGCAGCAGGACCCTAGCAAATCCCAGCTACTGGGTGTCCTCAACAGTTAAGTGTGGAGGTGTGTGGACTAGAGCAAAGGTCAAATATCAATAGGAATTGGAGCTAAGAAATTCAGCAAGTTGCAGGGCACAAGATCAATGCCCCCAAATCAGTTTTATTTCTGTACACTAGCAATTAACAACGCCGAGGGGAATTAAAAAAAAAATTCCATTTATAATAGCATCAAAGAAAAAAATTAGAGTATATTGGAACTCTCTGTATCTTCTCAGTTTTTCCCGTAAAACTAAAACTGCCCCACCAGTTCATTAATTTAAATTTTTTTCAGGAATAAATTATAACCAAGGAGATGCAAGGCATACACTGTAAACAGTGATGAAAGAAAATAAAGATCTAAATAAATGGAAAAGTATTTCAGGTTCATGGATCTGAAGACTTAATATTGTTAAGATGGCAATACTATGCAAAGCAATCTATAAATCCAATGTCATCCCTATAAAAATCCCAAAGGCTGTTTTGCAGAAATGGACAAGGTGATCCAAAAATTCATATGAAATTGCAATGGACTACAAGTAGCCAAAACAATCTTGAAAAAGAACTAGGGGCTCCTGGGTGGCTCAGTCAGTTAAGCATCTGACTTTTGATTTTGGCTCAGGTCATGATCTCACAGTTTGTGAGTTTGAGCCCCACATCAAGCTCTGCATTAACGGTGAAGAGCCTGCTTGGGATTCTCTGTCTCTTTGTCTCTCTCTCTCTCTCAAAATAAATAAATAAACATTTAAAAAGAAAAAGAACTAAATTGGAAGACTCGCCCTTCCTGATTTCAAAACTTACAGAAAGCTACAGTAGTCAAAATAGTGTGGAACTGGGGCACCTGGCTGGCTCAGTTGGTAGAGCATACAATGCCTGATCTCAGGGTCATGAGTTCAAGTCTCATGGTAGGCACAGAGCTTACTTTAAAAAAAAAAAAAAGGAAAGGAAAAGAAAGAAAGGAAACTGTGGAACTGGCATAAGGGTAGACGTATAAAGTAGTGGAATAGATTTGTGGGTCCAGGACAAAATGCATACATGTATGGTCAATTGATTTCTGAAAGATGTGAATTCCATTCAATGGGAAAATTGTGGTGGGAAAACCGATATCCACATGCAAAAGAATGAAATTTGAATCCTACCTTACACCATATTAAAGAATTAGCTCAAAATGAATCAAAGACCTAAATGTGAGAGCTAAAACATAAAACTCTTAGGAGAACATAGGGGTAAATCTCCATGACCTCAGACTCAGGAGTGGTTTTTTAAAAAAATGACACCAAAGACACAAGGAATAAAAGAAAAAAGTGATAAATTGGACTTGGTGAACATTAAAAACTTCTGTGCATCAAAAGATACTATAAAGAGAATGCAACGAAATCCCATAGAAAGAGACATATATCTGAGAAGGGGCTCGTATCCAGAATATATTAAAAACTCCTACAACTCATCAACATGTTATGACATCAACAAAAAGACAAACGACCCAATTAAAAAATGGACAAAGGATTTGAATGGACATTTCTCTAAAGAAAATATACAATGGCCAATAAACACATGAAAAGATGCTCAAGATGATTAGTCATTTGGGAATCCAAATCAAAACCACAATAAGATATCACTTTATACCCTATCGGGTAGCTGTAATTTTTTAAAAACAGAAAATAAGTATGGACAAGGATGTGCAAAACATCAGAACCCTCATCCATTGCTGGTGGGCATGTAAAATGGTGCAGCTACTATAGAAAACACTTTGGCAGTTTCTCAATAACTTCTGACTCAACCATTCCTCTGCTGGGTGTTTACTCAAAAGAATTGAAAAGAGGTTCTCAAACAGAAACTTTGTACACAATTGCCCAGAGCAGTATTATTCACAATAGCCAAAAGGTGGAAACAGCTCAAATAGGCATGAACCGATAAATGGATAAACAAAATGTGGCATATCCACACATGAAATATTATTCATCCATAAAAAGGAATGAAGTACTGATACTATGCTACATCAAGGATGACCCTTAAAATATTATGCTAAGTGAAAGAAGCCAGCCACAAAAGACAACGTATTGTATGACTTCATTTTTTATAAAATATCCAGAATAGGCAAATCCACTGACATAGAAAGTAGATTAGTGGTTGCCATGGGCTGGGGAAAGAGGGTAATAAGTGATTGTTTAATGGACATGAAGTTTCCTGTTGGGGTAATGAGAATGTTCTGGCACTATATAGTGGTGAGTATTGCATAACACTGTGAATGTACTAAATATTGCTAATGGTAAATTTTATGCTGTATGTATTTTGCCATAATAATAAAATGTTCAGTGAGTTATTTTCCAAAGGAAAACTCCCTAAAATCGTTGCTCACCTCTCCAAAAACCAATTTGTTTAAATAGCAAGCTGTTTTGTTCAAGTATGATCTTATGCAGAAACTCCGTATCTAAAACAGGCAAAAGTGGAGGCCTGGGGTGGAGGGGACCCTGTGCCCCTTTTATCCCATATGAAAGTCCCTAAGCAACTGGACAGTTTCTGAGATGCCTTCTAGCTTCGATCTTCTCAGCAGGAGGGACTTGGTAAATGTGTATTGAATGAATAGTCTACTGAGGCCACCAGGATCAAAGGCTCCTGGATTGGTGACTGTGCCAGGGTCTCAGCTCTGGTCTAAGTCCACTGTGGGGTTCTGGCCAGAGCCTGCTGCGCTCAGCACTGGATGGCATTCTTTAAAAAGATGGCAAAATGAACTGGTGGTGAAATCCCAAAGAAGGTCTGGGTAGGGCGTAGGTAGGTGTGATGCTTAAGAGTTGGGGGCTCTGGAACCAATGGGCTTTGATTCCTCCATCCATGCTAATTAGCCATTTCCAGGAGGTTAAGTTCCCATACAAATGGCATGATGGTGGTATGAGCATTAAGTGTGTTAATTGGAGTAACAATGTCTAACACGTAGAAAGCTCTTCATAATCTTATTTTTCATTCTAGAACTATAGATGGTCCCTTTCACTATCTGACTCAACACAGTCATGCCTACGGTGACTAAGAATCTCTCACCCAGAAGGGTCTGAGAGATGGCCTTGGACCACAACTTGCCCTTCATCCGGGTTTCTCTTACAGTACACATGGCTGAGGCAAACTGAGGTATTCTCTCCAAAATGTCTGCATAATTCCATCGTGTTGTGTTTCAAACTGCTGGACTTAACCCACTTGGTCTTGAAATTAACGGAGAGTGTTGTGAGCAGTTACAAACATTTCAAAAACCGAAAACAGAAAAGAATAGAATGGAATGGAAAACAATCTAAGTGCATCATAGATAATTAGGGTTAAGTATTAAGCATTGTTTGTTGAAGCTTGTTGCCGGGTACGTGCGTGTGATTGTGCACACGTGCTAGTGAACACTCCTGTACTAGGTTGTGATATGTATATCTTAATAAGGCTTGCAGTTTAAAAAGTTTGAAGGCCGTAATCTGATAACCCCCAAGGACTTTCTGAAAGGCCCTGAGCTGAGTGGAGAAGGGCTGCCTACCCTAGGGGGGTAGATCTGATTCCTGGACAGGACCGAATAGTCCCAGGCAATTTGCCCATCCCCCAGCAAAGCTGGAACAGCGACCTGCGCTGGGGCCTGCAGTCAGGAAAGAAGGGAGATTTTTTTAACTGGAAGGTAGGGAGATTCCAAGGGCAGGAAAGGTGCCCTGACGCTTGAATGAAGTCATCAGAACTTGGAAGCCTCCCACACTGCTCCCCCCATCTCCCAAACACACATTGGGATCATTTAAGCACAAACCAAGGTGTTAACCTGTCTCTTTTTTTTGTTGTTGTTAAATTTTATTTATTTATTTTGAGAGAGACAGAGAGCGTGAGCAGAGGAGGGATAGAGAGAAGGGAGAGAGAGGGAGAAGGAGAGAGAATCCCAGGCAACCTCTACCCTGTCAGCACAGAGCACGCTGGGGGGCTCAGACTCATGAACCATGAAATCATGACCTGATCTGAAATCAAAAGTCAGACACTTAACGCACCGCACCACCCAGGTGCCCCTAGCTGTCTCTTTCATAATATTTTGTCTTTTCCGGGCTACCGTATTCCCCAGAACTGTTTTATGGCTACAGAAGTATCCCCCCCCCCCACCTCCCACTTTTTAAATGACGGACTCACTCCGGAACCACTTGCTTTCCTGCTTTCCCTACTCCCTCCCCTCTTAGATGTCACCTGCTCCCCTGCTCCAGTTCCTCCTGGCAGCTTTGACCCTTATGCAGCCTCCCCTCCCCCACGCCCCCTACCCACACCCCAGTGTGGAAGACTAGCACCCCCTCTCTATATACTAACTTAGGAGAGGAGGTGTAGACTTCGGAGGTCTGGAATCATTGCCATAGCCTTGGCCAAGAGCTGCCAGCTTTGTGGAGGGGGGCTTCTGGAAACGTCGCAGCTGGGGATGTGTCCTGAGAAAGAGGTAGAAGAAGAGTTGGAAGTGTTGTTGACAATGTGGGCAGATGATACACTTAGACTCCCATTTAGAATTGCTTAATCCAGGATTAAATGAGCAGGGGGTGGAGGGGGTAGGGGGTGAAGCTGCCTTCTAGTGCTTGGGGCTGCAAACCCCTGACCTCACTCCACCCTCACTCAGGTCCCTGGCTGGAGTCCTGAAATTCTCTGAAGCCAGGACTTCAAAAGCCAAAAGGAAGGAGACTTGACCTCAGCTGGGGAAGGGTATTATTTGAGACTCAGTGTTTAAAGATCATCCATGTGCCTCATAGAGGGTTCATCAAATTGGAGGCTTTAAATCCAGTCCTTTTAACGACATGAGTGTCACCTACATTGATTGCAGCTTTGCTTTGAACTTCCTGTAAGGCCTGACGGCAGCCAAAGTCTGAGGACCAGGCACTTTGGCTATTAAGTTCCATCTTCTTCACCTGCAAAATGGTTCTAATAGTGTCTTTCCCAGGGGGTTGTGAGGATAAACTAAACTAACATGTAGAAACACCCTAGTACAGTGACTAAAGCAAAATAAGCATGGCCGACTATCACAAACATCCTTACGACATCACATTTTATAATTTGGTTGAAATATCAGTGAAAACACGCAACGTGAAACCACCCATAAACCAACTATGCTTAAAAAGGAAGCTATACTAAGACTTATTAAGACCCCACTTTCCACTTCCCAGATTAACAGTTTGCTGTGTATTCGTTATTTTTTCTTTCAAGTTTAAAGGGACCCACCCATTGATCACTCTCTCTCTCTCTCCATGCTTTTTAAAAAAAATCTTTTAATATTTATTTTTGAGAGAGAGAGAGAGAGAGACAGAGCATGAGCAAGAGAGGGGCAGAGAGAAAGGGAGACACAGGATCTGAAGCAGGCTCCAGGCTCTGAGCTGTCAGCACAGAGCCCAATGCGGGCTCAAACCCACGAACTGTGAGATCATGATCTGAGCCGAAGTCAGACACTAAACCAACTGACTACCCAGGGTGCCCCATCTCCATGCTTTTTTTAGAATACAGAAATTGATTCATGCTATCTATGTAAGTTTTCAACTTGCTTTTTTCACTTAATACATCACGAACAATGTATGGGTGTAGCATTTCGTTACACTGCACATCTATCTTTTTAGTTCTTTCCCAATCTGATGGGCAAAAAATAGCATTTTGTTATTTTACGTTGCATTTCTCTGACTAAAAGTAAGGTCAAGCATCATCTTATGTCTTTTGGAGGTTTGTGTTTTCTCCTTTGTGAATTGCCTGTTCAAACCTTAACCTATTTTTCTAGTGGACTTTTCATATTTTTCCTTATTTGATTGTAGAGTGCTCTTTGCATAGGAAGGACATTTACCTTTTGTCTGTTACATGTGTTATTTTCCCTACTCTGTCATGTGCTCTCTGACTTTATTTATGGTATCTTTTGTCATTGCACAATTTTAAATATACATATTTTTTAATGTTTATTTATTCTTGAGAGAGAGAAAGGCAGAGCGTGAGCAGGGGAGAGGCAGAGAGACACCAAATCCAAAACAGGCTCCAGGCTCTGAGCTGTCAGCTCAAGCAGTCAGGGCTTGAACTCATGGACAGCAAGATCATGACCTGAGCCGAAGTTGGACACCAAACAGGCTAGGCAACCAACTGAGCCACCCAGGCACCCCTCACGATTTTAGATATTTTATGTAGTCAGATAGATTCATCTTTCCTTTATGGTTTCTGGATTTCTTTGGGGCCTGTTTAGAAAGCCCTCCTTTTCTGGCTTTCCTGGGCCTGCAGCTATGTCACTGCATTCCCCAGTGACAGCTGGCAATGACTGTCCTCACTGAGCCCTGTTCATCCCTCATGCCAGCCCTCTGGGTTCCTTATCTATCAACACGGTGTCATAATGTCTGGTGCTGGGAAGTATTCATGCCAGAAGAACAGGGAGAAAGGAAAGAGTGGAGGAGCCAAGACAGTCTGAGAAGGCAGTGAAAGAAGTAGGGAGGGAGATGCTGGAGCTGAATGGTTGAGGAGCAGAGATGAGCAGGAATCCCATGACCGTGACCTGAGCATCTCAAAGTCATGCTAGCTGATACCCTGAGAAGGAATTTTAAAGCCAACAGCATCCTGGAAAGGAATTTCATTTAACGATTTTTTTTCAAAAGCTATTTCATTCTTTACAAGCACCGCAGAGTGGCTGGTCCCCACACCTGAGAGGCAATATAAAAACCTCTTGCCAGACCCGAAGTGAAAGGAAAAGAAATTGGAAAATAGGACCTCAGTTCAAAAATATGTCTCCTCTTGAATAAATTTTAATGTATATTCCAGGTTCCGTAGATCAAATGCCTATATTTAAAAAAAGATCAAGATCAAGAAGGTAAAGATACTATGGTTAGGGCGAGCCTGAGTTCCTTACCTCCCCACAGTTCACCTTCCTAAATAAACAAACAGAACAGGCTAGGCAGCCACTTATACGAGAGCACCACTCTCTCTCTCTTTTTTTAAATTTTAAAATATTTATTTTTGAGAGAGACAGAGCATGAGCGGGGGAGGGAGACACAGAATCTGAAGCAGGCTCCAGGCTCCGAGCTGTCAGCACAGAGCTCGATGCGGGGCTCGAACCCAGGAACCGCAAGATCATGACCTGAGCTGCAGTTGGATACTTAACCGACTGAGCCACCCAGGTGCCCCACCCCTTCACTCTCTCTCCTTCAAAAGCCCTGGAGGTAAACGGAACTTGGTTTAGGGGGTCATGGAGGTCTGATGCCTGAACCATTGCCTAATGGCCCCTGGCATCTGTTGCTCTGACTCGGGCGACAAAGCTAATTTCTGCCTCTGCCATTACCATTCCTATAGCTTGCTCTGTAGCAAGTGGGCTCCGGCCCACTGCCCTCTCTCAGCACCTCTGTAGGCTTCTGCCTACTCCTCTACTTCCTCGGCATGAGGAGCCCTCTTGAGACTCCCATTCCAATACTCCAAGAGAGAGGGGCTGATAGATTCAGTTAGTTAGAGGTGTCCTTCTGGGGCTGCTGGTCGACCACAGGTCACTGGCTGCTGGTCAACCCACAGCCTGGGTTTGTTGCCCACTTTTACTCCATGCTGGTGGGGTCAAGCAGCCAGCTTTCCTCCAAAGGAGCCCCACGTGGGCATTCAAGCCTCAAGAATAAAAGTAAGCTGCTTCCCAAGACTGACTCCTTCTAGCAGCACGCTCCACTGTTAAGACTTGACATCTGGCCGCCCAGCGTACAGCAGACTGAGCAGCAGGTAATAATGAAGAAGACAAATGGAAGATGAGAAATCACTCATGATACTAGCCAAACATAATTTATATTTACTTATTGTTTTGGTGGCTCAGTTTTATTCCAGGGAAGCTGGGGAGGAAGAGAGCCAGTGAGGGTTTTCACAGGGACTCCCACTGCTGAGCAGGACTACAGGGCTTCTGGTTAGTCCGGAAGCCAGGAGAGGATCGGTGTCCTGGCCCCTACGGTCCATCCTGCGGGCTGGGACCCAGGCCTCCACTAAGGCCAAGGTAGGAATGGCCTTTCCTGCTTTCCCCAGGCTTTCCTGGCTCCAGCAGCGTCTCCCCTAGGCTCAGAGTCCATTTGGACCTTCTTGCTGGGGACGTCAGTGTCAAACTGAGCTCCTCTTAGCTTGCTGAGGAATTGAGTGACCAAATTAGAGCAGTCTTCACAGCCATGTCCACGGAGAACTTCTTCAAAATCCCGATTCTTGAGCTACAGGGTTGTCTCAGGACCACGAATAATTCTGAAGTGGGGCGGGGGGGGAGGGCACCCTCTAGTCAAACATTATTCATTGACCAATATTTATTAATATTTTGACACATTTCAACAACACTGATCACTTTCTAAGCAAAGAGATATGGCTACTACAAGTTTACCCTGAGGAAACAAGCTGAAAATTATAATACAGAATGTATAATTGAGATATAAGCCCTCAAGAAGCCACCAACTGGGGCCATTTAGGGTCAGGGCAAGCCTTGTAGCCTTTAGTAACCCCAGTCTACTCCTGTCCTACAGCACCGAATAATACTCGAGATTCAGAATAAACCTGAGCCATGGAAATGTGAAGCTGGTTCTGAAGACTCCTTGGTAGTTAAGAACAACTTAAGTTTGGGGCGCCTGAGTGGCTCAGTCGGTTGAGCATCCAACTTCAACTCAGGTCATAGTCTCATGGCTCGTGAGTTCGAGGCCCATCTGGAACTTTGCACTGATGGTGCAGAGCCTGCTTGGGATTCTCTCTCTCCTTCTCTCTCTGCCTCCTCCCCTGCTCATGCTTTCTCTCCCTCTCAACATAAAAAAAAAAAGAAAGAAAAAAGAAAACAAGGAAAGATGAGCTCAGCCACATAGGGTATATTTGTTGCTGTTAACAAATTATGCCAAAACTTAGTCGTTTGGGTATAATAATAAAGGTTTATTATTTTACATAGCATCTGTGGGTTAGGAACAACTTGGCTGGGAGGTTCTAGCTCAGGGTCTGTCATGAGATTGTCAAGAGGTTGGCCAAGGCCGCAGTCATCTGAGGCTTGATTTGGGCTGAAGGATCAACTTCCTGTGTGGCTCACTCTTGCCTTGCAAGATAGTGCTGGTTTTTGACAGGAGGCCTCAGTTCCTCCCTGCATGGACCTCCCCACAGGACTGGCAGAGTGTCCTCAGGACGCGGCCGTTGGCTTGAGACCCAAGTGAGTGGTCTAAGCGAGCAAAGTAGGAAGGAGCCACAGTACCTTTTATGACCCAGTCTCACAACTTACACAGGATCTCCTCTGCCACACACTACTCATCAGAAACAAGTCACAAGGGGGGGGGGGCAGGGGTGCAAATCCATCTCTTAAAGAGAACATTGGTCAAAACTTGGGGGACATATTTTAAAACCCCTATTCATCACAGTAACAACATCTGAGATATTGTGGTTATATAGTTGAAGAATCTGAGGAAGACTTGACCACCAAACCTGGTGAAATCTCCAAGCATGCTGTGCTCGGTCTGAAGAAAGAGCATGTTAACAGGAGGCGGCTTGTTTCCAAGGCATCTATGAAAAGATAGCTCAGAGGGATAAATACTGTGCAGGGAATGGTAAAGCTGGTGGACTCAAGTTATCTGATAAAAGGAGAGGCATACTTGGTTTGGGGAAAGGAAATGATCAGGTCTGGATGAAACATCTGTCAGGATTATCTCTTTCCCCTGGGTAGAAAATGCCTTCTGGGAAGGCAGTATCCTGGCTGGTTGTATTTCAGTAAATGAGTATGAGTGTTTCTGTAAATCTAAAGAATCACTTCCTTTTTTTCTTCAAATTTTTATTTAAATTCTAGTTAGTTAACATATATTATGTTGTAATATTGTTTTCAGGAGTAGAATTTAGTGATTCATTGCTTACATGTAATAGCCAGTGCTCAACATAAGTGCCCTTATACTTAATACCCATCACCCACTTGCCCACTCCTCATCTACCTCCCTTCGTCTACCCTCAATTTGTTTTTCTTAACGTTAACTCATTTTTGAGAGACAGAGACAGAGTGTGAGTGGGAGAAGGGCAGAGAGAAGGGGAGACACAGAATGTGAAGTGGGCTCCAGGCTCTGAGCTGTCAGGACAGGGCCCGATGTGGGGCTCGAACTCATGAACCACAAGATCATGGCCTGGGCTGAAGTCGGATGTTCAACCAACTGAGCCACTCAGGCACCCCAACCCTCAATTTGTTCTCTATCATAAAGAGTCTCTTATAGTTTGTTTCCCTCTCTTTCTCTTTTTCCCCCTTCCATATGTTTACCTGTTTTGTTTCTTAAATTCTACATATGAGGGAAATCATATAGTATTTGTCTTTCTCGAACTGACTTATTTCACTTAGCATAATATACTCTAGCTCCATCCACACCATTGCAAATGGCAAGATTTCACTCCTTTTGATGGCTGAGTAATATTCCATCATATATATATATATATGAATATATATATCTATCACATCTTCTTTATCAGTTGATGGACATTTGGGCTCTTTCCAAGGTTTGGCTACTGTTGATAATGCTGCTATAAATATCAGGGTACATGTACCCCTTTGAATCTGTATTTTTGTATCCTTTGGGTAAATTGCTGGATCGTAGGGTGGTTCTATTTTAACTTTTTGAGAAACTTCTGTACTGTTCTCCAGAGCGGCTGTACCAGTTTGCATTCCTCAAGAGTACAAAAGTGTTCCCCTTTCTCCACATCCTCACCAACACTTGTTTCTTTAATTTTAGCCATTCTGACAGGTGTGAGTGGTATCCCATCGTCATTTTAATTTGTATTTCTTGGATGATGAGTGATGTTGAGCATCTTTTCATGTCTGCTAGCCATCGGGATGTCTTCTTTGGAAAAATGTCTACTCATGTTTTCTGCCCATTTCTTAACTGGATTACTTGTTTTTTGGGTGTTGAGTTTGTTAAGCTCTTTATTGATTTTGGATACTAACCCTTTATCAGATATGTCATTTGCAAACATCTCTCCCATTCCATAGGCTGCCTTTTAGTTTTGTTGATTGTTTCCTTCACTGTGCAGAAGTTTTTATCTTGATGAGGTCCCAATAGTTCCTTTTTGGTTTTGTTTCCCTTGCCTCTGGTGACATGTCTAGTAAGATGTTGCTGTGGCTGAGGTCAAAGAGGTCACTGTGTTCTCCTCTAGGATTCTGGCAGTTTCCTGTCTCGAACATTTAGGTCTTTCATCTGTTTTGAGTTTATTTTTGTGTATGGTGTAAGAAAGTGGTCTGGTTTCATTCTTCTGCATGTTGGGTGTCTTCCCAACACCATTTATCCAAGAGACTTTCTTCCATTGGCTGTTCTTTCCTGCTTTGTCGAAGATTCGTTGACCATATAGTTGTGGGTCCAAGAACCACTTTCATTTAATATCAATTAATTGCTAATTTTGGATGCCCATCAGTGTCTTCTGAGTGTGGCTAATGTGAGGTGGGCCTAGGCATTTTCGGACCTGCCAAACTGCAAAACTGAGGACTAAATAGACCCATGAAAGGAGAGATCCACGCTGCCGGCTAATCACTGTCTTGCATGATATCCGTATCTCGCCTTGCTTTTGTACTTGCAGAGCCCCTTCTAAAAAAATTCATGTCCCTTTTGTTTCCTTGCACCCCTGAAAGCAAGATGGTCACCAGCAGCGTTATTGGAGCCATGTGTGAAAATTCAGCCGGAGTTCTTTCTCGTGCTGCATCTGCTCAAACCAGCACGGTCTGATCTGGAAATAAAACCTCAATAGGCACCGTGAGTGCTTCTGGCTGTACACGGAGGATACAGACTCTGTCGACGGACTAAGTGATCTTCCTTAGTGAGAGAACAAGATTCAGGATATGTAGACAAATGCATCGAGTTATATTATAGCAGTTATAGTACATTATAACAGTAACAATAAAATGTATTGAGTTATATTCTATATATATTATATCGAGTTATGTTATTATGATGTTATTTCATGTGATTGAAAGAGAACAAAAAATATGCTTATATTTGCATGAATTTACACAAAACCAGTGAAAGCATAAATACAAATGGGTACCTCTTGGATAAGGGGAAAAGGGTGGATGGGGATGGAATGAATAACACTTTGCAGTATGTACTTCTTATTTAGATTTTCAAGCCATACAAATGTGCTGTCTACCCAATAAAATTGAATAAACCAAAGCAAAACAAAACTTTAAAGATGCAAAAAGGAAAACGACATCCCTGTAAGGAAATACTCAGCACTGAGTGTTGAGAATAGATCTCTCTCTCTCTCTCTCTCTCTCTGGGTGCTCATTGACTTCCTGCTATTGGATAAGGCAAGACATATAAATTACTATGTTTCCTTTTTTGCCCCAGTTGCCTGGTAGAGCAGAGTAAAATTTCGTGCTTTGCTACAGTGTCTTTTTCTTATATAGATTTCTAGTATAAATCCACCCCCTTCTAGTCCAGTGCCACCGCCTACCTGGCTTTTGTTTAATTTATCCTTCTTTCTGGCTTTTGCTGTAGGCCCGTTCTAATCCCTTCCGAGGCAAAAAATAGTCAAAAAAGTAGGGAAGGTGGGGGTCCTGGCTGGTAGAGCATGCAACTCTTGATATCCGGGTCGTGAGTTCAAGCCCCGCGTTGGGTGTAGAGATGACGTAAATAAATAAACCTTAAAAGAAAGAAGAGAAGGAATAAACATAAAACACTTGAGATTTAAGAAGAAAGAGGGCACTTGCACATTTTTGATAAAAGTTTAAAATTCTTTTCAGAATGTAATTTGGAAGTGTCTACTAATTTTGTAAATGCACATGTCTTGGATTCAACAGTATTCTAGGAACTCGACTTAGAAAAATACTTGCAAATATGTATAAGATATAAGTACAAAAGGAATTCATTATTCGTTACAAATATAGGTGAAACTCTGTAACCAATATAAATGTCCATCAATACCAGAGTGAGTTAAGTGAATTCCAAGAAAACGTGCAATTGTTAAAAGGGAGTGAGGCAGACCTGTGCTTACTGACGTGCAAGAATGATCAAGCATGGAACAATCTGTAGAGAAGCAGTTCTCAAACTTTCTGGCGTCAGGGCTTTTTATATTCTTAAAAA
Organism: Cryptoprocta ferox; assembly: GCA_028646485.1. Taxonomy (NCBI): domain Eukaryota; kingdom Metazoa; phylum Chordata; class Mammalia; order Carnivora; family Eupleridae; genus Cryptoprocta; species Cryptoprocta ferox. Next base: position 103,211,532 of record CM053560.1, on the reverse strand, counting down.
TTAATGAGCCTATCCCAAAGAATTTTTGTTATGTAGTTCTACTGGTATTTACCATATTAGAAATTAAAACCGAGACATTTAAAAACCGCGCGTAGTAATTTATCTAAAGTGACAATAACGAGGGGAGCCTGGCTGGCTCAGTTGGAAGAGCATGTGACTCTTGATTTCAGGGTCATGGGTTCAAGTCCCACGTTGGGAGTAGAGATTACTTAAATAAATAAAAACTCGAAGTAACAATAATGAACTCATTACATGTTTACAAGAGTCGTATCCTTTTTATGAAAATGAACTATATCAAAACATAACTGAGTGAGGAGGCTGGCGTTGTCTCACACTTCTGCACATGTATTTAATGTCTGCTTTACTGGAAAGAAGATGGCTGTATTCTCAGATCTGCTTCTGTATTTAATCTGCTGCAATGCGTTGCCCTGGTTGAAGTATAGAAAGAAAAGCCAGCCTCATATGCATATGTAATTGGAAAAGGGAAGATTATTTTAATAGCCTTTTCAGATCATTGTGGATATTTTCCTTGGATAGTTCACCAAAATTTAACAAGTGGTGATTTCTCAAAGGCTAGTTGCAGTGTGGATTCTGAAACACCATCAGTGAGGTTTTCCTACTCGGTTACATTAAAATCCACTGGTCTGAGGGCACCTGGGTGGCTCAGGTGCTTAAGCATCAGACTCTTGATTTTGGCTCAGGTCATGATCTCATGGTTGTGAGATCAAGCCCCACGTGGGGCTCAGCGCTGGGCGTGGAGACTGCTTAAGATTCTCCTCTCCATCTCCCACTGCCCCCCTCCCCCGTCACGTGCACTCTCAAAAAATAAAATAAAATAAAATAAAATCCATTGGTCTGTCTTCCACTTTTTTTTAATGTTTATTTATTTATTTTTGAGAGGGAGAGAGCATGCGGGAGGGGCAGAGGGAGAGGGAGACACAAAATCTGAAGCAGGCTCCAGGCTCTGAGCTGTCAGCACAGAGCCTGACATGAGGCTCGAACCCACGAACCCCGAGCTTATAACCTGAGCCAGTCAGATGCTTACCCGATTGAGCCACCCAGGTGGCTCAGGTCATTCAATCATTCTACTTTGAATGATTATTTTACCCACACATGATTTTGTAACATGGGCCATTTGGAAAATACCAGTTCATTGACTTATACAGATCTTTCTAAAATTGACCAAGTTACTAACAATACCAAAAATCACATTTGTTAGTGTCACCACCCATCTCATCACTAAAGTCTTTAAGTGTTGGAAAGTTGTCCGGCTCACAATATAAGCCATAGAGCACCCTTTGAGAATTGCTGATGCCATGAATAATCCCTTTTACATGTAAAAAAATTTTTATAATGAAAAGCTGCAGCTCAAATTTCCATTGAGCTTTTATTTTTTACTTTTTTAAATGTTCATTTATTCTGAAAGAGAGGGAGAGAGCAAGAGAGCATGAGCGGGGGAAGGGCAGAGAGAGAGGGAGAGAGAGAATCCCAAGCAGGTTCCATGCTGTCAGCACAGAGCCCTGTGCAGGGCTTCAACTCAAGAACTGAAAGATGATGACTTGAGCTGAAATCAGGAGTCAGACACTTAACCGACTGAGCCACCCAAGTGCCCCTTGTATAAAAAATTCTAATTTTTGCTTGAAAGCTCTAATTTCATCCTTAGTAATAAACGCTGTCAGTTTTCCTCGAAGTGACAGGCTCTTTTCATTCCTTTTTGAGAAAATGTCTGAAAAATTTCTAAGTCTGAATCACCAAAGATCACCGGTTAGTCATCATCTCCAGTAAAAATGGTCTTCCACGAAAAAGCCAGTGGAATTCAGTTTGCAAGTCAAACAATTCACTGCAAATGCCCTTCTCCCCAGATGGCCTGTGGAATGCAGCGAAAGTACTTCATGGGTACTTCTCATCGAATTCTATAGGACCTTAAAAAGACAGGTACTCCAAGGTTGAAATTTAATTAAATGAATAACCTCTACTGCTTTCAAAGACTTTCTTAAAGAAATTGGCATTTCTTTATTCCCAGTGTGTGGTGGCGAAGGGTTGCGATGACCATTAGGACAGTACGGAGCCGTGACCTCTTGATCTAACACACCAGCAATTTTACCCAGATTTGCTTTTTGTAACATCAATGCCAATGTCAAAACTGTGAAGAAAAAAAAAAAGCTGGGGCGCCTGGGTGGCTCAGTCGGTTAAGCATCAGTTCAGCAGTTCGTGATTTTGAGCCCCACGTCGGGCTCTGTGCTGACAGCTCAGAGCCTGGATCCGGCTTCAGATTCTGTGTCTCCCTCGCTCTCTGCCCCTCCCCCGCTTATGCTCTGTCTCTGTCTCAAAAATAAATAAACACTAAAAAAAGATTTTTAAGCAAATAATGCCTTAGTATTATCATTAAACATTGTTTTGGCATTGTGGAGCCTCTGAATGGTCTCAAGGACCTTCAGGAATTCATAAGACCACCCCATGAGAACTACTGATGTAGCATATAATCCCTCTTCTGTTAAAAGAAAAAAAACAAACAAACAAGATACACATCAAAGTGTTAACAGTGTCTACCTCTAGCAGTAGAAAGTGATAAAATGATGTTTACTTTTTACTTTATACACTTTTCTATTTTTTGAATCCTTTACGACGAGTATGTATTTCTTAAGTAATGAAAAACACTAAAGAAAAAGACGAAATGAAACTTACATTATAAACAACCATTACCACACACTCAGAGAACATAAAATGCCGGTGGAACCATTTTCATATTGAAAATATGAAGAGATTAGATACATAAAGCAGGGGGCTTAAATTATTAAAAAAAAAAAAAAAAAAAAAACAAGACAAAACGGGGAAGCTCGGCCTGAGAAATACCTCATTTCCCACAGGGCAGGAGGAAGGAAGTACCACTGTGTATGAATGCTCAAGGCACCCACCAAACCCAGGTAGCCGAAATGAATAACCCTGCTGATACCTTTAGATGCAGTTTGAAAATAAATCTAAAACACATTCTCTCTAGAAGACAACAGGATTAGCCTCGAAGAGTGATTTGACACTTTGGAAAGCTCGTGGCTTCCTTCCCAGAGGAAGGAGAAAATCAGGCACAGGACCCAGGGCCTACATACAAAGCAGCTGTCGTGTTTTTCTTCGGGGCTTATGCTTCCCAACCCTGTGCCCTCCTCCTTCTACACGGAGCCCCAGTCACCTTGGCTGGGCAGATCCAGTGCCCTCCTGATCCGCTCTCCTCGGCCCCCACTACCTAAGCCTCTTGGGGTCAGAACACCGTGATATCAGTCATCCACCCCCCTAGCATAAATGAATTGCCATTACCACGCTCCCTCCCTTGGTACATTTGCTAGTTAAGCTGATCTCTGATGGCGATATAGAAGCCTGGCTCCCAGGCAAGGCCACTTAGGTTCATCAGAAACTGGTGGGGGAAGGCTCTGACATGGAAGCGTCTTCCCGGGCCTCTGAAACCAAGCTCCGTGAGTGGCTGCCTTAAGCAAAGCTGCTCCTTTCTGCGGTGTGACATCAAAGAAGTTACTGCCCCTTTCTGGGGTCTGTGACCCGAGTGGGTTGGACTCACGACCTCCAAGGTGGCCACTGCTCGGGAGCTCTGGGACCGAGCTCCTTTAACGCAGGGTGGTGTTGATTCAGGAGGCTTTGGAAACCGGCATCTTTGTTTTCAGTTCCTGAATTAAAAGAAGATTCAGAGGAAGCTCCACACGCACTCCCTGCAGTGTGCTCACCCCCCCCCCCTTCTCTTCCTCATGACCTGTGTCTCCAGGGGGAAGATCAAACACAGAGGTTGCAGAGGGTGGTGGAATGCTGTGTTTGGTTAAGTCCCAGGCTGGATATGATTACAAAGTTCTGTGACTGGGGAGACGCAATGGGGAATGTGGTGGGAGGGCTTCAGATCTTCGAGAACGTGCTCTGGCACACCCCCCACACCCGTGCGCCCTCTGCGTGCGCTCGTGACTCTCGACACAACCGCGAGTTGCTAAAGTCTGTGTTCCAACACCCACCGCGTGTGTGCCCCCCCACCACCTTGGTTTTTGCACAGGGGCTATTGCAAGAGTAAAAACCTCCCACGAATTAAAGGGATAGCTAAGTGACTTTCTGCTCTGGTTGCGTCTCAGGGTCTGTCTTTCTACGCCTGTGAATTTGTCAAGGGCAAGCGTCGTGGCTGGCTCCTCTCTTTACCCCCAACTCTTCTCATCCCACCGGGGGCATATCTGATGCCTCACAAAGTGTTCTTCCGTGTACGGATGCGTGAATAAATGGAGAAATGAATGCTACCGCTAAGGTTGAAAACCATGTTTTTAAAGGTAATGGATTGTTCCCCATCAGGTGTCATTCAACATGTGATCTTGTCTCCATTGTCTTCACCATACTTTGCAAAAGACTGGCCCTGGGGGGACTGTTCATGTTAGCTAAAAGAAGAGCAAAATAAAGACCTTGTGCTGACACTTTTAGCTGTGCTATCCCAAGGTCACACTAGCCCTCTCTAGACCTCGGATTCAACTCGAAAAGAAGGTTAAAAATACCAGCCTTGGGGCGCCTGAGTGGCTCAGTCAGTTAAGCGTCCCACTCTTGATTTCAAAAACTGAGCTCAGTTCATGATCTCACAGTCATGAGATGGCGTCCGGCATTGGGCTCCTTGCTGGGCGTGGAACCTGCTTAGGATTCTCCCTCCCCCTCTCTCTGCCCCTCCCCTGCTTGAATGCACTCTCTCTCTCTCCCTCTCTCTCTCTCTTTCAAAATAAATAAACATTAAAAAAAAATTACCAGCCTTGAGTCCATAGGGAAGCTATGAGACTCCCAAAGAGTAAACACCATTTGTAAACTGTAAAGTTCATTGCAACTGTAATGACTTACAATTATTATTATTAGATAAGCCACCTAAGGCCCAGAGAGGCCAAGTGATCTGTTCAGGGTCACCCAGTCAGTTAGTGACAGATATCAACACCCAGTTGACAGTGTCTCCAGGGTGTGCTCCCCAGCTGGTGTCTGCCTTCCCCACCCCCTCGAGGACACATAAAAGGAGGAAGTGCTTTATCATAATCACCCACCAGCCCCTTGGAGCAGTTGGGACCATCAACTCAACAGGGCATTCTGGAACCATTTGTAGGAAGAGAGCTGTCTGACTGGGGTGAGGCCAGGGTCACAGGCTGTGCCCATCAGACAGCTTGGGTGCCTTCTGGGCACACTGCCCCTGAAGACAGCCTGCATTGGTGGTGAGGGGGTGGGCATGACAAACCAGACACTCCTCCAGCAGGCATTGTCAGTGTCCTGCCCAGATTCCCATGGCCCACCCTGGAGGTCACCTACAGCTGTTGCAGACCTGTCTGGCACTCAAGGATCTACCTCCCAGCCTGCCTCTCTCTGCCTGAGGGCTTTCCCTAATGCAGGAGCATGGAGCAGGCTGAAAGTGTAGAAAATCAATAGCCCCAGGTTTAAACCTCACCCACCGAGGAACAATTATTGACAGATAACAGCGTCCTGGCCCCTCAGAGGGTCCCTGGTGGGACTGAGCCCCAGTTGCCCAAAGGGATAAGCTGCTTATCAATCTCCCATAATAAAGCGGTGACTTTCCTGCCTTCCCTGTCTCGCTTACCCTCTCTCTCACCTTGAATTCCTGGGCTCATCTCCTAAACAAATCATTACCACTAGACTCTGCTTTAGGAAGATCCAGGTGAGGACAACTTCCCCCCATGCTCTCCAAGTGGAGAAAAAGCTAGAAGGACAGAATATCTCATTCACATACCCATTCAACAAATCTACTCACTGGGCGACTTCCTCTGTGCATGGTCCCCGCAAAGGTGGACAATGTGAGATGATGGGGACCCCGAGGTGAAGCGGGTGAGGGGCTTCACTGCCAGCCGGGCCCTTGGTTTGGCCTCAATCCCCAGTCAGAGGAGCTCTTTGAGAGGCAAGGCAAGGTTAAGGCCTTAACTGAGAGGCAGGAGAACAGTCCCCAGGGCCTGGCTGGTCTGGTCATGCCTTCATCACAAATATTTGAGAGCCAACCACGTGCAAGGCCTTGTGCTGGGTGCAGACATGTGCAGTGTGAAGCGGGGACATGGCTCCTCCTTCCGTGGGGCGTCCCATCAGCTCAGGGCCTGCCTGCCATGGGGTCTTGCACAAGCTCCTTTCCCTCTGTGGGCGGAACTTGACCGTTGCTAAGGGCTTCTCTGGGCTGGAACATCTGCACCTCTAAGGCAGAGGTCCCGAGCTCCAGCACCGGAAACTCTAGTGGTTCCTCCGGGGCCTGGATATTCCTCCATGGGACCCTCTGCTCAGCACAGAGTGGTCAGTGTCACAGTGCACAGTGGAATTTCTTCCCTTAAAAGAAACAGACAATGAAAAGGAAGTTAAATACAAATTTTCAACTTGGCAATAAAGTAACCAACTCCAGATTGTTCATGTAGAAGGTTCAGGTTTAGGGTCAGAGTATTCAGGGCCGAGCTGCAAGGGACATCTGGCCCAGTGGCCTGAGCACAAGTGATATTAACCCCTGAAGCACAGGACATCCTGGGAAAGCTGAGAGCAAGAGACCACACTCTCACCACCAAAGGGACCTGGGCAAGTAGTCAGTACTGTGGACTCTGACCCAGGAGTCAAGTAAGGGTGTCCTGGAGCCCTGGCACCACACTGGGATCCCAGGCCACACCTGCAGGGTGCACACTCCAGATCAGGATGGAGTCATGAGAGTGGGTGACCTGGCGGTGGGTTTGGCCAAGGCCAGGCTGCAGGCCCATCCACAGCCCCTTGCCATCAGTCAGCTTCTCTGTAATTGGCAACATTAGCAGAATGTTTGGTCAGATGTTGTGGGAGATAGCAGTTGCCATTCCTCTTGGTAAAGACAATAGGAACAGAGTTGGTTTTGAGCCCAACTGTGACTTGATGGTGTTGTGGTGGGCTTCTCTCCTTCTGTACCCCCCATCCCATTCCTCTTAGCTATACAATGAGTAGTAGAGTGGAATCTCAAATCCATCCCTGTTTGTCCTTAAAGCCCATGATCTTAACCTCTACCACACCGAGTCACTGGGAGAAATGATCTTGAGGCTGCCTTCTCTCTGTGCCTTTCTCCAGCACCCCCAGCTCCAGGTGGCCAGGGTCCCCTAGGTAGGCAGAGGCCTCCCATCAGGAAGAAGGCAGTGGAAAATGAACCCATTCAGACTGAAGTTTTGTGAATTTTAATGTGTTCCCCATTCAGGCCATGAGTGCACTCTAGAAAGGGGAGATGGAACAGGAGTGAGATTTAAAAAAAATGGCCTAATTAGCTGTGTGACCTTGGGTTACTTACTCAGCCTCATTAAGGCCCAGTATCTTCATCTATATCTATCCCATAGATGGTATCATCTATGGGAATGATACCATCTTTGCCTTGTGGCTCTAATGATTAAATGTGGAAAATGCCCAGAATATAATAGGAATCTATATATTCAGAACCTCAGGGACAACAAAAGAGAGATTTGGGTTTTATTTACTGACTTCCTTCTCTTCTGTCATAAGACTCACCACACTGATGATAAGCTTCCTGAATTTACTCATGGGAGGAGGGGCTATCTTTCTTTAGTGAATGATTAAAAAAATTTTTTTTAATGTTTATTTTATTTTTGAGGGAGAGAGACAGAGTGTGAGTGGGGGAGGGGCAGAGAGAGAGGGAGACACAGAATCTGAAGCAGGCTCCAGGCTCTGAGTTGTCGCACAGAGCCCGACACAGGGCTCAAACCCACAAACCACAGATTATGACCTGAGCTGAAGTCAGATGCTCAACCAACTGAGCCATCCAGGCGCCCCACTTTAGTGAATAATTCTTAACAAGGTTATCCATTTTTAACAAGGTAGCCGTACTTAGGGTCTGTGAAGAGATGTCAGGGCTAACAGGGCTCTGAGAGGCCCCCACTTGTAGCCTAAGCCTGAAAGGAATCTGAGGGCAGACAGAGACAGGACCTGGATTAGAACAGCCTGTATGGTTTAATCAAAGCTCCCAATACCATTAGCCTGTGTTTCTCTAAATTTCTACCAAAGAACTCTCCATAGTTGCAGAGAGGAATGTGTACTGCCAAGAGGTTTAGATATGCATATGGAATTGGCTTTCTGCCAGTAGGAAATTTCTTAGAACACATTTGTGTTCTCATAAAAATTCCTGCAGATTCTTCTACTCTATGCCAAAATATGTATGTATTTAATTTAAAAAAAATTTTAAAAACCATGTCTCCCACTCCCATAAAATCTTCAAGTCGGTACTTCCAGAAGATGTGTCCAGCCTGCGGCTTCTCGCTCTGCCTGTATCTGCCCCAGGCCACCTTTCCATGGCTGGGCAAAGCCATTTGACAGCATGGCTCAGACACTGGGTATGAATCTGGCTGACCCTGCCGTGTCCCTTAGTGCCTCAGACCCAATCTGGTGGGCTCAGCTGCTGCCCACACCACATCCACAGCATAAATAAAACACAGTCAGAGTTAGCAAGACCACACGTACACAGAAACCAAAAGGCCTGAACCATTGTGTGGGGGATGAAATGGGGCTTGAGAGACCTCAGAGGCATGGGCGCCATATTAGGGGTCTGCAGGGGTAAAGCAACAGAAATGGACTCTGGGTAATTTACTCAGCAAGAGCAATTTACTTCACCAGAAGACGTGAGACAACAGAGAATTGAAGGAAAAGTTGCAGCCCCAAGACTCCAGAGGAATTGGCAGGTGGGCAGTTCCAGGAACCTGGGAAGCAGCAGACCCCAGAGGGAAGTCACCAGAACTAGGATCGATTAGCCCCACACACTTTCTGTGTCTGTATCATTTGCTTAATATCCAACTTCCTAGGAGGAGGATCTGGTGGCATAACTGGGGTGACATGGCTCATCTTCCAGCCAGGGGAGGGGGAGTCTCCGATGGTCAGTCCCACCCAAACTGTATCAAATGCATGAGGGGGCCATTGCTAAAGCAAAATTATGCTATCACCAGAAAAGTGGTCATTGAATGCTGAGCAGCAGCAATTCAAAAATTTTTTAATGTTTGCTTCCTTTTGTGAGAGAGAGAGCACGAGTGCAGGTGAGGAGCAGAAAGAGGGAGACACAGAATCTGAAGCAGGCTCCAGGCTCTGAGCTGTCAGCACAGAGCTCGACACAGGGCTCGAACCCAGGACCGCAAGACCATAACCTGAGCCAGAGTTGGATGCTTAACCAACTGAGCCGCCCAGGTGTCCCTGAGCAGGAGCAATTCCTAGGTATTTGCCACCGATCCTCATCCAACTTGACTCCAAAGCCAGCTTGGCTGTCCCCCAGGGACTCATAGGTCATCTCTAGGGAGAGTGTGCCATCACCAGGCCACCACTGTCACCTGCTCATGCTGACTCTTCCTTTCTCAGGACACAGAGCCTATCACCTTGGGCAAGAAGGTCCAGCCTAAGGCACAAAGGCCACAGGGGCTGGAAAGCCCATCTGGAGAGAAATTTGTCCTCAGCAGGATGACCCACAATCAGAAGCAGAAACCTTCAAGGGAACAGGTTGCATTGAAAGAGGGGAGGGGGACATGGCCACCAAAGGAGAGCCCAGGAAGAGAGGCCTCTGTTCTGTAGACAGATTCACGACCCTCACGGTTTGGCCAAAAGCAGGTGCTGGCCTAGAAGCCTTTCCTAGAGAAGTCTTTGTTTTTTAGAAAAGTATTTTATTACTTTTGTATTTTTTATTTTTGAGAGAGAGCATGAGCAGGGAGGGGCAGGGATCTGAAGCAGGCTCTGTGCTGACATCAGAGAGCCCCATGTGGGGCTCACAAACCCAAGAGATCATGACCTGAGTGGAACACGGTCAACTGACTGAGCCACCCAGTCGCCCCTAGAGAAGTTTTGAGCCAGGCTTGGTTTCTCAGGCAGAATCCTCTAAGACAGAAAGAAAGACAGAAAGACATTAAAAATTTAAAAAAAAAAAAAAAAAGACAGGAAGGAAGGAAGAAGAGAGAGGAAGGGAGGGAGGGTGGAAAGAAAAAACAAACAGCAGCAGCTAGCATACAATACACAAATCACATGTTATAAAACATTCAAGTAGTGGGGCGCCTGGGTGGCTCAATCGGTTAAGCACCGGACATCGGCCCAGTTCATGATCTCTCGGTCTGTGAGTTCAAGCCCCCCGTCGGGATCTGTGCTGACTCAGAGCCTGGAGCCTGCTTCAGATCCTGTGTCTCCCTCTCTCTTGGCCCCTCTCCTGCCTGCTCTCTCTCTCTCAAAAGTAAATAAACATTAAAAAATTACGAAAAAAACCATTCAAGTAGTGCACAGTGATGCAGTGTAAAAAATTAAAGTCTGTAGAATGACTCTTTTACTCCCCCCAGACTCCACAACTTGTGCCCACTGAATGGAATCTCCAACTACCTGCTTCCCCTTCTCGCTGACAGCAAGAGGGGTCCCTGGAGTGAACGGAACAGACAGGACAGGGTAGGGAAATTGCCACTGCTGGTCCAGACCTGAAGCCGGGGCTGAGCGGAGAGCTCCGGGAGTCTCAGATGCAGTCCTGCACACAGGCGCTGTCCCCTGGGCACACCCAGCAAAAAAAGGAAGTGGTGGAAAGAGAGGGTGGGGGCCGGGGGGGCATGAAGCAGGAAGGAAACGAAAGGAAATTAAAGTTCCCCCTTCCTTCCCCATTCCACTCATCTTACTCCCCCCCAGAGGTGACAACTGTTACCAGCCCTTCCTTACTCATTTACTTATATAAGGCAGGTAACCAGGTGAGAAATAAACAGTGTTATTTTCCCTTAGGCTCTTTATGAAATGAGGAGAGAATACTTTGCTTCTCCTCTCAAGAAGGCTGGCGGGCTCGGTGCCCTGGAGGACCAGGGCTCCCCTGTTGTCCTCTTCCATAGAAAGGAAACCCTACAGGGCAGGGGGTTTGCCCTGTTTCTCCAGCACTTAGAGCAGAGCTTGAGGAATGGTAAGCACGCGGTACATATTTTTGAATGAATGATGTCTTCTCTCGTCTCAGATGCCAATGAGATTCTTATTTAACAACACCCCCTCCTTCAGGTTGGATCAAATTTTAGTACGTTACCATTCTTTCCAACCAACACCTCCCCAGTTGGAGCCCCTGGTCTTGCTTGTGCACTCTGAGATGGGGGGGGCATGTTATAGAGCTGGAAAAACAGGGCTAACCTTAGGTTTGGAGTCCGTGGACCCACATTTGTGTTCCAGCCCAGCTACTGGTGGTGGGGACCCAGACAAGTGTAGTGGATGCCTTGGTGCGGCACACAGACCCTCCTTCAGGGCTGAAGTGGTGTTCGCCCTGCCCCCACCCCAGCAGCTGGAAGTGTTAAAGCCTGATGGCTCTCAGCTGAGTCCCTTGGAGGCCAAAAAGGACTACTTCTCTGAAGGTGACCTCCTTTTTCTGGGGCAGCCCAAAGCCTACATCTATGCTGAAATATAAAGGCTTGGTCCCTTCTCGTCAGCAAGGACAACTCTGCAGAACCACCCAAGCTCCAGAGCAACCTGTGGGATTGTCTGACACCTTTGGAGGGACACATCACAGTCCGACCTCTCTCTGTGTCCAGTCCTGCCTTCTTCGCTGCCTCAGGGCGCTGCTCCTGAGACCACTTCCCAGGGCACTTCCTGCATGCCAGCCTGTCTCAGAGTCTGCTTCCCTGGGAGCCCAGTACACAAGAGGCCACCTGATCTCTCCATTCCCAGGCTCCTTTGCTCTACAACGCAATAAAGAACGTGAACTTTGAAGTCAGAGTTAGATTTTAATCTTAGATCCACCACTTTCCAGCTTTGTGTTTGGGGGAAATTTGTTTAACCTCTCTGAGACTTATCTGCCTCATCTGTAAAATGGGATCCAGTAGACCTCTCAGGTGCTCTGTGTCCCATCCCCTCAACTCTCCTGTGATATCAGCTGCAGCTGTGGGGGACAGTGCCCTACAAGTTCAGACTCACTCGTGCTGGCGATGTGCCCACCAGTTGTCCTTTACACTCCTTACTTTGGACGGGCTGTCCCTAGGCCACTGAACCTCTATACGCTTTACTGACATTTCTTTTTTTAATGTTTATTTTTGAGAGAGAGAGAGAGAGAGAGAGAGAAACGGTGCAAATGGGAGAGAAGTAGAGAGGGAGACACAGAATCCAAAGCAGGCTCCAGGCTCTGAGCTGCCAGCACAGAGTCCAATGCAGGACTGGAACTCACGAGCTGTGAGATTATGACCTGAGTCGAAGTTGGACGTATAACCAACTGAGCCACCCAGGCGCCCCTTCACTGACGTTTCTTGCTTCCCCTAAATCTGGGTAGGATTTATTTCCCACCCTCGAGAGTGAATGTATCATACGTATTACTTCTTGCTCATTTGGTCTCATTAACATGAGGCCATTGATATGGTACACGGATGTGTACGGATATTCTGTAGAATTGTCCAGATGGTCTAAGTCCCTTCAGACTATATTATGATAGAAGGCAGAGAATTAACATAGCCCTGATGCAAGACACAAGTGGATCCTGTTCTCTGCTCCATGTGAATGTGAACTGCTTTTGATTCTTCTTTTTGATAGAGACAGAAAAGAAGGCAATGAACAGATCGCAATCACGCACCATGCGCTGGAGGCTGTGTTGATCAGCTCCAGCAAAGATCCCATACTCAGCACAACAGCAACTATTGGGGCTAGTACTTGGTTAAATTAGCGGTAGTTTGTTCTCGTCAGCCATTTTATACAGTTTTTGTAGGGGCTAGGCTGGTAAATTAAACGGAAATGTGACAGAGACCACCATCTCTGCTTTTTCTTCTTGAAGAGTGGCACCGACTGCTAGGGATTTACCCAAGGGATACAGGAGTGCTGATGCAGTGGGGCATATGTACCCCAATGTTCATAGCAGCACTTTCAACAATAGCCAAATCATGGAAAGAACCTAAATGTCCATCAACTGATGAATGGTTCAAGAAGATATGGTTAT